>CM054180.1:99200634-99800634 GCA_028829895.1 Sinotaia quadrata
TGGTGGCAGTTTATTAAATTGCTGTTTTCTTAACTACAGAGAACTAAAACAAAATTAAATTATCTGGCCACGCGTGTTAGAAAGATGAATGATAGATAGTGTAGAATAAAAGAGTGATAGTTCTAGAAGATAGCTCGAGCCGCCTAGTTCATGCAGCCAGGATAGTAAGTAAATAAAGTGGCAGACTACAACATATAACATGTAAGTGAGTCACTCTAACACGAGTGGTCTAAGTATCAATAATAAATGTATTCAACAAGAAATAACATGAGACACCATGGTTACATATAGCAAATAGTTCAACAATTAGAGTTTATAGATGTTATAGCTTACAATTAGAGTTTATAAATGTTATAGCTTACAATTAGAGTTTATAAATGTTATAGCTTACAATTAGAGTTTATAAATGTTATAGCTTACAATCACGACCATGTGGTGACATAAGAGAATACTCACTTTGAGACACTATAGTCGTTATTTGGTTTGTTTGTATGAGCAAACTCTGAATGAGTTTATAAGAGAACACTGAATGTGTCTGAATGAACTTTAAAAGTACTTTGATTCAAGTTCAAGTGAATTCAAATGTATTTTGACTGAAGCTGTCATTTGTTGACTTTATAAATACATAACTTTAGGTCCACCTGACACATCATCTGGGTCCCAATGAATGTCGTTAGCAAATGCTCACATGGTCCATTGAACCAGTCCTTGGCATATGGTCATTCTACTTTGATGTTTGTCTCATGGTGCAATACTCATCAAAATCAACATCCAGGATAAAATGGTTCTGTTCTGGCATTATTTTACAGCTCAATGCTCGTCGATCAACATGTCAGATGAGATATATAAAGTCTCCAATAAAGTGCTGATCTGCCAATAAAGTACATATGAGCTAAGAATTCATCCTCATTTGTTCTCTGACAGAACACTCTTACTTACATGGTCATCATAATATCACATTTTAATATCACAAGCGAAATATAACAATATAACATATAGTTCATGTCAAGAGATAAACATGAAAATTGTTAGGCAAGCAAAACCACATACATTCACCAGTAATATATACAGAGGATAGTTTCCTGCTGCATTGATAACCAGTGATAAGGTCAGTAGTTTGATTATACTTTTGATTATACAAACTGGGAACCAAATTCGTGTTGCCTCAACAGTCAGCTGCATTCTCCTGATGATTTACAAGGGAGTTTCTGGTACATTCGTTCCCGTAGGTGAGGTGCACTTTGATTGGTTAGTTTAGTGAGTTGTCTGGAACACTCATGTATGTTTTCAGCCCGATGATAAGGGTCAGCATTTCTAGAAAGTAGGTTTGCGTATAGTCTATTTTTTAGAGGAGATGAGAGTGGGCTACATAAGCCATTATAGTCTAACTTAGCGTTACCAGTGAAGGAAACATTCCACCAGAAGTCTGGCTTCCTATATCCTCTCTCTCTCTCTCTCTCTCTCTCTCTCTCTCTCTCACTCACACACACACACACACACACACACACACACACTCGCTCGCACGCACATCGCGCATCTTTTTGTGGTTTTAAATATATATATAAAAAAAAATAATAAATAAATAAATTAATTTAAAAAGTTAATTTACAATTTTTGTTTTAAATCTTTGTTCCAGATTTTTTCAAATTTTCTAATGTCACTCATGATTTCCCATGTATCACTATTCGAAAAGTAAGTGGGTTTCTAACTTGAAAGAGACTGCAAGTCTGCAACATTCATTTTTATTATGGTAATTGTGCATGTCTTGAAAAGGGTTATAATTGTTTTCGTATTCATAGTTTCTTTGAATTTTCAAGTAGCATTACTTTACGCTTAGTATTTGTGGTATTTAGTATTATTTTCTATTCTCGGATGTTAAAGGACAATCTCGATGATCATATTTAAGTTCAAGATCATAAGTGATTTATTTCAGCTTATTTCAAAGTAGATTATTTTGCATCCGTAATAAGCAGTGGAGACAATTTTGTGCAAGAGTACCCATTCGAGAGTTATCTCTCGGAAGTACTTAGACAAGCATGGCGACAGAAGTTTCTGTTTTCCTCAATTTTTGGCGAAAGCAAAGCACTGTTCGAGAAAACAACCACTAGCAAAAAAGAAAGAGTTGTTATAAAGTCACAGTATGTTTAGTTTGTTGTGCTAGCATGGACAAAAAAAATGAGTTCTGCAGCTCAAGTTATGAGGTAAGAACGCATCTGTGGGTCGAAATTGATAACTTCTACTCTCTTAAGTCTTATTCTCTAGTCTTTGTTATCTGTAGTCGAACTTACAAATTCAGCTTGATTGACAATGCTTCCAGAAGTGTGTTCTTTTGTTTGAAATAAAAATGTTTAAATTTAACATCTACTTAAGGTGTAGACTTTCATTTAAGAGTAAAGTGGACGAATGCGTTGGGGTTTTTTCATACTACTGAAGTGAAAGGAAGTTTATCAATCATGTTTACGCAGTAAATAAAATTTATGTGGTTGCTACTGAATAATAAAATACAAAATATGTCCTGTTTGTTTATATGTTGCTGTATGACAATATTTTATTATTATTATTTATAAAGAGGAAAACAAATATTTTATCTTTAAATATATTGAAATTATTGAAAACCACCACATTTCATAGAAATAAGTAACTTAGTAAGGAATAAATGTTGTAAATAATAACATTCTAGTTATGAAGGGGCTTATTTCCTCTTCCAAACTAGATAACATGGAAGTAGAAGAAAAAACAATTCTGAACATAATAGAAGTATATATAATTTAATTATAATAGGAAAATATAGAGAAAATTTTCTCACCATACTCAATGTGAAGAGAGAATAATTTCCTCCTCCTAACTAGATAATGTAGAACTTAAAGAGAATGAAGTTCTGAACACTAAAATATTTTAACATAGTTTATGGGAGAGGGGGATCTTGTGATCTGTCACCCTAAAATGAGTCTCAAGTCACTATTTGGACATTTAGAGATAGTAATTACCAAAATTAGAAGGAATACTCTTTTTAATGGTGCCATTAAAACAATCAAATTAGCTATTTAGCAATGGTCAGGAGAAGACAGATACCCTTCAATTAAAAAAAAGAAAAGAAAAATTATCAGTTACTTTCATGAGTTAAAACATTCAGAATGCTTTTATTTCAATATTTGCATATCAAATATAGCAGAGATATAAATTCTTACACTTTAAAGAATAGGAGTTTAATTTTCCACATCAAGTGAAATCTCAAAATCAACCATGCCACACTTTCTTACATATTTCAGTGTCTAGCAGAAATAAGATCAAGTGACATGCAACTCATTTTGATGTGACATATCACAATTTTGTAGACACCTAATTAGGAAAATTTCTAGGATACTGATAGGGTTTAAAATAAATGATATTTTCTCAAGGTGATACTGATTTCTGAAGAATTGAAATGGGGATTTTTGAATAACACAGAAACCCATCTTCATACTATTAACTATAAGTACTATCTTAATCAATGTATATTATATCTTATAGTATATTATGATCAATAGATGGTTCTACATGATATAGTGATATAATCATATACTGTTTAAAACAGTGATAATTTTAGTACATTATACCCTTTAAGTGTTGAGTTTATAAATGGGTTCTTAAAAGCTAATTAATGGTCATATATTATAATTAAAGAGAAAACAAAGTATTCACTTATGTCAGATTGGTCCAGAATTCTGTCCCACTAGTGATGCATAAATAGAAAGTGGAAATAATTTACATTTCATGTATTTCCTGTTAGAACTGATTTAAGTCAAAATGTAATGTACTAGAAGTAGAAGTTGCTTTATCAGTTTTTCCTTCATGTTTCAAGCTGAAGTCAAAATTATTACTCAAAAAAGGTTTCTAAATCTTTTGCTCTTCTAGAATTAGTAAATATTAAATTTAGTCAGTCAGTTAGTCAGTGTTTAATTTTTAGATCTCTCTCTCTCTCTCTCTCTCTCTCTCTCTCTCTCTCTCTCTCTCACACACACACCACACACACACACACACACACACACACACACACACACACACACACACACACACACACACACACACACACACACATACATACACACCAATTACATCTCAGCATTTATAAAGAAGCAGATCTAGAGCTAAGATGAATCATCACTATGTCAGTATGTGCAATTTTCTTACACTTGATGCTACAATTACAAAATCCCTTGTTCATTAGTAGTAATACTGTCTTGACTGATGTAACTCACTTTTCTCTAGTCTACCATTGTGTCTAAGATTAGAATTTAAAGAAATGACTATATCATCCCACTTCACCACAACTTCCTCTGTATGCCTATTTGCAGCAGATCTCTTTCAGTCTTTGCCATGCATCATTGACTGGTTCCGCCCTAATTACCTGCCTGATCTTACACTTGTACATTCTTGCTAGAAGCTTGCTCCTATCATCAGACATGTGAATTTTCAACATCATAGTCAGCATTCATTTGCTTATCAATATCAAAATATCAGGATCTGTTACCTGGAATTTACTCAAAAAATCATGATAGTTCATTAGTTGTCATGACATTCATCAGCAAAAATTGCACCTATCTTTGTTCAAACTGTACATTTGTAATTTATTGATGTTTCTTTCTGTAAATATATTTATTTGTTATATTTTGTCATTTTTCTTCTAGATTTATAATTGATTGTTTGTTATAATATCTTTAGTTTGGTTATATTCAGTAAGTTTATATAAAGACTTTTGATATGCATTCCCTCTGTAATTATTGTCAAGCACTTAGAACTTTTTAGTTTTATGAGAATAAGCACTTTATTAATTGTTATTATTATTATTTTGCTTATTAATATTATATACTTATAGTTATACAAGAAATTTATAGAAAAAGGAGATAACCCTTTCAAAATTGATAATTAGTGTAATAAGATCACCTTAAGAAATAGGTTTTTTTAGTTATATATGGATCATACTTTTAGACCAAGAAAAAACCCATCTTTTTGTCAAATGAAAATTGATTATAGTAATAAAGGGGAAAAAAGTGTAATTTCACATTTGAGTACTGTCTCAAGAATTTTATTCTAAACTTCTAAAAGCAATTAAAGTAATAATAATAACCAGTGATCATATTAAGTTGTATGTACTGTATATATAGAAGTAAGTAAGGTGCTAGAAAGTATTTTGTAGTAATTTAGTTGAAAGAAATTATATTCCATGTTACCAAGCTATAAAATGGTTTATGCTAAGATTACAAAATATTAAAACAGTTACACTTACAGTGTTCATAATCATATTCAAAGCCATGAAAGTATTTTCTATTTAGATTTTCTTTTTATAACAAGATTGCATATACATTAAGATTATTGGGGGATTTTCTGATAAGAGTAAATATTTTAATCAAGCAGAAACTTTTTTCTTTAATTCTAAATTAACAGTTTGGATTTGAATTAAGTACTATTTGTGTAATGTGATATTATAATTCTTGGCATTAAATGGTGTGACTAGATTTAGAATTTAAAATTCCAAACAAACATTTTTGAATCAAACTCAAAGTATAACTGTGTAACTGTATCTGTTTCACATTTATTTAGACAGTAATTTTATTAAAACTTTATTAATATTATCTTGAAAAGTTATATAGGTATGGTTTATAAACAGTCATTGCTGACTTCTGCCATTCTGGACAGTACACATTATCACATGGAATTAACCTTTTTAATTAAATTAGGTAAATATGATCCTTCCTTTGTGAAAGAACTATAGTCACCTACAACTTAATTCTTTTGTTCATCTATAAGATTAAAACAGGTGACAAAGCTGCATTAAAACTAGTGCAAAGTCTAAGAGACAAGGGTCTCTCATTATAAATGCTAGATTTAATACTTTTTCCATTTTAAAAATTAAATGGATTTTGACAGGAGTGCTCAGATACTGTATAGTATTTCTGTGACTTTCAGACAAGCAGAAAGCCTAAAGGCAACTATTACCGACAGCGGAAAGAGCATCTCAGAACTTTGGGTAACACGTCAGCGCTTGGAAGATCTGTACAAGCGGCTTCTACTTATGGACCTGGAGTATGCTCTTGACAAAAAAGTAGAGCAGGATCTGTAAGTTTGTTTTGTATAAATTATCATATAATTTTCTTTATTAGTTTTTTATTTTTTATCGAACTAATTATCTGTTGGTTTGTTTCATTATGAGTTTGTTTTTCATATTTTTTCTTGATTATAAAATTTGAAAACATTAGCATGATTTCAGCTGATCATTTTTTCTAACACAAAATACTTAGTCTTTAGACTCTTTCAATCTTTTTTCTTAATGGAAATGTTACAATAATAATATATTTGTAATTAGCATTTATTATTTGTAATTTACATTTGTTATTGGATCTCTATTAACTGCAAAAGGTCAGAGCTTCAGCCATTAATATCTCTCTAGCAGTTTGCTGTGTTAAACCAAGGTCTGAGATTTAACCATAATAATTAGTATTTTAGCTAGGTCTTTTTTTCGTACTGCAGCTGAGAAATATAATCATAATATTTTAAGATAACAGTCCCACTACTAAAGATTTAGTCAAGATATTTCATCTATAGTTCTACTGCTAAATAACCATGATAATAAAGAATAACTATATTCTGTTGGGATCATTTTATAATTATACAATAGTTCAGATTAGATATAATAAGAATATATAGAGATTTAACATGGAGGCTAGGGTTATATTGACATTTAACACAAAGGTTATTTTCAGTATAGCATATCTCAACTTTTCCAGCTGCTGTACCCAACTAGCATCACCATGTATGTTTACTTTGCAAGTCATTTAAATTTTATGTAGGCATCAGATATAATTTTTGTTTAATAGCAGTTTTCTTGTGTGTGGGGGTTTACTCTAGTCAACTAAACCATAAAAGAAACTAGAAAGCTCTACATTTTGTCAGAATTTATATTGCTTTTATGATTGAAGGTGGAATCATGCATTCAAGAATCAGATTACAACACTTCAAACTCAAGCAAAAGATAAGCATGTAAGTATTGCTGGTTTTCAAAGGAAAAAAAGCCAACTTACCTAAAGGCAGGTTTTGCAATAAGTTATGTTGACTTATTCCATTCAGATAACCAAAATGTCAAAATTTTGTCTTTTAACTTTAAGCGCACTGGATCCTTCTTTTCATTTTTCCTTTCTTGTTTCTTTTACTGTGCTAAAGTGAACAATGTGTAACTTTGAAACTGATATAGCTTTCTTAAAATATTCAGATAAGTTCATAAAGCTTTGAGATTTAATTTTTTTTTTTTTTAGTTTAGTGTAAGGTTTCTCAACTGGGGTTCCCTGAGAAGTCACTAGGAGTTTGCTGAGAGATTGTAATTGACAAAAGTAAATGTCATAGATTACAATTATTATGCAACTGCAAGCTTTCCTGAGAACTGAAAATTATTTCAAAGTTTCCTCCAATGTATAAAAATTGAGAAAAGATTGGTTTAGTGTTGGTTATGCATATATAATCTTAAACTAAAAAGGTTATAAAAGTAAAATAATTTTCAACACTAACATGTGAGAGATGTTTATGATCAATTTATTTGCCTGTATCTTGATTTATGCATTCATTCATTTACATTTTTTTTATTTTACAAATTTAAGTGACAAATATTGTGTGGGTATTGTAAAACTTGTGCAGAATGTTTGGGTTTTTTTTTAAAATTTGTATTTTATAAATGTGTTTGGTTTTTGTGTAAGATATAGTGGTACAACTTTCACCATTGCCAGCTTGCAATAAAATGTCAGAATATGCAAACTGGTGAATGAATGACATAATTTCTAAAGTACAACACAGAGGATCATGTGTCAGTTACTGTCAATAAAAAATGCATTTATCCATCTTGTGGCCCAACAATCACTGATGAGCACTATGACTATGGATACATACCTACAATACTTCTATATGCACTATGGACAACATTCACATCATAACTATTTATGTTTGATCAAAAATTAATCTGTCAAAGATTCAAATAAATGTCAAATAAATTATCCATATTTTGGTGGTTTTCTTTAATGTTGTCACTCTCAAATATAATTTCTTTGGCTGCTGATTATTTTTATGTTCTCATAATCCTATTATTTATTATTTTTATTGTTTTCTTTAATGTTGTCACTCCTCAATTATCTGTAATTATTATTTTTTTGTTTAATGCTTTCAAAATCCTAAATATCTAATCTTTGGTTGTTGTTTTCTTACATGTTCTCATAATCCCTAGTTATCTGTTCTTTGGTTGTTGTGTTCTTTAATGTTCTCAGAATCCTAAGAAGACAGAGGTGCAAGCCAATCTGAACCTTTTTCTTGAGACTGCCAGTGGATTTTTCCTTCAGGTTTGAAAATATTTGTTTATAATCAAAGCAGTTAGCTAACATTAGTGATGTTTTAGTGCACACCTACTAAGCACTTTTTCAGGTCTCCCACTTTTTACTTTTTGGCTGTTGTTTCATTATATCATATATGAAATGTTAAGCATATACAATTATTATTTAGATTAATTATTAAAGACATTGAAATTGTCCTTCTCTTCGTCATGATTGTGTACTTAAATGGATAAAAGTAAATTTTTTTGTTGTTGATTTATTTCAGTTCCTGCAGCTATTATGTTCCACATTTAAACTAGATTTGCCTTTCCGACGCAAGTCAGCTGCGTTTGGTGTTATGAAAGGTAAAGCTTTAAGCTTTGTGAGCATTGATAGGAATGTTTTGTGATTATTAATAGGAATGTTCCTTGTGAATGCTAGATGTGAGCCTTGTGACTGTGGATGATGTTTAGTACTTTGACTTCTGGTATGGTACCTTGGTACTGAGTTCTAGATATGGACCTTTTGAAAGCAGATGGTGTTTGGTACTTTGTGAGTTTTATTGTGATCAGCGTATTAAGCAGATGTGTATGTGAATGTTCATTGATAACTTTATGGGTATTAGGTGTGGTGGTCCTGTGGGAGTGAATGACTGTCAGTCTTTGTAAGTTTTAATATGATTGATCAGTATGTTGAGAGAATGTATGTGTGAGTGTTCATTGGTCTTTGTGAGTTCTAGGTATGGGCCTTTTGAGAGCAGATGCTGTTTGGTACTTTGTGAGCTTTAACATGATTGATCAGTATGTTGAGTGAATGTATATGTGAGTGTTCATTGACTTTTTTTTTTAGTTCTAGGTATGGGCCTTTTCAGAGTGGATGCTGTTTGGTACTTTGTGAGCTTTAAGATGATTGATCAGTTTGTTAAGTTAGCATGAGACTGTTCATTGACATCTTTATAAATACTAGTTATAGCCTTTGTCAGAGCAGATGGTCATCGCTTCTCTGATTAGAAATGAGTTCCATTCTTAAAGATGTTTGTAACCTGATTTGGTACTTATAGTTTGTACCCATTCATTAAACATCGGCAAAAATTATATCTTATAACTTTTATTTTACGAAATCTTGATAATAGACTTTGATATCTGTCCGTATTTTAATATGATTGATCAGTATATTGAACAAGAGTGAATGTGATTACTCATCATAGTCTTTTTGAGGTGTTTTGAATTTCAATATAATCAACTTTATTCTCATTATTATGTCATAGTAAAATATCTTATAAATCTTTTGAATTAAAACACAGTTTATTCACACAGTTGATGCTTTTAATGCCGGAATCTATATGTAACACCTTGAGTCAGTAAGATTCTGTTTCCATGTTTAATTTAATTTATTTTTTCATTTTCAGAAAATTGTCCAATGCGTACAAAGATTACACCGCCCAAAAAGAGCTCTTGCTTATACATTTGTCAGTATTGCCTTGTACACCTAGGCGACATAGGTGAGCTTATAGAAAAGGTCCATTTTTTTTTTAATTTGTTTACTGTCATGCTGCTATTAAAATGCTGTAGCAAAGTCATGCAGTGTGCATTTATAGCTGAAACACATAGTTATACAGCAATGGAGTAGTTTAAAATCACACAAAATTTTCACCAAGTGCTCTGCAAGAAATAATTTCTGTTTAAACTAAATAGAATGTGAAACATATTATGTTGAGCTAGTAATAAGTGAACCAGAGCAACTTACACATTTAAACAACTTTTATAGGTACAAATACGCAAATCAAAAGTGATCTACATATTTAAATAACCTTTCAGTCAAGACAGTCAAGTTACTAATATGAACAAAAATGAATAAGTCTTTATATTATTATGAAAAACTCAGCTGAATAGACATTGACTAACCTGATGAATTCTACTTAAATAAAGTGTCAACTTTTATATTATAATTCTTCTATTTACCCTTGGAGCATGTAAAATTTTCATGTTGCATTGATTCTTTTCTTAAGATTTATCAACCATATTGTTAATAGAGTATAAATAAAACTAATGCATAGGTCTCTTAACTCTTTACTGGGCGGAGCGCCCGAAAACACCCAAACATCATATCGGGCAAAACATCTGAAAGTGTCCATATCAACCAGTGCTCTTTTCTTCTCATATCATTTGAGAAATCATGAGATTCTGGTGTCTACAGGAAG
Source organism: Sinotaia quadrata (assembly GCA_028829895.1). Classification (NCBI taxonomy): domain Eukaryota; kingdom Metazoa; phylum Mollusca; class Gastropoda; order Architaenioglossa; family Viviparidae; genus Sinotaia; species Sinotaia quadrata. Next base: position 99,211,162 of record CM054180.1, read on the forward strand.
TCTTGACGTTTCTACAATGATTCATGCACCATTTTAAAACATTTTCTCCTTGCTGCTTTCATTTTTCATAAAGTTTTCTTTGTTTTTCATGTTTGGTGTTTCAAATGGATTTCTTAGAATCGTCGAGCGATAGTGAGGAGTTTAGTGGATTCAATTTATTAGATAATGAGGTGAGAGAAGTTGATTTTGAATCAGACAGTGACATTAGCGTCAGTAGCGTACACACATCGGATCTTTCTAACTGGGAGGAGAGTGAATCAGATTCTGAAGATATCGAAGAGGAGGAAGGGGTATCTGGAGACACACATGGTTGGAGTAGTAATACTTCGGCACTGAATATTTTGGAATTTAAATCAGAAATTGGACCAAATATTACATTAAATAATAATAGTACTCAGCTGGATTTCTTCTACCAACTTTTCAAAGAAGAAACATTTGACAAGCAAACAAATGAGTATTCGTCAGAATATCGCAAAATAAGAAAATGGCGATCCAAGCTGGAAAGAAACAAATGCCACTGAAATAAAGGCTTATTTTGGACTTTTTACTTTGTTAGGAATCCACAACCTGCCAAGAGAAAAAATGTATTGGTCGTCTGATGACAGATTAGGTTTTCCTGGCATCAACAAAGTCATGCCTCTGAAGAGATTTAGGAAGCTTGGGGAATACCTACATGTTGTGGACAACACACAGTCCACAGGCACTGATTGTCTCTTCAAAATCAAGCCTCTTTTAGACATGGCCAACCAAAACTTTTTGGATTCTTACAAGCCCCAATGAGATATTGATGAAGCAATGGTCCCCTTCAAAGGCAGAAGCACACTTCATCAATACATGCCAGTGAGAAGTGGGGAATGAAAATTTGGTGTGCTTGTGAATCTGCTAGTGGCTACCTTCTTCAGTTCGATGTCTACTGTGGAAAGAGAGCAGATGGCACACACCAGGGCTTGGGGTGTGATGTGATGATGAAGCTGGCTTCTCCATTCCATGGAAAATACCATCACCTCTACTTTGACAACTTTTTCTCCTCTGTGGCTCTCCTGAACAGTCTACTCTGCGAGAAGATCTACGCTGCATCAACAGTGTGCCAGAACATGAAGGATCTGCCTGTGGCCTTCAGAAAGAAGAGAAAACTGAAGCAGGGGAGCATCAGGTCTTCCAGAGAGATAAGCTCATTGCAACAGTGTGGCATGATAAGCGAGATGTGCTGATGCTGTCCACCAACACCTCACACATGATGGACCAAGTTGAGCACTGGGACCGATGCTCTCACGCCAGAATGGTTGTGCCTTGCCCTGAAGTTGTCAAGCTCTACAACCAGAGCATGGGGGGAGTGGACAAAGCTGACCAGATGAGGGGCTACTACAGCACAATCAGGAAGTGGAGGTACCTACTTAGCCTGTCTTTGACTCAGCCATCAACAATGCCTTCATCCTGTATGAGAAGCCAAGTAAACGCTACTCCCTGCTGGACTACCACCTGGATCTGTCAGACCATCTCATTGCAGGCTTCTCATACAGAAGTAAGGCAGAATCCAAGAGAAAGAGCCATATGGCGGCCCAGGATAATGTACATACACACAAACTGGTGAAATTTGAAGGGAGGAAGAAAGTCTGTGTGCGCTGCAAAGTGGCCAAATGCCGTACTGCATCTGGCAGAGTTGTGGAGAGCACATATGGCTGTGATGTCTGCCAGATGAACCTCTGCAAGGACCTATGCTTCCATGAGCACCTTGACAGCCAATAAACAGTGGACAAGTGTGTGTAACTAGTGTATGTAGCTGACAATAAATGGACAATATTTTTTGTGTAAATATATATTTTCATGCATGGATTAAAATTTGACACCTCACAAGTATACTTCAGGTAAGGATATTAATAAAGCTGCTTTCATTTCCTTTCATTTTGCAGTTTATTTCATTAAAATATATGCACTAATACCTAAGATATGATGTTTTTACTGACGTAACCCTAAATCTCACTGAAATCCTGAAAAATCTTGCCTGTACAGAGCTAAAAAAAAGGGGAAATGTCTGCCCGGTGAAGGGTTAATATAGGCATTTTGATGTATGTTGCAGCTGATATTGACAGCAAAGGTCTCTTAAATATAGAAATGTTTATATACATTGCAATTGGATCTAGACAGCAAAGGTCACTTAATATAGACATTTTGATGTATTTTGCAGCTCGATATAGACAACAAGTGGAACAAGCACAGACCTATTACAGACATGCTGTTAATCTGTCTCCCCAGAATGGTAGTTATTCATAATTTTACTCTCTGATACTTGATGTAGTTTTATAGTTTATAAAGTTTTTTGTATGCTTTAACCTTTAGAGTGCCAAATTAATTTTCTAAATCACTTCAGATTATTTTTCACAGTACTGTAATGAGATACGAGTACATAACATTTGATTCGGCATAACTTAATTATTGTTATGCTCTCGTACAAAATATTTGGTTGTTTGTTTCCTTAGATAAATGATCTGTCATGATTGTTCACTTTTCACTAAGGAAAAAGAATACATTTATAATTTAACAATAAATTATTTTCCTGCGGAATTTTGTTTTAAGTTTACCAACAAGAAAAATTATAGAATTCTAAGATTGATACATTATAAAATTCTGGCATTTCAGATAATGATTCATGATTTTCCAGAATAATTCATATCATTTTAAAGCACTTTCATCTTGACCTATATAAGGTCTCACCATTTTTGAAACATTTTTAATAGATTTGCAGTATGGCCTAAGTTTGTCAGTTGGTTGGCCTGTTGTTTTTTTCTGAGTGACAAGTAAATTGAGCAGTTGTTCTGGTACACCTAATTAATTATCTTCTACTGTGATCACTTGAACATGCATCTCTGGTAGTCGGGGGAGTAAACTGGAGAGCTGATGCACTCTCTGATGGTCTTAAGGTTAAATAGTTCTCTGTTTTTATTTTATAATTACTTTAAAAACTAGTTAAGTACCTGCTGCTTGGGCTTCAATTTATTTTTAATTAGTGGTATATTTAAGTCTGTTTTGTCATTCTTTTAAATAGGACAACCATACAACCAGCTAGCCATCTTGGAAGTGAACCGCAACAACAAGTTGTCTTCTGTGTTTTATTATGTACGAAGTCTGGCTGTTCGGCATCCCTTTCCAGCTGCAGCCACTAACCTGGAGAAATTTTACAGCAAACTCATTAAGGACACGTAAGTTGCTGTCCTTTATTCTGCCTCGATGTGTTGCTCACCTATTTCCTGTTTGTGTGTTTTCTTCATTATTTAAATGCTTGTATGATACACATCATTCATTTTGCATTTTGCGAGTGTATGTCATTCATCAAAAGCTACACATTTAATTAACAGCTGCATATCTGATATATCTAACATAACTGTATATCTTATTAATAGTTTCACATCTTAAATTTTTTTTGCTTGTCAGCTCATATATCTTGGCTGAGAATGTGAGATCTTTAAAATGTAGACATTTTTTTATGCTGTAAGCATTTTTTCATAATAGAAATTAGTAGTAACATTTATTTTAATGATCACTAAGAGAAAGAAAAATGACAAATAATGCAGCACCTCCAGATTAGTAAGCAAGTCAACTTAATATGCTTAATCATTTGTAGGGTTATGACCTTAATTTTTCAGTGTAAATTTAAAATGTTCTAGGATTGTGTCATAATCTTTCATTGTTAACTTTATAACTAATGGTCTCATTAACATGTGTTTTTCAGCAATTGTTCTACAAAACTATGTTTAAGAATTCCCTCCAAAACTCTCCACGCTTTAATATACAAAAATTTGAACTGTACCCCATATATACCCATATATATATATTAAGCAAACAAATTTCTGAGAGAAAAATCAAGCATACTGAAATCTTGGTTTGATTTTGTCTTGTACAGGTCAGAGTTCAAAGGGAAAATGGCACAAAATGAATTTGTCAATGCTTTCTTGCAGTTCCAAGCTCTTCTTCATTTGGCTGCAGGTATGTTCAGTTCAAATCACCATGGACATGCCTTTTTGTATTGAGTTATAAAGTATTACTAGACTCTATGTTGCTAATAGTTTGTGTGCAAGTATATGCTTGTTTTTCTTATTAATTCCTGATCTACTGGAGTGTTTAGGCATTTGTTAAGTGATTCTGTTAAAGGCATTGTTAAGATGTTTGCTAAGTGATTTTGGTAAAATCATAGTTCAGCTATTAAGGATTTTGGTAAAGTCAGGGTTAAGATGTTTACTAAGTGATTTTGGTAGTCAATGTTAAAATGTTTACTAAATGATTTTGGTAAAATCATAGTTCAGCTGTTAAGTAATTTTGGTAAAGTCAAGGTTAAGATGTTTGCTAAGTGATTTTGATAGTCACTGTTAAGATGTTTGCTAAGTGATTTGGTAAAGACATTGCTTAGTTTGCTAAGTCTTTTGATAAAGTCATTGTTTAGGTGTTTGCTAAGTTGTTTTGGTAAAGTAATTATTTAGATGGCATGCATTTGATAGCATAATTTTGTTGCTTGAATCTGATAATGTCTACATTGATTGTAAAGTTACACCTTGTTGGAGATTTGAAAGTTTTCAATTAAGAAATTTAAATGTTGTCATGAGAACTGATTGGCTAAGAAGCTTTATCAGTATCTTTCGTGAGGATGTTGGTACAAGACCCACCTAGTCAGAGAGATGTTTATTTTAAATGTTTGTAATAGATTTGTTTTTTCCTTGCCTTTTGATTGGTTCATAAGTTCTTCCCAATGCATCACATTTTATCTGCATTTCTATAATGTATTTAACAACTCTGGGAGACTGCTATATTAACATGAAAGTAGTAATGCATGGAGAATTACATCTTGATTTAGTAACCCTGGGAGACTGCTATATTAACATGAAAATAGTAATGCATGGAGAATTGCATGTGATAGAACCGTTAAGTGCATTTTGGTATGAATTTTGTTACACTTGTATTATACATGTCGATTTGATTAGTTGCTCCTCTTATGCTTCATCTTTAGCCTGTAGATAGTGTGGTTTGTTGGATCAGACAGAAAATTGACATGTTTAAATGAACAATGAACCATTCCTGTGGGTTATGCAATCTGTTGTCTAGCATAGTACATTGAACATTTAACAGCATCCTAGATTGTCAGTTGGTTGATTGCAAAAATTTACAAGCATATGTTCTTGGTTTTTTAAATTTCTTTCTTTCTGAAGTCCACAGGTAATTTATTGTTTAAATTATTAGCATTTGAATTTGTATCATAATACAGTTACCCTTTCATTTAATACAAATCAGATTGATAGACTTAAGATTCAAATGGTAACAGAAAAAGAGACATTTGGTTACCAACCATCACACAACAGTTCATCTGACAGTAAAAATAAAAAACTTGAGTTTAGTACACAGGTTGAAAAAAATTGCTAGCAAAAATGGCACAAATAAGTAAAACATCACAAAACAGACCCTCTGCTTGAAATGCTGATTAGACCAGAAAACCCAAACCACATGTTGGTGCCTCATATTATAGGATTCTTAGCTTCCATAGCAACTTGAAAGCTTTAAATGTATATACTATGTATTTAAAATGAGCATTAATTTCATTCATTCTTGCATAAATGGGACTTGATCATTGTAGATTGATCATTTCTTTTCTAGTTGCAATTAATTTTTTATTTACTTTACAGATTTTAACCGAGCTTCCTACCTGTGCAGTCGAATACTGTCATGCCTGCCAGCACACCTAGTGTCACAGACTTTCAGTGCCAGTGTTTTAGTGCAGTGTGTGGCTATAACCATTTTCACACTCAACCATATGCGACACATCCCTTCTGGTGGTGATGCCAGTGTTAATGTAAGCACAGTCATTAAGTCCGAAAGTAGAGGTGGAAATAGTAACAGCATTGATGGATCCAAAACTACCACTCGAGTAGAAACGCTGCTCAGTTCTGATGAGTTGAAGAGTGTTGACATTATTTTGGGTTTCACGGGTATGTTGCTTTTGTATTTTGTAAAATCTTGGTTTATAATTTTATAATCCCTTTAATTCTTTATTTAATGATTATATGAATTTATATTCTATAAAATCTTAGTTTGTGATTTTAGTCTACCTGTGAAATTCTGGATTTCATGGGTATTTCACTTTGTATTCTATAAATTCTTTCTTTGTTATTTTAATCTGCCTTAGTAATTTTCAGTTTTATTGAAATTTTATTTTATATTTTCAGACCTGCCTACCTTCCATTTTTAGCAGAAGAATCTCCCTGTCTTACCTCTAATCTCCTGCTCTTCCACCTATAGAAGCAATTTTCCACTTTCAATTTCATTTTCAGTTATGACAGGATGAAAATCCTGCGTGTCTTGTATACAATCACCTGCTCTGTGTTGGCCAGCCATCCTGTAACAAACTGCCAGCTAAAGATACTAAAATAATCATAGGTAGTTTGCTTCTCCAGTTGACCAATTGTATCTGTCGAAATGCACTCAGTGTTCATAAGTGTGCCTGTTTTAATGTTTTAAACTTAGTTCCTATGAAACATCCTTAAATCGGCTCTTTGTAGAATAAGAAAAGATGATGGATGCAGAGCACAAAATTGTTGTGTTTAAAAAAGAATTATAGAGGCTAAGAGAAGAAAATCAAGTTGAAGAGAATAAACACAAATGAAAAAATGCACTATAAACAAAAATACTGATCAGACTATCACAGAAAGTAATTATCTGTGCCCTAGCAAAAAAGGGGAAACCTTTGTTTTCTGCACAGCTTGCAGACTAGACTTTAAATTTGCACATGGTGGACTGCACGTTGTCAATAGATATCTTGAAACTGCATCGCATAAAAGCATCGTGATTACTTCATGCAAGGGAGAAATGAACTTCAGGTACAAATCACAAAAGCTGAGGCAAATATGTGTCATTTGATAGCTTTCAACAATCTACCTTTGGCTTGTGCTGACAAGTTTCCTAACGTTTTCAAGTGTGTTTCCTGATAGCAAAATTGCTGCTGGTGGAGTGTCTTTTTTTTTGTTAGTTTTTATTAGTAGTTTTTGCATTCTTCTGAATAGGGACCTCTAGTCTTTGTCTTATTTTTATGGAGTGAAAGTTACAAGAAAGGTTATTAATAATTAAATTTAATTAGCCTTCTACTCAGATTAGGCTTAGTATTCCCTACACCAGCAATCCTCATTGTTTTCTTTTCTTTTTTACAGTAAGAGTTAGGGTTAGTGATAACTTAAGGAGTATGGTTATGCCTATGGCCAGTAGTAGAGTATTACCAACCCTTCCAATAACCATAATTCATAGAATCAAGAGAAGACCCTGCGATATGGATTACTCCTAGTCCTAACCGTAATCCCAAAAATTATTATTCAGTGCTACTTTCTTGGTATTTTTAAATGTTTGAAATAGGCCTATGAGTTACTAATTGGTCTGTGAATGAGAGGAGGGGGGTAGGTAGGTCTTCCATTCAAATCAAAAGGACAACACAGATCTTGGCATTGGAGAGGAAGCACAGTAATTTATTTCAAAGCAAGAAGAAAATCTGATAAGAATCCACACTTCACAGCCTTGTCATTGGCCCAACACAGTTCTGCACGCTGTGAGAGGATCTTCTCATGTGTAAAAAAAAACAATACTGACGAGCATGCTTCTTTGAATCACAAAACACTTGAAAGTCTTCTTTTACTGAAAGGTGAAGACCGTTCCAGCTGTTGAAAAGATGGAAAAGGACATTGCAGAACTTAAAGTCTGAATATGCCAGCAGCTTGAAGAACTAAAGAATAATGTATAGTTTTGTTTTCATGTAAATATGTCACTTTATTTGTATTTATTGTTAAACTTTGCAGGATGTACATTATATCTACTTGTATGTATAAGGACAATAAACTTTCCTGTATTCCTGTAAAAGTGAAGATCATGATGCAGTACTTAAATGGCTCATTACTTTGAAATGTGAAGATCATGATGCAGTACTTAAATGGCTCATTACTTTGAAATGTGAAGATCACAATGCAGTACTTAAATGGCTCATTACTTTGAAATGTGAAGATCATGATGCAGTACTTAAATGGCTCATTACTCTGAAATGTGAAGATCATGATGCAGTACTTAAATGGCTCATTACTTTGAAATGTGAAGATCCTTCTTAAATGAAGTCTGAAGAAATACCTTGGCAAATGTAATCTAAATAAAACTGCCTGACACTTGGTGTGCATGACAAAAATTAGTCTAAAATAAAACATTGGAATGGAGACTAGACAAAAAAGTAGACAAATCATAGACAAATTTTGTGCTTTACATAAATCATTACATTGTTGGTAAGTTCATTTACAAAAATTAACATTATTTGTTATTATATTGCATTTATTTTATGTTATTGGTATTTCTATTAAAATGCCGATTCTGCATAGAATCTTCTGCTTTTGTATCATTGATCTTATGGTCTGCTGAGGAGGAGGGTAGGCAGGTCTGTATTCTAGGTTATTTTAATTTTATTGTAGATTCTATAAAATTTTAGTTTTTTAAAGCCTGCTTGTGTAGGTAAGAATTTCACCATTATGTTACTTTTGTAATTCTGTAAAATCTGCATTTTATAATTATAATTATATTCTTTGACACTTTTAATACTGTTTTCTCAAATCATTCTGCTGTTTTAACCAGCATCTGTGTTGGAGCTTTTAGTACAGCACACACCTCGGCTGCCTTCTAAAGTACGCGAGAGCCCGACACTACCTGCCATTCATGTGCTGATAGATTGGCTCGTGTTGTCACCAGACATCATTTCAAGTCCTCCATTTAGCAATTCAAAGTGAGCAAATGAGAATATTAACTTGATGGTTCGCGTCTTATAGATTGCTTGAAACTATTACAAACTCACATTTGTCTTGAAATTATTGATTTGCAAATTTGTATCTTTTATGTTATTCCCCTTTCTCTCTCAGATTTATGAACTTAATGAGACTTAATGGCCATTTGTAAAGAGAGATAAATTTGTAATGTAGCACTATAAGTCTGGGGAGTGGGATAATTTAATTTGTTAAAGAATATGAGGGGAATTTATTTTCCTTTAGAAGTGTAAGCACATTGTATATAGAAATGTTTGACATTACTTCACTGTTTTTTGCCTCCACAATATATTATTTGTTATATCTAATTGTTGGTACTCTTCAATCTTTGGGGCATTAATGTCTACAAACAAATCATTTTAAAAAAATAAAAGTTATTATATACCGAAGTGAATTTTTTTCCTCAGTAATTTAAGTGAAAAACCACACTTTTATTTCTCAGATTTTATTTTACCCAAATTTAATTAAATAATATAGTAAGACTTTTTTCCCATGTCTTTTAGACATTAGAAATTTACCATTAATAACATGAAACTAACTTAAAATACAATAGTATTTTCCTTATATATACATATATATATATTTTTGTAATGAATAAACTGCATTTGGTTAATGTTTGTAATCAAATAAGGACTTCTTTTTTCTTTTCTTTTTGTTGTCTTGTAAAATTACTATATATATAAAATTAACATTTTGTATAATGAAAAATTTAAATCTGAAGGAAAACAAGATACAAAACATCATTTACCTTGAATTCACCTTTATAGACTTTAAGCATACATTATCTGCACTGGCTTTAGTAACATCACATAGTAACGTTCTTGAATCATTTTTTTTTAATTTAATTTTTTTAAGCAGAGATTGAGAGATCTTATGTTAAATTTAATAATTTTGTCTATTTATAATCGAATTAAGAGATAAAAAGTTAAGAGATTGTAAATCTTCCAAATCATTGTTTCACCAACATATTGTGTTGTTATTAAATAAGGTGCACATTTCACTTATCTGATAATGTGTTAGTTCTCTTAAAATGTTATCATTCAATATTGTGCATGTTTTGTTCTCTGATAAATTGTTAGTTCTCTTAAAATTTTATCAGTAAATGAGAAGCGTCTTTTTGTCGTTTCTGTTTGTTTCAGTGTCTGGGTGCACTTGTCCAAACTTCTTAATGCAGTGCAGCAAATGGACTGTGATAAACCCCTGCCTGACTTGTCTAAATGTAAGATAAGTTTATGATCACAATATATACAAAATGTTGGGGGGAAGGGGCAGTATTTTTTATCTTGATAAAGGGCTAAAAGTGAGAATGGTTATTATAGTAAAAAATTTAAACATATAGCCACCACATTGCAGCATCATTGTGATAACACAGAATGTTATTATATCAGTTTTGTATGAGGCCATATCACTTTAGGATATTGGTTAATAACTTTAGTAAATAGAATGTGAATGATGTATCTGAGAATAAGTGATTCAAGTTTTTTTTAATTTCTAAAAAAAAAAACAACCTCTGTAACACTTTTATATAATGTGTCAACTTTCATCATAATTGTTTTTTAAAATGGTCTTCAGATGAGGAAGCACCCCTCACAGAAGACACAGACCTGCGATGCTTCCAGCCAATTGAGAAAGCTCATAGGTAAGTACAGTGTTGGAGAGTACTTAGTTTGAGATCTGTTATATTAGTTATGCTTACAGGTAAGTATGTTATAAACCTCTTGGTTATTTTGATCTCTATTAGGTATTTATATTAAGCAGATTAGTTCAGATTGGAGAATACATGGTTATTTGAGATCTCTTTGTATTAGTTAATATCAAAGTTAAGTAAAGTCTAAGAGAACACTTGGTCATTTAAGATTTCTATCTGATTACATTTGTTTGTCTTAGTTTATCTGTAGTAGTTCATCTGTTTATATTTGTTTTAGTTAGGACTTAACATGAAAACTTCGGGAAAAATCTCAAATGTTTGAAATTTATGAAGAAGGGTGTCATGATTATATGACATGGTTATTCAGACTGCATCCCTGCCCCTCCCAGTCATCCTTTGAAATATATTTATTACATGCAGATGACTATTTAGCTGCAGAAAGTGAGGGGGAAATTGTTGTTTTTAATTTTTGCTCATTAGTGTAGCTAAGGGGTACCATGTTTGTCCTTGAGATAAAATTTTGTTTGTGTCTGTGCTAGTCAGTTTTTGGTGAACTAGTTCACATGCTTGGTAAGAGGCAGAATTGCAGTGAAGGAGTTTGCTGCTGAGAGATATTCTAAAACTACTGCTGATGGCAAGAATCTGGGTCCTAAGCAGGTCACTAACTGTTAAAACATCTTGACAAGGAGTTTTACTTTTTGAAACATTGGCTGAAAATTGCATTTCTTTTAACAAATGGCGCATGAACCTACTGAACACTACCATGAATAATGTTTGCAGGGCATAATACCAAAATGATTTCAAAATGAAAGTAATGTCCTTTACAAATGCTTTTAAATAGGTATTTTATGTATATCTGTTCTGCAAAATGATTTTGATTGTATTGACATCAACTGAATATTTTTACTAATTTCTTGTCTTTAAAGAAAAAAATTAAAGTTCATGATAGTTATTTTTTTTTTAATTGGCAACACTGTTCAGTTAAGAATAATTTACTCTGATGATCTCTGTTTAGTAAATACAGCTTCAGTCGATTGCCAGTAGATGGCTTTCCTCGAGGAGTAGAAGACCTCCTGCGGTGCCAGAGACTTGTTGCACTAGGCAAATGCGTTGCCGAAGACTTTCCAGAGTAAGTATTTATTCTTGTTGACCACAAACATTTCATTCACAATTATTGGCCACAACATTTCTTGCACACTTATTGATCCATGACATTTTATTTGCAGTTATAGGCCAGGATACGTTAACTCCTATTTCGCTTTGTGGCTGTTGACTGCAGATGCTCAGTTCATTACTTCAAATTTTATCAATTCATAAATAGGTCAGTTTCATGGTCACTGACATAGTTACAATATAAGTTCAAGGCCAACTTGTGCAATCGTATCATGTAAGTAAATTAAACAAGATAAAATGACTTTGAATTAAGATCTTGCAAACATTTAGATTGTCAAATGGTTTAGTTATCTTACGTGGGCTATTTATGTTATTTTTTCCAGCACAAACAAGTAATTTGAAAGGGTGGAGTTTATTGTGTAGAACCTGCTATTGCTTACTATGTACTAGCTTGCATGCAGGGATGTATCTTTATGCATCAACTGCAGAGAAAAAAAATTAATTAAGATTTGGCAAATCATTACAATTAACCAAAGACATTTAAAATATTCATTCATGTGCTTCGTTTCTTGTAGTCATTCTGGTGTTGTGTTCTGATTGACAAACTTATGCTGCATATTCTTGTGTTTAAATCAGAATATTTTATGTAGTATCTCCTTTGATCTGTAATTAAATCATGATACACATTACATATTTTGTTTCCACAGTTAACACCGCAGGCATATAGTGGAGTGGAGTAAAATGGTGATCCACAGTATAAGATCTGTCATATATATATAGAGAGAGAGAGAGAGAGAGAGGTGGATCTAAATGGGGTTTTGATTTGTTTTTAATAAAATTGTTTTGTCCATAACTTAATTTTAGTATTTAAAATGTTTATTGTTTTAGTTATCATAAGCTGTGTTTTTTCTTTTTAACTGTATTAAAAATATTCCTTTATCTTTAATTCACTTCACCAATTCAATACCAGCGAACACAAAAATTAAAATTAAATTATGCATTAAGCCAGTTAAATTACATAATAATAAATTTAAATTACATAACAACATTTCATAGCAATAATGAACTTTTAATTACACAACAGTGACACATTTAAATTACTTATCAGTAATATGTTTTAAATTACATAATGACAAAATTAGCAATAACACTGTAATTGCATTATTTAATTTTCAACGCAATTTGGGACGGGTGCAGTATTTTTTGTCTCAAACAAACTATATAGACTTATAGATGAAGAATTTTCCTATTTTCTGGTAGCTTTTAAGGCTGCTATGTTATTGGAATCACCATGAATATAATTTAGGAAAATTTAAGTTTAACCTTATTTCACTTTATCTTGAAATTGTTGCGCATTATTTAGTATGGAAATGAACTTTGTTCTCTCCCCTACATGAAAACCGTTATTATTTTTAGATTACTGTACCGCACACTTACCCACGGACTGAGAAAGAGTGCATGTGTTAAGTGTTAGCATTGGACAAGTTATGGTGACTTGATCAAAATGTTGCTCGGTTGGTAACTTCTGAATAACTTCTTAGTACTTTTTCACAATTATTTATTAAAACAAAAAGTACAGAAAGACAGAGCAGAGAACAAACATTTTGTTTCATGTGCTTTTATTTTACAAAGCTTCAATAAACAAAGGGAACATGAGTGTAGAAAAATTGACAAAACAATCTCACATCACCCAATCAGCGATGTTTAGAAGTGTTGTAGTCATACACACAGACTGCCAATCTTTTGATTTGAAATGCAGCATAATTCACATCAGATTTGCACTTCATACCGATAATTTAATACAGCAAATCATTTACAATATTTTCAATTCAGGCTGAATATGGTTTCAGCTAGAGATTATTTATTTTTGGTCAGAATAATTTTGCATGCATGTTTCACTATTAGAAGCAATTTTTGAAACGGATTTCATCTGCCCTCTTTATGAAACAAACTATTTCTGTATACAATTATTTGTAGTTAAAAGTGAACTTTTTTTATGAAACAAACCATTTCTGTATACAATTATTTCTTATGACTTATTTCTGTTAAAATTCAGTTCTGCTTATGAAACAAACCGTGTACAGAAATAGTTTGTTTCATAAATAGAACTGATTTTAATTTCTGGAGTTCATTTTGTCTCTGACAGATTCTATAAATTATTCACAAGAAACATATACAAGAAGGCTTCATAGATACTAACCATTTTAACTTTTGAGGTTGCATTTTTTCAAAGGTGTAGCACATTATCTGAATTTTAAAGAAACAATTTTATAGAGGTTTCTCAAACAAGAGGACCAAAAAGCAGTGATGGAATCATTTTAACTGTTAATAATGGAGGGGAGTTAGGACTCTTTTGCTTTCCTATTGCCATCCTCTTTAATGCTTGAAAGAATGAATAATTGTAAACTAAACATGTACAATTATGGCAATTTGGAGCTTGGGAAATATATTTTTAAATGCCAGTTGATTGGGAAAACAACTTCATTTGCACAAAACCAACACAATTTTTAATAAGAAAACCTCTAAAAGATATCAACTTGTGCAAAAATATTAAAATCTCAAAATTATAAAGAAAATTAAATAAGAAAAGAAATTGCATTCTCTTGCCATACCCAGCCGTGAAAGAGTGAATTGTATGAACCTTCTTGGTTTTCCAGAATGAAGATGACTGCTGTACAGCAAAACGATTCACTGCATATTCAGTTTTTGGCACCCTACAACCTTAAAGGTAAAATTTTAATTGTGTTGACTTATCATATTCTTGTTGCTTGTTCAGTTTTTGGCTCCCTACAACCTTAAAGGTAAAATTTAAATTGTGCTGACTTATCATATTCTTGTTGCGTTCAGTTTTTGGCTCCCTATAACCTTAAAGGTAAAATTTTAATTGTGCTGACTTATCATATTCTTGTTGCGTTCAGTTTTTGGCTCCCTACAACCTTAAAGGTAAAGTTTTAATTGTGCTGACTTATCATATTCTTGTTGCATGTTCAGCAGTGAACAGAGTTCTCTTGCAAACAGTGAGAGATGCAATTGGTTTATTATTTGATAGAAATAATGATTTTTTTTTTATATTATAGGTTGATCTTTCTCAACACCAGGAGTGCAAGTTGCAAAAGTAGGAATTTAGTCACCATTTATTTGATTAAAACAAAATAATGGAATGAGTCAGAAGAGACAAGCATAAGATCCATTTAATTGTGTTTAGATACATTTTAATATGTGCATTGTATTTTAAACATTTATAGTTGTCACATATTATTTCAGTAGGTGAAGTATTTTATAGTTGTCACATATTATTTCAGTAGGTGAAGTATTTTATAGTTGTCACATATTATTTCAGTAGGTGAAGTATTTTATAGTGTATCAGCAAATGTATTAATCACACTTATAAGCAGTACACCTAGATTATTTCCATTTTATTAACCAACATAGCAACTCAATTTTAAATCAGATATCATCTCCGATACACACTAATAAACTAGATTGAATGATTGGTCATTACCAATGTTCCCTCTAAGATGCACGGCCATGCAGCTGCGCAGGTCATTAGAAAATGCCTTGCAGAAGTTTCCAAATTCTGCGCACAAGTTTGGCGTATTCTTAAAATTGTAGCATAACATTTTATTGAGATAAAGTATGGAAGCTGTATGTGATTTCTAAGCCATGCATCTTCTTTAATATAAAGACATTATTACAAACATGTATGTAGTATTTACAATCACAAATGTTTCTGAAAATGTTTTGCTCATGAGGAAATGAGGCTGCTCAAACAACTGCCGGTTTCATGCAACTGGAAAAAAAATTAGAGGGAACATTGATCATTACCATAAAATCCTTAGTATACTTTGCATTTTTTATATCAAGGTGTGCATTATACAGAGAATTAATTACTTTAAAAAAATTTTTTTTTCCTTTTTTCGCTTTAATCCTACCCAGAATATTGCCCAGGCACCAGTCTAATACACATAAGAATGACAGATTTATTTAATAACTACTCCATTATGTTCATTGCTAAATAAGGCTTGGGCACAAGGCTAATTCATCTAAGAGTGAATTTGATTTATCTAATAACCATTCCATTATGCAAATTATTAAATAAGGTGTGGACACAAGTCTAATTCATGTAAGGGTGACAGTGATTTATCTAATCAATGTGCAATTCAGGGAGCTTATTATTCATAGAATTGTAGATGTTTTTTAATTTAAAATTATTAAATTTTACAGTTTATTTATGAAATGACTTGCTTATTTGAAACAGAAGCATAAGTTTAATTAAAGCTCTTTGAGAGCTCAAAGAAGTCAGCACACAACTTTTCTTTAGCCTGCACTGGTCACTTGTTCACTAAACTGGCTGCCTGTTCACAATGCTCAATACCTGTTCACTACACTGGCTCACTACAGAATGAAGCACAAGGTTTCCTCACTCACTGACAGACTCCCACCCAAAGTACCTGTCCAAATTAACCTATGTATACTCACCAATTTGAAATCTACCCTCTTTATTTGACTCTCAGATCTTTCATGTATCACCATAAAATCCTCAAAACTTGGCCACTGTTTTTATACAGTGGAGGTGGGGGGTATTAAAAATTAAATACTCTCATAAACCAAGATTATTATTATTTAATTTTGTAGGCAGTGATGGCAGCCATTCCCCGCAGGACCGTCGTGCAAAGCAGAATGTAGCCATGCAGGTATGATGTGTTGTATATGGCAACAGTATTAAAAATTTTCTGAAGTCATCATTTCTATGCCACTGAACCAGTATTTGTATTAGATACTTTTAATTTCTACTATCACTCTATGGAGTATTTTTTATTGACATCATGTAATAGTTATAATTCTTTTATAACTTATAAATTATAATTTTTTATTCTGGAAATACAGTGTATGGTTTTTATTTGACCACAGAAAATTTCAAAGAAAGGGAAAGCAGTATGTTTTAAGAAATATCAAGTTCAGTGAATGAAATGGAACCAAAAATCTAGCTAAATATTAAAAGTTGCTAAAATAATCTAGCTAAATTTTAAAATTTAATTTTAATTTTTAAAATTTAAATTATAATTTTTACTCAAAAAATATATCTGGAAAAAATCTATCATACAAAACATTTAGCTTCAGGAAGTAGTCACTCAAAGAAAACCTAGCTAAATAGAATGGTTACCCCTAAAGTCTTGCTGGAAGACATAGCCACCCAGAAAGTCCAGCTGGATGACATAACCACCCAGAGTATCTAGCTGAATGAAGTAGTCACCCAGAAAGTCATCAAACCAAATGAAATAGTCACCCAGAAAGTCGTCAAGCTAAATGAAGTAGTCACCCAGAAAGTCGTCAAGCTAAATGAAATAGTCACCCAGAAAGTCGTCAAGCTAAATGAAATAGTCACCCAGAAAGTCGTCAAGCTAAATGAAATAGTCAACCAGAAAGTCGTCAAGCTAAATGAAATAGTCACCCAGAAAGTCGTCAAGCTAAATGAAGTAGTCACCCAGAAAGTCGTCAAGCTAAATGAATTAGTCACCCAGAAAGTCGTCAAGCTAAATGAAGTAGTCTACCAGAAAGTCATCAAACCAAATGAAATAGTCACCAGAAAGTCATCAAACCAAATGAAATAGTCACCAGAAAGTCATCAAACCAAATGAAATAGTCACCAGAAAGTCATCAAACCAAATGAATTAGTCACCCAGAAAGTCGTCAAGCTAAATGAAATAGTCACCCAGAAAGTCCAGCTAAATGAAACAATCACACCAAAAGTCAAGCTGAATAAAGTAGGCATACACAAGATTAGGTTGAATGAATAAAATTGTATTGTGGGGGGGGGGGGTTGTCACTCCAACAAAGTTTATAGTTATAATCAACCATGAAACATAGCTGTATAAAATAAACTATGAAATCTAGCTGAAAATAGTCATTCATGAATTATTATTTTTTTTTTTTTGTATTCACTTTATTTTTCTTATGACCTACTTCATCTTTTTTAACATCAGGGGCGAGTTTCACAATAATCAAATAAGCTAAGTTTTCCATCTGAACTGCAGGCCTGTTAGGTGGCTTCTGAGTGCTGTGTAGTATTGCACAAATGCAAATTTTGATTCATGTCTTCTTTAATACCTACCACTTCTAATTTTCTTCTCTAGCACAAAACCTAATATGTAAACAGTTTGGCCATACCAATGCATCAGTTTTTTCACATTGAAGATAAGAAGCAAAATTAATATATAATATTAATCCACTAGACATTTATTATGATGTAGAAGTTCCATCACTTTCATTTTCCATAAAAGCAACTTATAAATGCGGCTAGGGGAACATTTCAGTTCACCATGAAGGCATTGGCACAACAGTGATTGCTTGAAATGACAGCACAGTAGCCACCAATGCAAATATTGTGTACTCAACAGAGATAAGTGGTCAAACACTGAAAGGTGTTAAAGTGCCAGGTATGACTAAAGAATATACAAACATGGGAAGAGTTGGTCATGTAGTTCAAAACATCCAGACATGCCAAATTGCTGTCAGATGAAAGAAATGGTGGTAGCTATTATTTCTCACAAGAGATAAATGTACAACCTATATAGCTAAGTACATTTCATTGGACTTTGCTCTCACAAGAGATGAATGTACAGTACAACCTGTAAAGCTATGTACATTTCATTGGACTTTGCTCTAAGAAGATATGAATGTACAACGTATATAGCTAAGTACATTTCATTGGACTTTGCTCTCACAAGAGATGAATGTACAGTCTGTATAGCTAAGTCTACATCAAGAGAAGCCATTTGAAGACCACTTGCAAGGCTCAGTCAGGTTATATGGCTCCATCCATGTTGTTTGAAACACAATAAAGGTGTCTGGGTGAAAAGAAAACCAGGAGAGTGTGTGTGTGAAAGTCTAGGTGGTGTTCATAGAGTTTTTCTTTGGATTTCACTCAATTTAAATGTGTGCAAAACAAATTTTCCCTTGACCATTCCTTTCATGAATGATCTCAAAGAGTGTTCTTTTTTATAAGTTTGTATTTGTTTAAACAGGAAAATGTGTGGGTGGGCACACACAAAGACACACGTGACACACTATCAAAGCACCCACATCCACACACAATCATCATACACACACACATGCATATCTAAACACAAGCATGAAACATCAGTCTATAAATTTCATTTTAACACATATAATGCTTAGTCATTTCAAAAAGTTATTAGCTATTAATTAATGAGCAATTCTTTTTTTTTTAAAACTTGGATATTTTCTTTAACAAGGACATTGTTTGCACCATAAGGGATTTTAGTTCGTTTAATTTGATGAATTTGGGGAAGCACTTCTGGCCTAGGCCGATTTCGCACTAGATCATGTAATTTGTTAGCTGGACGAAACAATGTTTACAAAATGCAAAAATGTGTGCCATGCTTTCAGCTTGTCTCTGTTACTGAACTTCTCAGTCTTCATTAATGTTTATTTGTTGCCATAAAGCAACACTTCAAAAGCATGAAATTCTTTCTCTCTTCTACTGTCATCCGTCTCTGCTGCCATTGTTGTAGCTTGTGTGAGAGAATCTACCTATAAAATAGTCATGTGATGGGCCCTTTTGTCAATTTCTTAGAGTGCTTCAGTTTGTCATCTAGCTAGAATGCAAAATGTGTGCCATATGATTGAGCTCCTTTCTAAGTTTTTTACATGTTGTGAAACTGGCCCTTATGTCAAGCATACTCTTCCATTTTCTCTTACACACTCACACACACAAGCAACAATAACATCTATGATGGTGGAACAGTACAAAATTTTATCTTCAACTCTTAATATAATCCAATAATTGTTTGGTTGCTTTGTTTGATGTTTGTGTTCAACTTAGTGAGAGTATTAAAATTTAAATACAATTTAAAAGAAACAGTTTATTGACCATTTTTGAGGAGAGAAAGTGTTGCATATTTATAGTTTGTAAAGTTCATGCTGGTACTCAGATTTGTATCACACTATTAGTGTGCTTATATTGTTAGCTTTTGTTTTGGGCACTTTGTACTTAGCATATAGAGATACTCATAATTTGTAGTGTTAGCCTTTTTCAGGCACTTTATAATTTAACTTTTAGAAATGCACATAATTTATAGTGGTAGCCTTGTTTTGGGCACTTTGTATTTAGCATATAGGAATACACTTCTCTGGTTAACAGCATTATGTGTTGCTAGGTTGTTTTTTAATATGGTCTTATGAAAACTGTATTTGTGATTACGTGTATGCATGTTTTTGTATGTGATTTTAAGAGATGTATGTTTACAATTTCACATCCACTGCAATTTTGCAACACTTGACTTCATTACAGGCCATAATGAAACAGGGACAAAATGACCAAACAGACATGGTAAGAATATTTTATGTCATTCACGCCTTGTTTGTGTGTTTCTTAATGGGTCTCATTATATGAAAGGCTTTGTTATGTTTAATGACAAATTTGTTTCACAGATAAGACTGGCTAAAATTAGTACACTTAAGCTTAGTTTGTGCTTAAAATTATACTACAAAATGAAATGTACTTTTCTGATAGGGTTTATTAATTGTTTCTGCTTTTTGTCCCCTTTGTTTTTCTAATAACTAAAATAAAATAAAATATTACTTTGAATTAACATAGTACAAATGTCTTGATTATTGGTGATTGGACTGTTAGTGTTACTGACTGGAGTTTTTGAGGCCGGATTGCTTAGTACAATTGAGTTTATTCTTTGTGGATGGACTGTTAGTACTACTGACTGGAGTTTTTCAGGCTGGATTGCTAGTACAGTTGAGTCAGTTATTTGTGG
This sequence comes from Sinotaia quadrata, assembly GCA_028829895.1. Classification (NCBI taxonomy): domain Eukaryota; kingdom Metazoa; phylum Mollusca; class Gastropoda; order Architaenioglossa; family Viviparidae; genus Sinotaia; species Sinotaia quadrata. Next base: position 99,231,531 of record CM054180.1, read on the forward strand.
ATGGACTGTTCTATTAATATATATGCTGATGAACTGTTGTCATAGACAACACACCTTGGAGCAAAATACTTGCAATTTGAAGAAAAACTTAGAATTACACTATAAACACATTGTAGCTTTGTTGGCATAGATAGTTTGTCATAGACAACACTCACCGTGGAGCAAAATACTTGCGATTTGAAGAAGAACTTAGAATTATACTATAAACACATTGTAGCTTTGTTGGCATAGATAGTTTGTCATGTACACAAACTAAAGAAAATTACTAATCACTCTCACCTCCTAGAAGGAAAAAATATATACCTAATGCCGATAAATTTATGCTTGCTTTTTGAAGACTCTTAGAGACAAAGTGAGTAAGAAAAAAGAGAAAACTCAATATGATTTAATAGACATTTGCAATAACGTGACAAATAATGTTCATTTGTATATTATTTCATAAAGATTATGATGATCATATACTACCATCACATTTGTAGACCCTTTATCTTGTTTAGAGGTGCTTCATTGAATTGTATATATTAATTTGTACTTTAAAAAGACTCATTAACATTACTCATATGCCCTAAGGCAGTGATTCTCAAAGTGATGGCCACAGCTCTCAGATAGTAGGACCGTAGAGCTTAAGTTCAGTGGCTATGGGATAATTTATTTTTATTTGTAATTTTTTGTTTGTTTGTTTGCAAGTACAATAAATTTGTGTTATTAGTATTTAATATTTAAATGTATGTGTTTATAATAATAGCCACTCCTAAGAGAAATTTTTATTATTAACTTAGGGGAGCCTTGAAATTTATTTATCAAATTGGGGGCCACAAGATCAGAAAGCTTGAGAAAGCAGTTCTAAGCCTTGCTCTAACTTTTAAATTTACATGAAAAAATATCTTTATTCTTTTCTCCTATGGCCCCAAATAATTATAACTCAGACATATTTGCAAAACAATTGCTTTATGTTATTTGTTTGAAAAACTTGCTCGTTAAATAAGTAGGTCATTTTACATCAGTCATCTTGATATGTGGCAATGACTGGTGAAATAATGTCACCACTGTACTCTGGGGTGACTTTGTAATCATATCAATTTTAGCATTTAGTTATGATCTACAAGTGCTGATGCAGAGTATGGGCAACTGGTTATATATGCATATCTGCAACGTTTATGCCGATATGCAAGTGTGCTGATGTCATTTCAACTCATGAACCCACTCAGTTATTAAACCAAGAAATAGATTTTATACAATAGGTACCTACATAGATGTAGAAATGGAAAGAGAACAAGACAATCATGAGGCTTTCGCTACAAGTTATGATACAATACAAACAAGGAATTTATATTTCATTAACAGATATGCAAGACTGAACAATTAATAAAAATTTATTAATAAAAGAAACGTTTAACAGTCTTTAAAGAATCAGCAGAATACATTATGTCCTAGTTTCTTATCATAGAGCAATTTTTTTTAGAAGGGTGGGTGGGTAAAAAAATGTCATTAAGTTCAAGCTACACTGTAGTCACTGTCACAATCAGGGCTTAAAAAAACTTAGCTTCAGTGTGCTGGCACGAGATATGTCACACTTGTAGATGCTCTATAGGACATGGCATCAGAATCAGGCGCCTAAAGCTTTCATCATAGATTTCAGAATAAGATAGAAAATGAATCACGAAGGGGAAAAAAGAGAGATCCTAAAACACAAGTAATTGCAGAGCCTAAGTATACTGCAGTTACTACATTAATAAATACTAATTTTGGCATGTGCCTCTGCAAACATTCTTAATAAACCTAAACATCCACACAATACAGAGACATCTTTACCTTATCCAGCCAAGGGTCTCCTGTTTCATATACAGTCCATGCTGGGGAGGGACTCAGTCACAACACTTGCCCAAAGAGTGAGGAATAGAATTTCTATCATGATTTTATTACTCTTGAAACCAAACCCAGCTCTACCCATACTCACTCCTGATCCAATCAAATTCAAATCCATGACTTTCTCACACCATCCAATCTACATTCTCTCATGTAGATTGGATGGTGTGAGAAAGTCATGGATTTATGCAACCTATCCAAAAACAAGTTTGTGATCACGTCAGTATAAGAATTGCATTGACACCTAACCAAGGCCAAAATCAAGATTCCAGATCTGATGTTTAAACTGTCACACTATTGCTTAGAGGTCAGGGTTCCAGTGTTTTACTGGACAGTAACAACATCCTTACCACGCAGCTACTACTCACTCAACATATTAATTTCTCCCTTCACCCTTGTTCGTGGTGGACTTCACTTCCAAAAATAAACTTTATGTAATATCTTTAAATCATACAAATCACAAATAGCATCTCATTTAAAAATTATAGATCTAAATATGAAAATGTATATCAAAAATATGTGGGAGAATTCCCATCATGACAGATAAGTAGGTCATATAGAACCAGTCTTAATGATACATGGCTCTGGCTCTTTAGATAAGTAGGTCATATAGAAACCAGTCTTAATGATACATGGCTCTGACTTTAAATAAGTAGGTTATTTTACACCACTCTTCATGATACATCAAGTAGGTCATTTTGCACTAGTCATGATACATCAAGTAGGTCATTTTGCACTAGTCGTGATACATCAAGTAGGTCATTTTGCACTAGTCATGATACATCAAGTACGTCATTTTGCACTAGTCATGATACATCAAGTAGGTCATTTTGCACTAGTCATGATACATCAAGTACATCATTTTGCATTGTCATGATACATCAAGTACATCATTTTGCATAGTCATGATACATGACTGTGATTGATTAGCTAAATAAGTCGTCACTGCTTTCACATTCACATTTCTGTCTTTTTTTTTTAAAATTCAAAATAATTGCTTTTATTGAAATGCACCATTATTTGCAAGGTGTTTTCTTTTTTTAAAATTTACTGAATGACAAATATTTTACATCTATAAAAAAAAATTCTCTTTATAATTTAGCAAAAGTCAGATGTGTGGCTTCACTTGGGATTGGTCATTCAGTTTTCAAACTTTTTTCAAAAAACATCATCAGTTCAAGTAAACATGTATCCTACATAAGATTCATTTAGAGAAAGTATGTTTTGTAATATATTTTGGCACTTTTATGAGAACTCACATTGTGAAAGCAGTTTTATTGCAAGAAGCATCCTATATATATTTATGTTTTGTTTTAATTTGACTTCTAGACAAGAGTGGGTAGTGAAAAAGTCCTTGTTCAGTCAGTGTTGGGCCAGTCGCCACCAAAATACTTGCTTGGTACCATCACTAGTGAGCCACAGTTCATGAAGTATGGGGGCACTGCTAGCTCTAGCAGCAGCAATGGCAGTGGTAATGGTGATAAAGTTTGCTCAGGCAACATGCAAACTTCTCCACAACCCTCACAGTCTCCATTTTCCCATCCAGGAACATCTCCACAATCTAGCAGTTCTTCACCTTTGCAGGCCCCTCCAACCCGAATTGTTGCTCACATGCAAGGTCCAATTCTGCAGCCAAGAGTAGTATCCCCCCACCAGATACCTCCACAGCAACAACAGCAGCAACAACAACAGCAACAACAGGCTTCACCTCCTCAGATGCAACAGAAACAGCTTCAGCAGATAGCTCAGAAGCAAAACATAGAGCAGACAACTCAGCAGATGACTCCTCAGATGAAACAACAGGTCTTGGGTTCCCAAAGTGGATCCTTCAGCAGCTGGAACCCACAAGCAATGTCAGCAAGGTTTTCACCTTCCATTGCCCATTCTGCTCCCATTGGTCCTGCTCCAGGTGCACAGCATCCATTCCCAGGCCATGTCTCAACCAGCACTTCTTACCAAAGTCAGGGTCATATTCAAGGGCAAATCCCACAGACCCACCCATCTCAAAGTCATGCATATCAGGGTCAGAGACTGCCCTCTGCCCAAGCCTCAAGGATGGATACACCCTCAACAAACCCTTCTGGGCCTACACCAGGACAGCCTGGACAGTTTCCAACGTATCCTTTCTCGTTTCCTGGTGGAAGAACAGAAAGATTCACTATGCCTACTCCCGGAATGGGGCCACTGGTTTCTGCAGGCACTCAGTCAGATGGGCCCAGAATGCCCCATTTCCCTTCAGGACAGACTTCTTCTGCAGCATCTGGAGGAGGACCAACAATGGCACAGAGTTCCATGCACTCGCAGGGCATTCGAGCCTTTAATCAAGAGATGCTGTCTGCCCTTAGGTTGGCCAGCCAGATGACACAGTTGTCACAGCAACAACATGCTCAACATGCACCACTTGGCATGGGTCCACAGTCATCCCAGCAACAGCCACTGCCAGTTCAGCATGAACAAGCCCAGCATCAGCACCATCAGCAGCAGAACCTGATTCGAGCTTCAGGACAGAGAGCTCCAGCTTTAGGCCATGTTCCAGCAATGGGCCATGTTTCAGGAATGGGTCCAAGTTCTACAGGTGGACCCACTTTTGGACCTTTTTCAAATCCCAATCTGCGTCCTGCATTCCACTCTGGGGCTGGAATGAATTTCCCACAAGGTCCTAGGGAAAACATGCAGAACCCTCCACTTTCTCACTCATACACACAGCCCCATGCACCTCTGCAAGGCCCACTTCCAATAGGGGGTCAACGTGGACATGAAATGGGAGTAGGACAAGTCCATCCTCGTCCCCCTGTACCCCCTATCCCAATGCCTGGGCACCATGCTATTGCATCCTCTGGGTTTCCAACATTGGCACAGCAACTTTTCAGTGAAGATGGTAATAACCAAAGAAATGATCCTGCCAGGTTCCAGGGACTTTCTTTAGCTATTCAGGTATTTTTTCTTAATTATTTTATCTTTAATAAATATCTTTATTTGTTATTTTTTGTAATTATCTTTATGTATTATCTTAGTTTAATAATTGTCTTTTATTTGTTATCTTTTATAATTATTCATTTGTAATTGTTAAGCTATAAATACATTTTTTTTTTAAATTTCAGATTTGATTATTTGAAGTAAATATTTAGAAAAATTTAATTGAAATTATTTTCTTTTACCCCAGAATACCTGTACAGAAAACTTATCCTGCTTGAAAAATCATTGGCTTATACAGATTATAAGTAATTTGTTATGGTGCCAATATCACATAATTTTTTTTTATTTTTGAGTGAATGCTTTGACATATTAGACATAATAAATCTGCCTTTGCAGACTGCTCAGTCAATGCTGCCATCATTTTCCTTCCAGGTCTTTCCATATTAGATGAATACTTGTCAAATGAAGGACAATACTAAACTTACTCCAATGCAAAGTAACTTTAACAAGTTTGTCAGTTACATAAATTTATTTATAATATTTGCTTTGTGCACATTATTTTGTTTTATAATTATATTTTTAATCTTATTTTAGGTGTGCCATTTTCTGAAAAGTGAAGAATTGTTTGACATTATTTTCTAACAATTAATCAAATAAATTTATTTTTTGTGTTTGCTTTGATGTGCCATTTTCAGATAAAGTAATAATGTATCCATGTGTTACTAACTTACTTGAGCTGTTTAGTAATCCAGGTAAGTTCCATGTTAAAGCAATCTTGAGTTATGGCAATCTGCTGATGCAAACATGCCCACAAGGCCTACAGGGTTGGTAGCAACCTTAAAAAAGTCCTTGAAAATGAGAACTGTCTTGAAAAGTATTTTATTTTGTCCTTGAAAAGACTTGAATTTGCCTATAAACCCTTGATTTAGTTGAGATGTCCTTGATTTTATTTTTTAAAATATATCCCACCTTTATTTCTTCTCCATTAGTTTGCATAATTATATTTATTTTAAATAAAATGCTGTGAAAACATATGCAAATCATTGCTGAGTTTTGATACTTCAGCATTCAGTGATCCACTCCAGTTGTTTCTGGTATATCATTCAAAAGCCCAAGACAGAAATAGAGAATTACAACTTGTAACATTACAAATGTTTTGAAACAATATAACTAATTTACAGCATATTTCTTTCAATTCCAGAATAGATCTTCTTTAAAAAATAGTAGCCATTTTGAATTTTGTTGTTCAGTCAGTTCATTCAGATTTTTTTCTTGTATAATTTGATTTGTTTTTGGTGGGGGGAGTTTATATACAAACAAAAATAAATGGCTATCAATCATCTCATAAACTAAAAGAAATTATTTGCATATTTCTAAACCGAATAAAGAATTAGGAGAATTTATAAAAGCCAATAAATGGAGAAATAGAAGCCATATAGTGGAGGAATTAGCATGTGGTCAAGATAATGGCGGTTTGGGATCTTCTGAATTTATCAGAAAATATGTCAGTTTACGATCTCCAAAGATCGTATAATGACAGACATGGATTTCAAGTTTTGAAATCTTCATAACCTTCAGATTTTATTCCTTTTAATATAACTTATAAGGTGAAATAATTTTTTATTAGGTTATTTCTGATTATGATATCTATTTGTTTGAAGCACTTTGTAAACTAAAATGTGTTGAAAAATAAAGTCGAAAATGAAAAATCCTGCAGACATGTTCATTTAACATTTTTTTTAAAGTGTAAACAAATCTAAAATAAAGATTTGTGTTTGTCATTATACTGATTCACTATTCTTCCAACTCACTGTATGCACAAACAATTGCTGCATTTGTCATAATAAATTTTAAATTTTCACAACTTTATGGTGGATAAGAGTACTTTTATTGACAATAATTAGCATCAGATTCTTTATTTTTAAGCTGTGGTTCACAAAATATTTTCATTGTTCAAAGGTTTTCAACTTTTGACATGTTATTATAGACTGACAGTAACAATAGTTGTCTCTTGCATCAGCCATCATTCTGCTATATCAAATTTAAGATTCTAACTCAAATATGATTGAAATACTAATTCATTGTGAAACTTATGTTTTGTACATTTACATTAACTGCAAATGTGTAAAATTCAAAATTATACTTGTATGATATTGATAAGTGTTATAAGCAAGTTAAGGCACATAAAATTGAGCAGAAATATTTTTTTCTCATTTATTTTCAACAGTGAGTTATTTTATTATATAACCATTAAAAGTAGTTTTTGCTAAATAAACTTATATATTCTTATTTGTATCCACTTGCCTAAAAAGGGGGAAAGTTTTATGAATTTATGTCAACTTCTTTTTAAAAGTTATTTCATTTTTAAAGTTGGTATGTATGTTGGTTATTTAATTTTGTTGCACAATCTAGTACTATAAACAAGAATTCAACTTGCTAAAGGTTAATGCATAATATTGTATATTGAAATTAAAATTGTATTATCTTAATTTGTTTGTAAGAAAACATGTCATATTTATTTTATTAACAAAATTTGTATTTTTGAACTTAGTGCACATAATGGTGGCTCTTAAATATCATAATCCTCAGCTCTTAAAAAGTCCTTGAAAAGTTCTTGAATGGTTTTTTTCTAAATTGCTATGAACCCTGACCTAAATCTTGACTTACAACATCCATTCCTTATTCATGAACCAAGATAAACTAAACTAATTCTGAAGTAGATGAACCTCATGCATATGCACTCAACATTAAAGAGTTTAGGAATTGGGTGAATTTTTAAGCCATTCTTATACCTTCATTCGACTATTGAGCAATATATGTTCCAGTAATGTACTGGATCCAACTTCATACAAAGTCAGGTTACAAATATTCTTAAGAATATAATTAATTTGTAATTTGAACTTGCCAGAAGATGGGTTTTTTAATTTGTGTGTGTGTGTGTGTACATTTTTGTGCAGACACATTCATTGCATAATTAGTTTAATTATTATCTTTTTAAATTATTTCTATCTCAGCCTCCTAAGCTCACTCCCTCAGACACACGCATCACTACCAGTTTCCAGGGCCATGCAGAGGTAAAACTTCCTTTTTAAGTTTTTTTTCAGAATGAAAAGTGTCACAAAACATAAATCTGAGTGTTCATTCTTTGCAGCTTCTCAGAACTTTCCATTTTATTCATAAGAAGAGACTTGTATTAAGCTTTTGAACTTAAAGTCGGTTTTATTGACAGTGAAAGCAGATGTGGCATTTACTTATTAAAGCTTAATCTCATTAAGGGGTTAGTGCTGTATAGTTATGATGACACATTTGACAGTACAGTAAAACCTCACTATAACGTGATAATTGGGTGGAATCTTTTTACAATATTTTACTTTTTTCCAAGAACATATATGTGTATTCATGTCTAATGTAAAAAATATGGTTATTATCGGACAAATATTGTGAGAATCCTTTATCAACTACTGCTTTGTCTGCTGCTTGGCTGTGTATGCAATTAAAGAAGCACATGTCAGGTATTGTTTATTTGCTACAATTGTATATAGAATTAATTGAATAAAATCACAAAGACGACTTAACTGGCTAGATGTGACAAAGATTTTCACCAATTTGTGAAAGCATACTTGTGTGAGATGAAGCATCTGGTGCATATAGGCTGAATAAATTAGCAATAAAAGCATACATAACAGTATTGTTGGTTAAATAATTGTATATTGTTGTAATAATTTTTATGGACATAAAATGTGAGTACACTATTTTTTTATTAAGAAACTTATTTTCTGGTCAATTACTGTCAAGGGCTTTTTATTTGCTAATTTTCTTTTAGCTTAATTGCACAATATCACATATATTTATTATCAGTTAGAGTATTCCAGAGTACAATTTTGATCCCAAGATGCATTCAAAGCATTAATTGAATAAGAATAATTAATAAGAATAATTAATTAGAATAAGTGAGTTAAAAATATCAACTTCTAACCAGTTGTGATGCCATTTGTTGTAAATTAACATACATATTTGGTTATAGGTTATTCCTGTTATATCTCAGCCTATTACATTAATGTGTAATGTCAAGAGACTGCAGGTGTCTGGTTTAGCTGTGCTGTTGACATTTATATTCTTACCTGTGTTGGTGCTTATTTTAGATAGTGCCAGGTTTTTGTTGTTGTTTGGATTTCTTTAAGGGTTAACATATTTTGGGGTTCTAGTTGATGACTTGTTCTTTCTTAAACTTTATGATAACAGTTTTGACTGTAATAATTAAATAATGATTTCACTTTTTCCTTATTCTTTTGATAGGGCACTCCAAAGCCAGACAAAGCAGAAACCTTTGCACCTGAAAAAAGGTACAACCCCCATTAATTGTATTGCCTCTTGCATCCAAAGCTCCAGTGCACTTTTATGAGTGGATAACTTCTTACTTGTATAGTATATACCAGGGGTCACCAACCTTTTTGATACTGAGAGCTACTTCATGGGTACTGAGTCATACGAAGGACTACCATCTTTTGAAATATAACAAATTTACTTAGTTTACAGCTGAGTTGTGCTATTTTTAGAAAGGCCTGCGGGTGACTCATGTGGTCTTTGCGGGCAACCTTGGTGCCCGCGGGCACCGTGTTGGTGACCCCTGGTATATACCTTCACATGTACACTAAAACAATGACATTTATAATACATATACATTTCAAATAACGATATTGGTTTTTTAAATCAGTGTGTATTTCAAAAATATACATCTACAGAAATACATTTTGGGTGTAATCTTTTGTATATGTAATGCCATAACTTGAAAAATAAGTTAGAAGGGATCAGCTTATCAACTTAAACTTTTGTTTCAACAAGATATTTGAGTTTGAAGTTAATGGAAAAAAAACAATTTTACACTGTTCTCAGTATATCCTTAAATCAGCAAGATATTTCTTGTGTCAGAGTTAAATTATGGTATCGCCCTTTAAAAAAAAATCATTATATATCTCAGCAAGATATTTGAGTCAAAAGTAAGTTAAAAGGAATTTTAAAATTCATGAGATATATTGACAAGATATTTGAGTAAGAAGTAAGTGAAAAAGAATCAGCTTTAAAAATTAATGAGATATCTTTGTTATCAACAAAATAATGATTAGTTACCATTTAGAGTTTAAAAAATGCTGAAATTTTATATGTATTGATTATTAAATGAAAATTTTAGTGAGGAGCATCTTGCAGTTTGTTATTGTCTGATGCCAAAAATTATCATTTACATTGCATAGCAGAGAGCCTGAACCTGTTATCCGACGAGTGGAGATGCCCGTGGCCCAGCCAAGTGGTGAATACTCTCTTTTTGCCAGTTCTTCCCCTTGGTCAATGTCTCTGAATTCTGGGACAGAGTCAAAAAGTAAGATTGGCCATTATCTCTTTTGGGGAGAAGGGTGTTGGAACATTTTTGTTTTGCTTTTTAATCTCATTACAATCTTTCAAACCAATATTTGTATAAAGTCTGAAACCTCATATAATTTTTTCAAAGTTATATATTTATCATTATTATTCCTAATTTTAATCAGTAACCAGTTTTATTAATTTTAAAATTAAATATGAGAGAAAAGAGTGCTTATAATTTTTAATATAAATATACTGAGAAAGAAGAGTGGGATTGCAAAAAGTTTATTACTGTTTGCTATGAAAAAAATTAAAATGAATGTCATTAATTAAATTAAGTTTGTGGTTTTTTTCTTCTCTTTTTTTAATCAAAATTGGGTGAATTTTATATGGTGTTTTTATAAAGTTTAGTTTTTATATTATTATTCTATTGTTTTGAATATTTTTAATTTAGGTTCTCAGTTTTCTTCACAAGAGAGCAGTATTCGTAGCTCACCAATCATTGGATTTGAAACAGCTGGATCAGCAACTTATGATTCATCCATCCGCTACAGAACATCTGCTCAGGGTTCTGGTTATCAGGACAAGATCAAGGGTCAGCAGTCATTTGGTGCACCTGTAAGTTTATCTGTTTATATTTATATAAAACAAAAATTATTAAATATAAACTTATTAACTTTAATCAGTAATAAATAAGTATATTCAACATGTCATTCACATCCACAAATTTGAATGTCAGATGAAATTGCTTTAACCATTCAGTGTCAAGACAAATGTGTTTCTGACGTTATGTCTTGTATGAGGGGTAGTAAGTTAGAAATGAATTATGATAAAACTAAAGTCACACTTGTTGCTTCTAACATGGTTTCTAGAATCAGATTAAATGAAGTCACTTGCTTAGAAACTGGTGTAATTTTTTTATATCTCTTCTCATTGCACCAACAGGTCTTCAGTACAATAATATTAGAGCTAAGACAAATCTGCACTATTCACAGGTTTCTCAGATGATTCTACAACTTCCTCAAGTAAATACTAGTGCTCTCTGAACTTGGCTATTATAATTCTCTTCTCTCTGGTGTATCACTGTGTCTTCTGTAGAAACTTCTAAAGGTTACAGCAAACACTGCAGCTATTATTAAATTTAGTACACCAAGAAATTATCATATTTCAGAGTTGTGCACAATTATTTCCCTTTAATTGTTTGCCTGTTGGAGTATATCACATAATCCTCAATCTTTTATAACTTTTATTTTAAATCATTTTGGTCATTCTTGTAAGATATTTCTATTTGTTGGTATGACAAACTAGCTGTGTATACACATTCAAACTATATACACCTACATGAACAAGCAAGATGTGTGTACACCTACGTGGGTAAGCAAGCTGTGTATACCCTATTTGGGCAAGAAGCTGTGTATACACCTACATGAACAAGCAAGTTGTGTATACACATTCTGGAACAAGCAAGCTGCAAGGTTCTGTATACACCTACATGGACAAGCAAACTGTGTATAAACAACATGGATAAACAAGTTGTGTATACACAATCTGGAAGAAGCAAGCAGTGTATACATGCATATGATCAAGCAAGCTGTGTATACTCCTATACAGACAAAAAAAATGTGTAAACACCTATATGGAAAGCTAGCTGTGTATACACATTCAGGGACATTAAGCTGTTTAGAACAATGTGGAACAAGCAAGCTGTGTATACACATTCAGGGACAAGCAAGCTGTGTAGACACCTACATGGACAGGCAGGCAGTGTATACACCTATATGGACAAGCAAGCTATGTATACATATTCCAGAACAAACAATCTGTGTATAATTGCACATGGACAAGCAAGCTGTGTATGCTTCTACATAGACAAATAAAGTGTGTATACACATTAAAAACATACAGATGTTCTGACACATTCTGGAACAAGTAAGCTGTTTAGACACATTCCAGAACAAGCAAGCTGTGATTACACATTCAGGAACATAAGCTGTTTAGACATGTTTTGAAGCAAGCAAGCTTGTATATAACTACATGGACAATAAAGCTGTGTATACACATTCAGGGACAAGCAAGCTGTGATTACACATTCAGGAACAAGCAAGCTGTGTATACACATTCAGGAACAAGCAAGCTGTGATTACACATTCAGGAACAAGCAAGCTGTGACTGCACATTCAGGAACAAGCAAGTTGTATATACATATTTAGGGACAAGCATACTGTGTATACACATTCAGGAACATGCAAATGCATCTTGCAAATAAATAAGAATCTATATTATATTTGTGTTGCATGTATCTCTCTATCTATCTGTTCCTTAGTCTTGCCTTAGTATTGGGGCACCACTGATGACTTGACAACCAGCTTCTTCCATTCCATTCTGTTCTCTGATAATCTTTACTGTATCACTCAGCTTTAGTCCTATCCACTCTGAGATGTTATCATCCCATCTTTTCCTCTGTCTTCTGCTCTGCCCTCCTTGCATGATTATCTTACTTGTATATATAATTTTAATTTGGAAATTCTTTTGAAAAGTATTTTGAAAATGTTTCTAAGTTAAATATTTTCCTCAAAAATTTTAACTTTATCATGATTATAGAAAGAGTGATTCTGAGCTCTGTACTGGTTCAGTGCCTGGCCTGACAATAAACTGGTATCAATCCGTTCATTCTGAACTTCACTGTCACCTGACCTCAGCAGTAATTTGATCTGGGATGACCTGTAAAAAGTACAGCATTCAGTCAAGTACTATTATTGGGTAGTTACAACTATTGGAACTATCTGTTTAAAACTACTATATTGGGTAGTTACAACTATTGGAACTATCTGTTTAAAACTACTATATTGAGTAGTTACAACTATTGGAACTATCTGTTTAAAACTACTATATTGGGTAGTTACAACTATTGGAACTATCTGTTTAAAACTACTATATTGGGTAGTTACAACTATTGGAAATATCTGTTTAAAACTACTATATTGGGTAGTTACAACTATTGGAACTATCTGTTTAAAACTACTATATTGGGTGGTTATAACTGTTGGAGCTCTGTCTAAAAGTACTGTATTGGGTAGTTAGTTATAACTGTTGAAGCTCTGTCTAAAAGTACTGTATTGGGTAGTTAGTTAAAACTGTTGGAACTCTGTCTAAAAATACTGTATTGGGTAGTTATAACTATTGGAGCTTTGTTTAAAAATACTGTATTGGGTTATAAATGTTGGAGCTGTCTGTTTAAAAGTACTATTATTGGGTAGATACAACTATTGGAACTATCTTTTAAAACTACTATATTGGGTAATTGTAACATTTGGAGTTCTGTCTGAAAGTGCTCTATTTGGGTAGTTAGTTATAAATATAACTGTTGAAGCTCTGTCTAGAAATACTATATTGGATATTTATAACTGTTGGAGCTTTCTGTCTAGATGTGCTGTATTGGGTTATTGGGTAGTTATAATTGTTTAAGCTCTCTGTCTAGATGTGCTGTATTGGGTTATTGGGTAGTTATAATTGTTTAAGCTCTCTGTCTAGATGTGCTGTATTGGGTTATTGGGTAGTTATAATTGTTCCTCTGTCTAGATAGGCTGTATTGGGTTATTGGGTAGTTATAATTGTTTAAGCTCTCTGTCTAGATATGCTGTATTGGGTTATTGGGTAGTTATAATTGTTTAAGCTCTCTGTCTAGATGTGCTGTATTGGGTTATTGGGTAGTTATAATTGTTGGAGTCTCGGTCAAGGATTACTATATTGGGCACTTATAACTGTTGGAGCTATCAGTCTAGAAGTTGTATATTGGGCAGTTATAACTGTTGGAGCTATCAGTCTGGAAATTGTATATTGGGTAAATATAGCTGCTGGAGCTTTTGGTCTAGAATTACTAAATTGGGCAGTTATAACTGGAACTATCTATCTAAAAGTACTGTAGTGAGTAGTTATAATTGTTTTGTAGCTGTCTGACTAGATGTACATTTATGGTAGTTATAATTGTTGGAGCAGTCAGTTTAGAAGTACACTTTGGTAATTATAATTGTTGAGGCTGGCTGTTTAGAAGTACACTTATGGTAGTTATAATTGTTGAGGCTGTCTGTCTAGAAGTACACTTATGGGAGTTATAATTGTTGAGGCTGTCTGTCTAGAAGTACACTTATGGGAGTTATAATTGTTGAGGCTGTCTGTCTAGAAGTACACTTATGGGAGTTATAATTGTTGAGGCTGTCTGTCTAGAAGTACACTTATGGGAGTTATAATTGTTGAGGCTGTCTGTCTAGAAGTACACTTATGGGAGTTATAATTGTTGGAGCATAATACTGATGTTGGCAAGATGATAGTGATCAGTATAGTGCTGATGATGAGGGAATAGCCACATCATGTTTGCTGAGATGGCAAGAAGTTGTTGTTTTTTCCAGAACCCAAGATAACAACTTTGTGATTCAGCTTTTACATTCTCTTGGCAGAGACATTATATCGGAGCATGACTTGGCATCAGTCCCTGTTTATCAGAATACCCAGAGTACCCTTATATTGGCAGTCAGGGTTGAAAAGAGGTGCAACAATAGTGCACATTTTGAAACAAAGAAGACAGTTATGCTGGATACTGCTGCCATAGACAAAGAATAAAATAATGTAGAATACTGCTGCCGTAGAGAGAATAAAATAACACAGGATACTGATACCATAGACAAAGAATAAATAATGCAGGATACTGCTGCCATAGACAAAGAATAAAATAATGCAGGATACTGCTGCCATAGAGAAAATAAAATAACACAGGATACTGCTACCATAGACAAGGAATAAAATAATGCAGGATACTACTGCCATAGACAAAGCATAAAATAATGCAGGATACTGTTGCCATAGAAAAGAATAAAACAATGCAGGATACTGTTGCCATAGACAAAGAATAAAGTAATACAGGATTCTGCAGCCATAGAATAAAATAATGCAGGATACTGCTGCCATAGAAAAGAATAAAATAATTCAAAGATAGTGTAGTTGCAGATCCTCACAAATGAAGTTAAGCAGCTTGGGTCTTGCAGACTTGAACTCTGTTGTATATATCCAAAAGTGGCAGTTCTTACGAATTGATTATATGTCCCTGCGCAGGGAGCAGAGCTCTGAGATAGCTGTCATATTTGATAGAATAACTTCATCTTGCCTCAGAAATTCATTTCCTTGAAAAATTGAGATGTTCATTGGCTCCAAACATAGTTCCCTCGTGGACTCACTTGATAGAAATGTGGAGTTGTTATTTACATACACACATACTGGTATAAAATGTTTATTTCAGAATAGTAAATTAATTTAATTTGTTTTAATCAGTTTGAGATTTATTATTATTACAATTTATACACAGAACAATATATGATTGAAAAATACACTGGCATTGGAATGTTTTATGTTTTCTTGCCTGTCTATCAGCTGAGCATAATGAATCACATTGTGGCCTTGGACCATACCAAAACTGTGAAGTATGAGAGGAGTTGCTAGCATATTGAAAATGATACCAGCATTTGTTGTTGCAGTCATCTACAAATGTCATATATTAATGAAGGTTTATACTGCTCATTCAAAATATTTGATGGATTGAAGTTGCCTTTGAAATGTGAAATACAGAAAATTATGTGTGATAATGTTTTGATATAATTATAATGCACTACTTCAACTACAGCACAATCTGTTGATCTGCCAAACTACAGCATCATATTTTTGCTGATTAATATTGTATTTATTTTAACTAGTGTTTAATTAAATAATGTTTATTGAAAGTATTTTTTTGTTTTGTTTCAGACACTCTGGGCTGATGCACCTGTTATGACACCTTTAGAGCGCTTGCTTGAGCAGCAGCGACTACAGCGCCAAACAGATCCACATTGAAAGGATTTGGGCACTTTTACTTGTTCTTTGGTTTGAAAAATCTTAAACGTTTATGGTCAGTTTGCAAGTGGGCATTCACTTCAGCTTGAGTTTATACTGGCAAGCCTAAAATTTGGAAATAGTTTTTTTTAAAATCAGGATGATGAACTACAATAAGTTTACAAAGAGCCCTGATGGCATTTCAGAAATATGCCCATTGCTGAAGTATTTGTTTGGCCGTGCTCAGCAATTGAGCAGGCAGCTTTGACAAACCCTGATCTAACCTGTACAATGGGCCAGTCCCGGTTTCTTGCTGTGCCTGCACAGTATTGAAAAAAGGCCTTGTGTAAAATATTTGTAGCCTTGAGGTCAGAGGAAGAACCAGTTTGTTTTGGTCTACAGTGAGAAAAATATTTTTAGTGACTCTTGTTGGTACTTTGCCCTGTACCATTAGTTTATAAAGAGAGTCTAGTGATATTCAGACCCAGGCTCTTATTGTGAATACTGTTTATGTACCTGACATTTAAAATGTTTCACCTCTCATAGTTAATCAAGAGATTCTTCTAGGTTGTGTTATCCTGACCCCAGTGTGTATGTGTAATCAGTCAAAGATGAGCTGTTTATCTATTAATGTTGGGGGTTATTTTTCTTTTGTTTTTCCAGCACTTCTGTAGTCATAGACAAAGTGTTTCAGATGAATATCTCTTGCAATCACAATCTGCTTGCCCCCTCAGTTTGTGTTTATGTGTGATTCTAACTTCTTTGGGCAATGAACATGCAAATGAAAGTCTTCTGTAAATATTATTGAAGTGTCGAGTTTGTCCATACTTCTGTAAATATTACTGAAGTGTTGAATTTGTCCATACTTCTGAAAATATTACTGAGGTGTTGAGTTTGTTCATACTTCTGTAAATATTACTGAGGTGTTGAGTTTGTCCATTCTTCTGTAAATATTACTGAAATGTTGAGTTTGTCCATACTTTTCTGCACTCTTGCCTCCAGAACATCTCTTGTGACAGCAAATAGATGACATGAGTTTCAGTTGAATGGATAAAAAATCTGAGAAATGGCTGGGACCATGCAGGATAATTAAGAAATTATTGCAGTACACAGGTTGGCTGCATTTCACTTTGGAGTAAAGACATCTCCTGCATAGTGACTCCCTTTTCTTGATGAGGTAAACAGTGCATTGCTACAGACTTAAAACTTAACATTTTAGCCTGTACACTAATGACCAGCCGCTGTTTTCAGAGGAATGTAGGATTTCTTGGAACACATTTCAGTGCAGTGCAGTTCTTTATTATTTGTAGTTGTTTTGCCATCTTTGCTTTGTCAGAGGTGTGGTAGAGTGAAAGTTATTTATACATTTAAATTAAATCAAGTTCTTGGATGGAATTAGCTCTAATAAAATCCATTTATAGAAAATTCCATTGGCAAGAAGAATTAGTGGCTTTGGAAAAGTAAACATTTCTTGTCCTCATTTATGATTCTCTATGTGCATAGGGCTTTATACATACTTGTATATCTATGGCATGTGACCGATTCTGTAAACTATTTATTATTTATGAAATTTCCTTTCAGCAGAGTGTTTTTGTGTGTAGAAATAAAATTCCATTTTGAATATGTTTAGCAAATCAAAATTTGTGGGGTTTTGTCAACATTATAGTGGGATTTTAAAAAAACAAAACTACAAATCATTGCCAATTTATTACCATTTCATTCATGCTTCATGGTAATTATTACCCATTAATCAGTTTTAGTTTCTGGAAAATCAGCACACAAATTCAAAGCAACTTAAACTTCATCACACATAAGTAGTATACTTATTAATTAAGATTATTTTATGTTTTAACTATTATTCCATTATAAAAATCAACTATCAACTTCACATAGTTTGTGTAGCGGAGACTAAGTGACTTTGGTGTGTACACATTGTATGAAGTAGTGGACAAAAGCTCATTGTTCATTTATGCAGTTTCATTGTTGTAATAAATTCACTAAATAGCCATTTTTGAAAACTTGTTAAGTAGAGAATGCTTTATCCTGGATTTTTCAATACAAGGCTTTTTGATTGCTAATTTGACCATATGAATAAATTTACATACCTATCACTAAATCTATTAGAAGAAGGTTAGTTTCACAAATATAAAATGTATTTTTGTAAATCATGTTATTTCGTGTTATCCAATCTTTGAAAAATTCAAGATAGTGAAAAAAAATTTAATTTACATTGTTTCACAAGTCTTAAATTGCATTTTTGCCTATTCCTGGTAAATTTGTTTGTTTAATTCTGTCCTTGAATTAGTGGCCTATTTACACTACTCTATCCCACCTTCCCCTACCCCATCCACCTCAGTAATAGGATCTATGAACAGAGTAGGTTAGATGAGAAAATCTGCATTCATGATTCAATGTGTTACAATACTCTGCTCTCCACATCATGTCTTTTTTTCCTCCCCAGCATTTGCAAAGTTAGTCTCCAATATTGTTTCTCAGATAAGAAAAAAGCTCTGTCACCTGCTTAACCTCATGAGTTATAAATTTGGCTGCTGCTTGTTGTTTTGCTAAAATTAAGACATTCTTTCCAAAGTTAGTAAAATGCAACAGAATATCAGCACAGAATAACTGTTGTAGTGAGCTCCTGCTGATAATGCAGTTAAGCTCAGCTACTGTTGCACTTGAGCTCATACTAATGTTGCTTTTGAGCTCGTACTAATGTACTTGATCTCAGCTAATTTTGCAGTTAAACTCATGTTGAAGGTGCATGGAAACTCCTAGCATACTTTTATCGTGATAAACATATGAATATAATTCTAAATTATTATCTCAATTTTGATATGCCAAGGCTTTGTTCAGATTTTGTGACTTCAGAAATATTAAAAACATTCAGGTATTCCCATTGCATTATAATTCTATTAAAACTTTACCTGGGGATATTCATTGTTTTAGTTTGTTTACTTCTGCCTTTACTTAATGTCATGACCATTTGTATTTGTATCTTTCAGAATAATCATTTTGTGATCCACAGATTATATAAAATTTGTCTTATTCATGCCATGTATCTTTTTTTTTTTTTAAGAAAAACAAAACATTAAGAATGGTTTAGAAGTGCACTATCCAAATGCTATCCAATAACTTTTTATTTTACTGGTATCTTGGAATGTCAATAGTCTGGCTGTGTGGTTTATATAATTATGATAAACTTGTATCAATTAATTTGTATTCAGTGACCACTTTAGCAATGTGTGCAGTGGTAGCTCTTCAGTCTTCACTGCGAACACTCCCTCATATGTCACTTTCAGTATGTCTCAGAACTGAAGAGTATTGTCTCTATTTGAGATTTGCAACAGTTACTTTTTTATTCTTGTAATTTTGTGTGTATGAGTGGACAGAAATATTTTTTCATTTTAAAATTAAATGCTATTGTCTTTTAACTGTTGTAATTTTCTGTTGGTTTTTTTCCTTTTTTCTTTTCACAATGTGAGGTTTATTGAAGCATCATCCCATTAAGTTTAGCTGATATTTTTTTAAATTTATTTATATAATTTAGATAACAAAACAAACTTTTAAAAAAAACTGACATTTTACTTTTTACTATATATATATATTTATTATAAAGGGTTTTTGAAACATTGCTTATTAACTACCTCTGTCTTTATTCACTGGATCTGTTCTGTTAAATTTTTAATATTTATTTAAACCATTCAAAAACCAGAATGAAAAGCAGTCTTTTTTCATTTTCAGACATATCTTTTAAATAACTTATAAATAAACTATAAGCTAACTTTTCAGAGCTCAATGTCATATGCATCATTACAGTAAATACCAACATGTAAAAAAAGAAGTAATGGAGGCTAGTATACATTAACCACAATAACTAAATGTAACACCAGGCACACAACTCTATCTTTTAACTAATTTCGCATTTTTTGATAGTTTTCCTCTCATGTATTTCTTAACTCAAGGTACATACTTTATCCATGTACTTCCTAATGCAAGGCACACAACTCAATCCTTTATTTAATGCCATCTTTTCTTATCCTCCCACATATTTCCTAAAACAATGCACAGAGCTCTAACTTTTAAGTAATTTCATCTTTTCTTGAGAGTTTGGTGCTCAGCTCTAACTTAAAATAAATTTAATCTTTTCTTGAGAGTTATCTCCTAATATACTTTCATGTTTCATTATCTTTTTTCACCAAAGCTGCCACCTTGGTCTTTGTCTGCTGACACAAGGCATAAATTGAACTAGAGGAAAGAAAAGCTCTTTGGTTCCTTGTGCGCATGGTGACTAGAGAATTTAGATGTATGCAAATCTGTAATTTATGTGCCAAAGGAAAGTTACAGAACCTTTTTTAATTCATTTGTGAAAGTATGTAGTACATTGTAGTACATTGACATGTATATGAATAATGTTTTTGACTTTTGCTGGCAAAATCACTTCCAGCCTTAAGCAAGTCCAATATGTTTCTGACCCAAGTCAAATGAAAGCTAAATAAACAGCTTTAGCATGCATTTTCTCTTAGTAATCAATCTATGATATATTCAGATTTGATTTTTAATATAAGATTTCAGGTAAAAGGGTTGGGGATTTTTTTTTTGTCACGGTTTATTTGTACATTAGTTTTTCAGTCATTCTCAGTACATTTAGCATCCCAGTTTTTTAGTAACAAAGACTGAAAATCTGTAGGGGTGCTAATTGGATTATTTCAACTGTAATTTTAAATAATATGTGAAATAGTTTTTATATTGTGGAAATAATCAGACTTTAAATATTGTAATATATTTTATTGGGTTTTTTTTTTCCTCATTCATAAGCATTCTTGTGTTGTTTGAATGCTTTCTTCTCTGAAAGCAAGGAATCTAGATAGTAAGAGAGATTAAATATGATCAAGAATATTTAAAATATTTTGATTCAAATTTGTAAATTCGTTGAAAGATTTGTGATGATTCCTCAACAAACATTTTGTGATTTGTTTATAAACCTGCCACTTTTTCAGTAAGTATAGCATGCCAGTTTGAAAAAAAATATCTAAAATTTCTTATTTTGCTCATTTTTGTATAAACTTGGGACTGTTTTTTTCTCTTGTCTGATATTCATTATCTGTGACGCTTTTATCTTTTAGTCCCTTTTCTTTTTGTCAATTTGTGCTGATTGCATTTTTCTTATCCTCTAAACTGAATCATTGTATGTAAATTTATACAGCAGGGAACTAAGCAGGCTCCTATATAGTAACCCTTTTGTCTATCCAAGAAAATCAGCAACAGTTCAAGAATTAACATTCTCAAAATTAGTATTTATTTATTTTTTATTTTTCAGGCATGAACTCTGTTATTTAATAAACTTGTTTAACAACATTTATTTTCCCCCCTATATTAACTTTTCTACTTATGATGTTTAAAGACAGTTTATAATTATTGATGCTTTGTTTCTCTTGACATTATTTGAGGGAGTGTCTTCTTTTCTTTCTTTTTTTAATTTTGTTTTCTTTGTCTTTCCATATTTCCCCCACCCCCTTCTTTTTATAACAACAGTTTTGAATAATTTTTGCTGATGAACATACAGCAAAGTTATACAACATCATGAGTACACTTTTTTTCTTGTTGTTGTTACTTCAATTGTTTGGTTTCATACTCAAGTTCAGTAACCCATCTAGCAAAATTTGCAGGGTCTAAGCAGTATTGTGTTAACCAATGACAAATCACAATTAAATGTTTTAGTCTAAAAGGATTTAGCTAAAAGTCATTAACTCACTCTTTAATACATAAATTTGAATATGATTAATGGTTATTAATCTTTTTATTCAGGCCACCATTGTCTTTCTCCTCTTCTTGAAGATTTTTTTCTGTTTTTCCTCCTGGCTGATGGACTAGAAAATGATTGAGCATGAAATTTAATTTTGCTAATTGAGTGTGAAATTAACAGTTTGTGAAGCATTCACAGTGAGTTTTTATTTCCTTCATATTCTGATGTTAACTATGCTTTACTCACTTGGGTTGAAAAGTTATACATCATCAATTAAATTAAACATTTTAATTCTACTTACATGTATTAAACTTTTAGTTTTTTGAAACAGTGATTCAGGCAGTAGAGAGTTCTTTTTAAATTTGAATTAATATTCATAAATAAAAGTTAATTTAATACCTGTAACTATGAAAAGGCACTGCAGCTTATTTTGTAAATTTTGCAAAATACTCTAACAAAAGCTTCAATCGGTTTCAAGCTGTTGCAAAGAAAACAAAAAATTGTATGCTCTCCTGCCAGAAAATCATTTTCACATCTTAAGACAGTTAACTTAACACTCAAAATAAAGATGTATGTACAATCTATTATATAAAATGTTATTAACAAAATAGATGCTGAAACTTTTATGTGGAAATATACAATCATACATTGGACTCCCTACCTTTATATCTTGTAGTTTTTTGTTTAACTTTGATATTAAGTTTAAATTAGTATGAAAAGATATATTTTAAAGTATTTATTTTGCATGTATTGATTGGTTAGTTGTGTCAGTGATTTTGCCTTCTCATGCTTAAATTTTTAATCCACTTCCATGGTTTTGTTTCTGTTACCTGTTTTATGCCATTAGGAATTGTATATTCAGGAAAGTTTGTACAAATGTCTTCTGTAAATATTCTGACTGATGCCAGATATTTTTTTTAAATTATTTTTTTGTTGTTGTAGACATTTAGAGATTAAGACTAATGACGCAGTTTCTTATTCTTTTTTATTACTTGTTTGTTTTCTGCATATAATCCTAGCAGCAGGTAATGAATATAAGCCTAGATATATACTATATCACCATGTACAACAAACAGTGCTTATTTTCCTAGTAACCTACACTACATCATAACTCATCTCTACATAGCAACCTAAACTGCATCATAATTCATCTCTCCCTAGCAACCTACACTACATCATAACTCATCTCTACATAGCAACCTAAACTACATCATAATTCATCTCTCCCTAGCAACCTACATTGCATCATAATTCATATCTATTTTAGCGACATACACTTTATCACTTCCCAGCAAAACTCATTGAAAATGCACAATATGAATACTTAACAATAAGTACTAAATGTTAGAGAGAGTAAAATATACCCAGCATGAATAGTTAACAATATCTGCTAAATGTTAGAGATTATAAAATATTCTTGGCAAGTGCTAAATTTTAGAGAATATAATTCTGTTCTTAGCAAGTGCTAAATGATAAGGAAAGTAGAATACTTTTAATAACATGTTGAATGCCAAGTACCAAATATCAGTCTGCATCAATAAGATGACTGCATATTACACTGTTTCAGTACAATGCAAGAGATACTGAGTTAGACTTTTTTTATGCATGCTTATCAACTAATTATTATTCTGTTAAAGTAAAGCAAGAGATACTGGTCTGTATCTAGACTTTATCATAAGCATGCTTATAAGGTAATATAGTGTTTAGCTGGTGACAAGCATCTTTTACACTAGCAACAAATCATCATTATATTGCAATTTACCTGTATAAATAGAAAATAAACTTCATAGCATAATTGATCTGTGAATCTAGCAATAAAGATTATATCAGTCATTACTTGATCTTAAGTAATAACAAACCTAATAACAAACACTACATCTGTACAGAGTTTGCCTGTGCACTATCAGTTAAGTGCTGTACAAATGTGTAAAAGCCCTAAATGCAAATAAAGCTCCAATAATAATTGACCCGCACATCTACCAGAAACTCTAGACCAATATGTAAGTATATTATCAACAAATACATAAGTTAATAACTGGCTTGTGCACCTTACTAAAAAAAATACTGCATCAATATGAAACCAATATTACATCGATGAACAATTGACTTATGTACCCAGCAACAGATATACATATATCTTTAATCAACCTGTCTACCCAGCAAAGAAGGCTATATCAGTTTATAACTGACCTGCCAATCGGCAACAAATGTCAGAAAGTAATCAGCTTATACATCTTATAACTAACTATTCATGTGTAAGTACCTAATCTATACTTTTACTTAGGGCTATGAATTATTAAGTTATATTATTGCCTTTTAGCAGTTGATGGTAAAGATATTTATTGTCTTCAGTAGACCTGCTTTGTAATAAATAATTGGACTTGGATCTTCAAAGATATATTTGTAGGTTTTGACCTCTGGATTCCAACACCTATGTTTTTATGAGCTGCTAAACAATGATTGCCATTCAATATGTGAACCAATGGAGTTCAGTTTAGCTTATTAATTATTGGGAGGGGGGGGGGTGTCTCATTTTAATGATTATTCACAGGTGATTCCTTTTAGTTGTTTTTTTTTTTTTTTGTGGGGAAGGGTTTTGTGGGAGATTTTAGTTGGTTTTGTTTTTTGTTTTAAAAGGTTAGAGTTTAGTCAGAATATATTATAGGCAATCAATATGTGCCTTTGCTGTTAACAGCAACTTATTTTGTTCTTTGTTCAACTTATCAGTTTTGAGGGTATATACTAATATAGTTTATGATCGTTCACTTGTCATTACTCAAGCTGTCATGTATCAGGGTTGGTGGTATTGAGTAAATTGTTGTTCACTTGTATCAAGATGATGTGGATCATTGTTGACGGTAAACAATAAATGAGTTTTCATTTGTATTAATCTATCTTGTATAGATCATTGAAATAAATGATTGTCAAAGTAATATTCATCTAGTTTATATAGATAAGTATTGATAGTATACTATGATCGACTGTTCACTTGATTTAATCAAGTTTATACAGATCAGTGTTAATGATATTCAGTGAATGATTGTTCAGTAGTATTAGTCCTGCCTATATAGAGCAGTTTTGCTAGTATACAGTGATTGTTCATTTATATCAATCTGAATAATATATAGATCAGTTTTGCTAGTATACAGCGATTGTTCATTTATATCAATCTGGATAATATAGAGATCAATGTTTGCAGTAAATAGTAAAGTGGCATTGTCACTAAATATGGAAACACAGCAGTCGATTAATTATTGTCACACAGATAACTGGTAGAAAAGAAAGGGTCTTTGATTTTTATTTGTTTTTATGTTTTTAAGATAATTAGTGCATGATGTAATGTTATTAAAATCCTCCTGAAGTATAGTTGCTTCATTCAGTGAATCATTGAGAATTATTGTTTGGTGTGTTTTTTCTTAAGTAGCTTGAGCTGGTTAGTTGGAACAGTGAACGCATAACAAATGATGAATGTGGTTGGATAGATGATAATTATATTTTATACTTGTTCTGTTTAAGATAACAATATATATATATAAATAAAAGTTGTTTTGTTTAAGATAACAATATGTATATAAATAAATAAAAGTGAGCCTCTTATTGTGGTTTTTTCATTCATCCTCAGTTATCAATCTGTTTTAGGTATTTTTTTTCATTAGTTGTAAATGTATGTTGTTCAACATTTCTTTCCACTAAAATGCTTATGTGTGTGTGTGCATGCGAGTATATATACATATATAGCCTGTATATGCAAAAGAAGAAAATAATTTTGTTTTTGTTCACATCTGAAGATTGTATGCGGGAGCAAGAACTGTGCATAGAGACGGTTGCAAATGCAACAAATGATGTAAATTTTAAATAGCAAACAGGAAATGTGTGTTAAACTTAAAGGGGTTTTTGGTTTTCAGTGTTGTATTATGAATTGGCATCATTCTTATATAGAACAATTATGAATGCAAATGTAAAGTACAATTATTTCCCTTTTGTGTGTGGGCTGAAGATACATGTTTCATTCTGAAATCAATTAAAGAAAAGTCATTTAACTTGTTTTATCCTATTTGTGTATGTGTGTGTTATGTGGAATACTGTTTATGAGAGTCTCAATATTGTCATGTTTCAGCTTTGATTGCCTTGTGTATATGCTTGAATTGTCTCATATTTATGTTTGGATTGTCTTATTAATTTTGATTTAGACTTTTTTTTTTTTTAACCAATCAAATCTTTTGATAAGTTTCATGAAAATGTATTGGTATGTATGAATGGATCAGATAAACTGAATAAAAATTTTTTGTTAAACTGATAATCATCAGTAAATATATTGCCTAGTTTGAATATTCCTAAACATGCAGACTGAGCTAATGGTTTTATCAAAACATATTATTCAGAGAAGTTCATAATTTAAATGGATAGTTTGTTTATGAAAATTTTCATTTCAGGTTTTGACCAGATTGTATCACTTATTGATAAACTATCTTCAAATGCACCTGTAATATCATTGAAAGAAAAATGACAAGCTTCTCAAACTTTAGTTCTTAACTGTTTTAAAACCAAATCTATCATCTGCTGACAGAGATTATATAAGGCATTGCAAAAGATTTCATTGTTCTGGACATTTTCTAAATCAAAATTTGTTTAACCAAATACTAACGGGTATTTGTTGCAGTGATTCTCCAAGAGCTCTAAGCACTTGCAATCATAGCTGCTAACCTCAACATTCACAAGCTAGAAGGTGGTTGAGACTCTTTCAAGAAAAATCCCAGTGGCCAAGGCTGGGCTCAAACTCAAAACTTGCATGTTAGACTAGAATATCAATCTTAAGCCATTGAGCTTATCCAGTTCATTTCTCATAGGTTCTAAAGATACCTTTTCTTGGGAAAGTGAGGTAGTTCAGCAGTAAAATGTTTATAACAGTTTGAGAATTTCAAACTTGAAAAAAATTTTATCACACAAAACAAAGAGAGAAAATTTGTTGGTTAACTTGTTATTTTTTTTAATATTAAAATCTTTTAGATAAAGCCATGCATGAAAACTTGGGCACAGGTAATCTATGGTTTATTTTTTCTATCTGTATTTTTTTGGGGAGGGGGTTGTCATTTTTAAATTGGTTGGCTGTAATCACCATGTTAATCAAATATTTGCAAATAAATTTGTCTTTGAAAAGAAAGGCAGTTTTATTTGTCTTCTTGAATTTTATAATTATTTTGCACGAATGGATGCATATATTGTACTCAATTACGATTTTAGGTTGTTAACATCTGGGCTTTCAGTCGGCTAAGAAAAGAAAAAAATTCCATTCCCACCAACGGAGGACGGCTGAGGGTGTGCGCCAAACTGGTGCTGCCTGTTTCACCCCCTTCCGCTAACCCTCCCGCCCTCCACCTGACCGCGAGGCTGTGGGGATCCCCCCCCCCAGAAGCAGACCAAGACTGAGATTGAGAACATCGAGAAGATGAAAGGTCTCTTGCGGCTTCTGGGGTAAATGTAAGCGGAACCACCACCACCACTGTGGAGGGGGGAAAATATACAACAACAACAAAAAAAAAAGAGGACAAGCAAACAGTAGAAACAAGGAACAGACATCGACAGACGAAATTCAAACGCAATACCGCTACCCTCTCCGAACACCAGAGAAGAGAGGAAGGCCTCACAGGAATCCACCAAAAACAGAGAACATCGCCAAGATGAAAACTTTTAACGCAATTCCTGTGAGGTAAAGAAGTTATCGGTACAACAACTGAAGCAGGTTTATTCTCTGCACACAGAACAGTATGAAAGCCATGTATTCATTTATTTACTCCTATACCATGCATACATATAACTCCATATAAGTATGCCTTTACAGTTTTATGCCATATGATTGGTAATAAACTACAGTCGGAGTCGAGAGTCGAACTTCTAAAATTCCAGGAGTCGGAGTTGGAAATTTTTTGGTCGACCCAACATCCCCGTTTCCATATCATCGACTTCTTGAAAATGGACTTGAACTAACAAGACATTGGCACATGACGCTGACCACAGAAAACTAAATAACCGTAATCCTGTAATTTTATTTCTATGTTGTTGATCGGCTTTTTGTTTGTTTTCTTCAAAGTAGGGGATTGTTGCATTCTTGATTGGTTACAGAATTCTAATTGACCTTAGAATACGTGTTGGGTCAGTAGCTCCGCCCACAAGACTAGTACTTTTTTTTTTTCCCGTTTATTTTGTTTATTCCATTAAATAATATTTAAAACTTAACTAAAGTCTGTATTCACTCATATCTTTTATAAAAAGATTATTCCTAAAGCTCCAACGCTCGCCTGTGTTTGCTGCGAAACTAATAAAGTTTGCGTGTCAACCTGCGCGCGCACCTAGGAGCCGAAATGGCCGACAACAGCAAGAAAGGCAAGATAGCTGCGGCAAAGAAAAAGGTTTGTAAGTTTTAGGTGTAATGATGAGAAACATTTTTTCATTAACATACAAAATCCAACGTTCCAGCTTTTATTTACGACCAATCCATACATGATTTGCCCTGATATAGTTAGGTCTAAACTTTAAATACGGAAGCACCACAAATAATGTCGAGCAGACGGTTTCTTTTCGAAACTGTAATAAACATGCATATTTGGATTTAGAATAATAGAAATAATCTTATACGCAGCAGGGCTGGTTCGTTTGATTGTTATAGGTACTCTAGAGACAGCATACCTCCTCCATATCTCGGTCCGCTTCTCTGTCTACTGGGGTTTGGGTGCACTGACTACTACTAACACCTCATTGAACTTTCTGCTAACCCTGCTACAGTGCAACTGATTGTAAGTTATTTATTCCCCTTACAAAAATTCTAACAACAAGCCAGGAACATTTTAAACTTGTCGCTGTTTTGTATAGTGTTTGGTTGTTGTTTTTTTCTCAGTGACTATAACAATAACATTTCAATATATATTTTTAAAAAATAGTACTTAGGCTATAACTATAACTCATTACATGTAACTTTTTAGTAGACCCACTAATAACTATAGTAATACTACATTTTACTAGTACTAAATGTAAAACTAATAATAGTAACACTTTTTAAATGCCTAAAGTGTTAAATTGTACTTCATCACTCTGGGGGAAAATAAATATATACAATTATTTTAATATTTGTCAGTTTTTTATTTATAATAATTAATATACAGATTGTAATCAACTCTACCCACCTAGACCAGTAGACATAAAGCTGTATTTATATTAATTTACTAGTTAATAGATATGTGTTTTTATAAAAGATTTTGTTTTTATATTTAGTTCTTATATTTATAACTAAATTCATCATGGCCACTAGTACTAGAATGTTCCCACTAGAATGTTCCCTCTGAAAATTAAAATTTTATTAGAACAGCCCGATGCAGAATGCACGAAATTAAATTACGGCTATGTAAAAATTAGTCTTTCTACCTTTTTAAATTAACAGATCATTGTGTTCCATAGCTAACTAGTATTAGTAACAGACTAGTTGGAATTTATCAAGTTGGTGCTGAATTACTACTAGTACTACCAAAATCTAATGAATACAGTAAATAGTAATGTCCTATTACTTACTAAGATAACATTAATAATCACAACTATCCACAAAATATAGGCCATAAAGTCATTAGGTAAACTTTTTAATGAGATTGTGAAATACATTTGGACTTTTTAGTTTGGTTTTTTTTTTCTCTAAGGGGATCGGGGTTTTTTTGGTTAATTTTTAGGATTTACTGAAGGGAGTACCTTAAAATGTATTGATTTGATACATTTGGGTGAAGCATTTTATTTTTTTGTTGTTTAGGAATTGTTGAGGATTTTGTGTTACTGAGTGATAGTTGGCTAAAGATTTAGGTTCTGCTTTCAAAATTTTTTTGTGTACATTCTCTGTGCATGTTCCTTGGGGTGCTAGAAGGGATAGTATATTAATCATTAGTATGCTGAGCTTTAACTTCCATATGTAGCACATTCTGTGCATTAACTGATTAAGCTTTCAAATGTGATTTCTAATACTGGTTTTGGTTTAGTGTCAGAGATATAGGCACAACAGCTTATTCTAGTACATTTTGACAAAAACAATAGAGAAAACTTATTCAGTTATTGCTTGTTTCCAGGATATCACTCTTAGTAATGCTATTGTTGTTTTAATATTACTATAAAATTAATTGCCTGCAAGCTGGAACCATTGTCATTAGAAAGCATATCTTTTTATTGAAGAGAAGAGGAAGTGAATAGTTTAAAAGCTTTCTTCTCTATTTTAAAAAGTTGACATTTGTTGCACTACTCTAAGCATTTTATTTATACTATTTAGAGTATGTTCTTGTTCTTTTGATTTGCACTTATTGTTTTTGCTACTAAATATTTAGTTTATTGCTTTAATCCTTAACTGGCTCAAAAATATGTTTGAAGATGACATGGCTAATATAAACTTTAGTGGTGGCATTTTGCTAAAAGTAAAAGTTATGCTGAAAGTAGAACAGTGAAAATCAATAGATTTTATTTAGTGAAACTCATGTTTATCATGAAAAAATGTATTTAGATTTAGTGTTTATGTATTTCTTCTCCTCCCCCCCCCCACCCCAAAGACAGATATGCCTACAATCATACACACTGTTCTTTTTATATCTATATGGTTATTGCTATTAATATTTTCTTTTGTTATACAATTGTCCAGGGATTTTTTTTCCTAATTTATATTTGATTTTTTTTTTTTTAATTGATGTAAGAACCTGTTTTATTAGATTTTAAAGTTTGGTATGTTCTTAGTGTCCTTAAGTTAAACCTATTTTCCCAGACAAGGTACCTGTGAAATGCATTCCACAAAATTAAGTGATAGGGCAGACTCACAGAAGAAAATTCCAATTTAAATTATTAATTTTGCATGATATTAACTATTATTATTAACATTACAATTTACACTGTTAGTAATAATAAATTGCCTCTTCAGGCAAATTTCTAGTATTAGTTTCCAACCTTGAATTATACTTTTCTCTTAATATCATTTTATAAAATAAATATACTCTATAACCAGTCTTAGTAAATTGTGATAGTATACAGACATCTTCTACTTCTAGTGCTCAAAATACAGCAAGCCAGAGACTGTCTTTAATGATTTTGATGTATATATAATTTTTTATTAATCAATCATTGAGTCAACCAATTAACAGCATTGAACCAAATATATTAGCTTCTAATTTCTATTCAAAATATTATCTCTGTCCATTAGATAATATTCTTTTGTATTATTAATATTATAAAATATGAAATAAAAACCTTTTCATTTAACAGAAAATAGGAATAAAATCAATCCAAGTTCTCTCTTCTTTGTACGGTGAAACCTTGTTGATCCAAACTGTATAGAGGACAAGGGTTTCCAGTTAGTAGAAAATCCAGTATTATTGAAATGCCTTTATGCTTCTCAAACTTAGCATACACAAAAATTCATTATTTTAAGTAAAAATTATCAAGAGCAATACATGTTACAAATGATGCAAACAACTGGCTGAGCAGAATAGATATTTCATTCCCTGTGCAGATAATAAAACTGTTATATACATTTAACTTTTAAGTGCATGATCAATCTAGAAAACTGTCCATTGTATGCAACATCCAGGCTATCAGTATCAGTCTGAAATATTCACATATCGCTGTATTGAAATTCAACAGTATCAAAATTAGTTACAAGTTTTAAGATTGATCATAATTGATGAAAGGAGAATAATTTGATTTCATTAATTGCAACTGTTTCAATAATGTAAACCTTGTTACAGAAACTTTATGTATGTAGCACATATTTTATTATAACATATTGAGAATGTTAATTGCCTGAAATCAGTAATTTCTTTTTAAAGATAACCTGAATATTAAAGAAAAAAACTATTGATGCTAATTTTATTATGCAGCTTGTTCTAAAATATAAAATACCAGATTTTACTTTTCAATTATATGAGTGTGTCTTCTGTACAAAGTTTTCTGTAATAAATATCAAAGTAATATAATTTGTGTTCACAATGATTTTATACCTTTATAGCTGAAGCAGTTTCAGCAACGATCGGGAAGAACACCAAGTCGATCACCAACCCGCTCTCCTCATCCACCCCTGATATCTGTTGATGATATGACTGATGATCATATACAAGCACATAAACCTCATCACAGCATATCACCTGTGTCTGAAGAGGTCTGTGCTTTATCAATAGTTTCATTCACTCTAATAGTATAAAAGATTGGCATTTTAATGGATAACATTTTAATTTAGTGATTTTATCAAAGTGCTATTGTACTTGAATTTGGCTCTGTATGAAAATGGCTTTTGTTAACTTTTGCAGTCTAAAAACACTCAAAACTCCAGAGGTCGACCAATTAGCAGAGGCTCAGAAAATCCTTCAGCGCAAACTGATATAAGGTATCAATTTATATTTGATTTTGATTCTTTCTACTTCTTTTACTGACGACGCCTTTTCATTTTAGTCTGATTGAGGATTGTAAAATAAATAAATGATTTACAATATCATACATAGTCTTAATATACATTGATCCAGGTTAAGTCAAGCCCTATATTTAAGAACTTCAGAGCTTTAAAAACTTATGACCAGATTATAAGTCAGATTAAAAGAAAATATGTGTTAGTCAGATTAAAAGAAAATAAGTGTTAGTCAGATTAAAAGAAAATAAGTGTTACAAAAGTAACTAGTTCAAAGATAATGATGGTACTCAAAAACAACTGTTGCCAGCTGATCCGTAACAACAAAATAACATTATAAATTTGAAAATAAAAATATAGTATACAACTATACATGGTACAGATAGTAAAGCAGGCAATTTTTAGTCATCCAGTCAAAATACTTTACATCTACAAATAACAATGCTCAGCACTTTCATAGTAATTGTACCTGTTTTTCAAGTAGAAATAAAGTGTTAAGAAATAAACCTATGAGAATGTTCTCAGGTATTTAAACCTAAAGTGCAGACATTGTTAAATATCAGTAATGTGGTCTGTGTAGTTCATTTTTAAAAAAAGTATACATGCTTGATAGGAAGTCCAAATACTTGATGGGCATTTTCATAGGGTTTCTTCAATAGGAAGTCCTAAAGCATAATGGGCATTTTCTTGTGTATATTGTGTCTGTTTTCAGTTAATGAAAGGATTTTTATTTATTTTAATAATTTCCACTTTTAATAGTTTAATTAATCTCCATTGGTAGAACATTTTCAAACATAATTACTGAAAATAGTAAATTTATATGCATGATAGGAAGTTCAGAAACATGATGGGTATTTTCGTGTTTATAATTATATTCATCTGTAGTTAACAGCTATCAAGAGGCTATTTATTTTAATCGTAATATCTACTATATATTTGACATTTTATTCACTTTGGAAAACCTTCTTCATCTATTTTGGCTTAACATTGCAAAATTCGTATGACTACAGACACTAAGTCTGAAAGCATGATGATTATTTTCTTGTTTATATCATCTGCATTTATCATCCAAAATTTTAATTGCTGCTATATTTAACAATTTTAAAGGAAACATAAAATAATAAATAAAATTACATTATTTATGACAGTTACATTTATATACTGATCAAAATATTCCAACAAGACAATAATAAATCAAATTGCGATGACAAGATATGTTATTTTAAAATAAATTAAAAAGCAAGTTTGAAAACTCTTGGCTGCTAGAACCCACACTGAAATATTTGTGGTTGCATGTCTGAGGCTGCCTGACATTGATGATTCCTTTCTCATTCACTATCACTACTGGATCTATTCAGCTGTAAAAGATTAAACAGTGGCATATGGAAGTAAAATAGGTCTACAACAACAACAAATTTTCTTACTGCAACATTATTAGTAACATCTGAAGATGACTTTCACCTCTTCACAAACTAACTTCCCAATACAGAAATCGGAATTTATACCAGCAGCCTCCAGACTTTGAATACACAAAGACAAAGACTGCAAAGCTACTGTTTAGATAAAACTACTGATTCTCAGCTCTCCACAAACACTTCCAATAAGAAATCAAAATTTAACTCAGCACTCCATAACTGACTACTCTCAGCGTTCCAGCACTGGCCACTCTACCTCCTGGTCTGGAATATTCAAGACCAAGATTGTGCCACCATTACTCCAAAACCAGTGAATCACAATATCACCTGATACCAAAAGGATATCAGGAATTTTCACAAAACCCAACTCTAACATATACTGCCTGCTGCATACAATACAGACAGCAGACCAGCTTAGCTAAAAGACAGACGAAATTCACTTTAGAATGCTGAAACTATAAAGCTGGCTATTTCCTACTTGCTATTGCATCTGTCAACACTCAACTGGGACCAAGTGGCCTCTGCTACTGTTTTACTTTACATTATGCAATTCTGACTAGACAAAACACTCCCATGCCACACATTATCTCCATGTAAGGTAATTAAAACAAGCAAAATTTACAACAACAGAACAAGCAGAGAAGTTAGTTAAATAAAAATATATGCCAATTGATCTCACTAACTTTTATGCAGAAGATGCAAAATACTTCAAGACATAATCATAAAATTTAGGAAGACCAAATGTTATTATCTTTTGTGTATTGCTTATAAACATCACCAATTGTTAACATAATAATTTTATTTTTAAAAAATATATAAAAGTGGAATAATTTTGTTACATACTCCTGCCCTACCTTTTTAAAGATGTGCATTACTTCAAACCACTTCTTTCTTTCCTTACAAAAGTATCCTAAATTGTGCCGAACAATATGTAATATAAATTTATCCCCAAAATCAATACATTTTTCTTTGACAAACCAACAGAACTAAAATCACTACAGATCAAAGAATAATAGTCCAACACTGCAAGAAGTGTCACCAGTTGATTCATAAATCATTCATAATACATATTTATTTATAAAAAATAATTTTAATGCGAAGACTTTGTACTACAAGAAATATGCAGTGAAGCAAATCCAGGTTAAGAAAATAACATGAAAATTCAGGTAATGTTAAAACATATAATGACTACACTAAATGCAGAACATATATGCAATACATGTTCAATTCAAGATTACACAAAATCATGAAAATAGATTGCAAGTTCAGCAATTGTCAAAACAAATTATGACTACAACTATGCAAAGCATGCATCCAGTGTCTTAATGCATGGATATGCTGGGCAGTTGCCTGGGGACGCCATGCTAATCTATATGTGATATTTTTATTCCTGTGAGTGGTTGTATAGGTAGGGACCCCAGTACACTGTTTTGCCCATGGGCCTATACTGCTGTAAAGTCGGCTCTGCACTCATCAACATTTTACATTTTTTAAAATGTATCTACAGCCCTGCAATAAAATGTACTAAACAAGACAACTAATACAAACAGGAAAATAATAATTATTATATTTCATATTCTAAAAATTACTGAACCTTAAAATTAAACAAGATCAGACAAATTCTAATGTCATTTCCAATGTGAACTGGACTTTGTCAAAAGTTAATCTCTCATCTGAGGTGATCTAAAATCCTTCTTAATATTTACACTGTTCTAAGCTATTTGTACTTGAATGTTTATTTTACAACCATCATAATATTGTTATATCACTATTTTCGCTGCATATCACTTTAGATAGCACAGTGGAAATCTTTAATATAACTTCAATATTGAACATTTACTTGATTCAAGGCAAAAAGAAACACAAGCTCAGCGAAGAATAAGCACAAAGACCTTATTAGAAACAGTCAAACTAACTAGTCCATCATCTCTGTAAAATGAACTATATAAAATCCTGTTGGCTGGATGTAACACAGTTTGTGTTACCAAAACATCAGTCATTGAATTTATACTGTAATCATACCTGCCAAATTAATTTATACTATAATCCTACATACTGTTTAAAAATCAAGTCATAATTAAATAAAAATAAAAATGTTTATGTTCAGTGTTATTTTCTTTCCATATGTTCTCATTCAGCATTACATTTGCTCAAAGTATCTGATTTGAAGGTCATATGGCCATTCTCTCCATTGTATGCAGGCATTGTATCTATTTGGTATGATGGTGGAACAGGGGCAGCAGCACCTACACCCACATTCACACAAACATACAAATTAGATAAAAGACATTCAATACTAACAGCAGAACTAGAAGCAATCCAAAAAGTGCTGACAATAGCAAAAAACAGCCTAACAACCAAAACACAAATACTCATACTCACAGACTCACTAGCATCACTACAAAATTTATCTAACCCCTTCCAAACCACAAGAGCACAAATCACCAATGCAATATGCAAACAAATAACTACACTAGAAAAAAAAGAAATAAAAACAACACTGTTATGGATCCCCAGTCACATAAACATAACCACATAACAGGAAATGAAACAGTGGACAAAGGAACAAAATATGGTAGCAAACATGGAATACCTCTAAACACCCCAATACACATACCAGAACTGCAAGCACAAATAAAACAAATCTTTAAAAACAGGTTCCCCACCCCACCCCACCCATACTTAACGAACATAGCACACAACAAAGCAATATATAGACTAAGATACAACTCCACAAGACCTAAATAATGAACCAAAATCATGCACTCACTGTCGAACAGACAACACAATAGAACACTTTCTACTACATTGTTACAAATACAGAGAAGAGAGAAAATGCTTGACTGACACAATGAGACATTTACCAGTTACCATACAAACACTACTCTTTCCAAATAAATATCACTAAAATCACATTCACCAAGTCATCATCACATATCTCATTCACACAAACACACTTCACCTTCTGTAAAAATAAATATTAATAAAACCCACCCCACACACACCATTACACACTAAATAATAAAAAAACGATAACCACAAACTTAAAGGAAGTTACAAATAGCTTCCTCACACTTTTTTTTTAAAATTTTCTATACATATATTAACACAATTCCTAGGAAAAACAATGCATACAATCATTGAAACACTGCTATAACATGTAAGTAAACTGCAAACAATGACAGGCAATTGGAAAACTACTTCCATAGATCTTCCACAACTTTTTTTTTTTTTTTTTAAGAACAGTTCTACCCTCCTAGAATAAAAGAGTAAGGAGAAAGGCCCCACATGAACTCTTCAGAAACTGAGAACATCAAGAAGATGAAAAGTTTCCACGCAGTTCCTTGTGGGGAAAAGAAGTGAATGTAAAGAAGAAGAAAGAACTTTTACTTATGTGGATTTCAATTTTTACATAAATAAACTGTACAAAAAATTGATTGCAATATTCAGTATACATTCTGATCACAGTCATCCTTTTATATTTTAGCAATTATAGGTGGTGATTCTAATAAACAAATATTATAAGATATGCTCCTGCAGTGTGTTTATAGTGCTTATGTTTATGTAGGCTCATATATTTATATTTTTAAAAGTTCTTTTAAAAAGTAAAATATTTCTATAATATAAATTAAAACATTAAATATAGATTATTGCAGTTTAATTTGTAATGGACATTTAAATTTTCTCTGTATATAAACAGTCATCATTATGACCCCAAACTGATAACGATTAAATGATAAAAATATATAGTGTTTTGTTTGCATCTGACTTTTTGATTGTATAAAGCATCTGGTGTCTAATAACCAATGATGGCAATAAACAACAACTATTATATCTTTGTTGATATTGTTTACTTTTTTAGTAGTGTAATACACTGATGAAAATATAAAAATCTGCAAATGCAGTATAATCTAAGATGAAAATTAATAATTTGCCTCACCAGTTCATGGTTGGAGGTGATATCTTTCACTTATATTTATACTTGTCATTTATATAACTGGACATGGACATTAGGTACACAAATAGTTCATAACTGTGGCAACAACATTGTTTATAGCAGGGGTCTCAAACTCTTGGCCCGCGGGCCAATTGCAGCCCACCAGACGATATTTTGTGGCCCCCACTTGATATTAAAGTTAAGTGATAGTGCGGCCCGCACGTTTTTCTCATGCACCCTGGTAGTTTTATAGTTTTTGTCACCTGTGGGCTACCATACCTCAGGATCTGCCATTTCCCAGCATGTAAGGCAGTGGTCCCCAACCCCCGGTCCGCGGACCGGTACCGGTCCGTGGACCAAATGGTACAGGGCCGCCCAATTTTATTTTTACTCTAGTGTATTTCTTTCGGGTTTGTGCGACTTTCCATGGACAAGATTGAGTCTGAGCATTCATTCTCCCAGTTGGTGCACGATCATCTGTCTTTGCTTTTAAAGAATTCGAGCTCTACTTCCCAACCACACCAACACACTTCGCTTCGGACCACCGACGAACGCACTCCATCCATTGGACCGCCGGGAGGAGAGTCATGTCAAAGCGCCACACCAGACAAACCAGCACTAAGACTCAGCCCTTTTCAGGGCTGGCAAAAATGCCACTACTGCCCACCCCACCAAGTGACATTTTACGCGATTCTGAGTCAGTCACAGAAGATGCGGACGGCCCTTTCTGTTTCACAAACGAGCGCATAGCCCAGCTGAGACAGATACGGCAAAAGAGGCTTGAAGAGGTGCAAACATTAAGAAGTACAAAGAAGAAGACTGGACAAAATACTGCTGTGAAATCAGCAAACCAACCGAAAATGGGGGCATACGAAAAGTTACCCCCTTCACCTTCACACTAGAAACTAAAAACGTTGAACTACAAAATGCGTTCACTAATTTGCTGTTGACCCTCTTCTACACAAAAAGAGAAGATGAACTTACACTAGACAACAAGCCATCTTAACCGCAATTGGTCTCCATAAGATTTTAAACAAGCACCTGACAAGGCAACCCAAAAAAAAAAAACTGCATCAACAGACTGTGAAACACAGACAGACATCTTCTGGAAAATAACGCCGACAACAAAAACACGCTCTTCACAAACGGAAAAGGAGGAAACAACGCGAAACCCCACACAGGAAGACGGCACAACTCAAACAGTCAAAGGAAAAAGCCACGTTTCCACCCAAACTCTACAAGCCACTACAAGAGAAAGTGGAATAAACACCAACATCATCTGGAAAATTCCACATACGGCCAAAGTGAATTCAACTCAAACAGCAAAACAATAAATCAGACAGGCATTCTCGCAAACTCCAAAAACCCACAACAGATAATAAGGAAACTCAGACTACAAGCTCTATCAGCAAAGAAAAAGAAATTAAAACAACTACCACCGAAAATAAGAAGAAACGCCAAAAAATCTCCAGCACACAAACGGTACATATCAAGACACAAGAAAGAAAATTACAAACAGAAAAAGAAGTGAAGACAACTGACGCAAAGACCGACAACGCTCCAACTACACCATAAGAAACAACAACAACGACTAAACCAACTGCCCCCAATCCACAGCCAGAGTCACCACCAGGGACTGCAACAAAGACAACCACAACAGACACACGAGGAAACACTACAGAACGGAGCCCCAAATCAAAAAGAAGGCGCCCGCCACAACACATCAGACGACAACAACACTATCATCTACTACAGCCACAACAACAGAATCCACAACAACAATGGCAGCGCTGCGACAATAACCACCGCCGACAACAACAACAACAACGGTGGCAAGACAGGGAACAACATCACATGCAGTGGGGATATTATAACCACCCCATTGCGGATCTAATTCAACTAATGCTTGCCGTAAATACCCACCTACATACAGTCCAACGGCTACCGGGGATATCAACAACAACAGTGCCAACGACAACAACAACACCACTGGTGAACATTACAGGGTGGGGAGTGAACATCCTGGGCGCACATACACACTAAGTACAGACGATGTGGTATTATCCTGGGCTCTGTAAACCCCCTCACCTGCCAATACAACAACGGCCACCACAGCACTTAAATCCGTATTGCCATTTCCGAATCCTATTTGTGTGAAGCGGGGTTTTCTGCAGTGACAGCAACCAAAACAAAACAACAAATGGACATAAGCAACTCACTTCGGGTGTAATTGTCTCCTATTACCCCCAGATGGAACCGTCTCGTTGCAAAGAAACAAGCTCAGGGTTCTCTCTGATTTAGCGTTCTAGTGAGTTAAAATGTTAAATCACTTTATATTAATTTTTTGGTGTAACTGTATTTTAATTTGAAGGCACGTTTAAATACAATTAAATTAAAATTATTAAATCAAAACAATCTAAAATATAAACAATCAACGTCCCCCCACATCATCGGGCCGCGGTAAAATTATCAAGCGTTGACCGGTCCGCGGCAAAATTATCAAGCGTTGACCGGTCCGCGGCGATGAAAAGGTTGGGGACCACTGATGTAAGGCACTCATGGATTCTGACACACCATTCAGTGGTGAAAAGTATGTTGCAGGAAAGAATTTGATCACAGGTTTGCAGATTTCAAGAAACACAGAACCACCTTTCAAATATTTTCTGACCCTTTCTTCATTGTGGAAGATGTCCCTCCTGTGCTTCAAATGGATCTAATTGACATAAGTGTAATTCTGAACTCAAAGCCAAGTTCAGGGAGGTGAGTGGAAAAGCAGACAAGCTTGGACAGTTTTTGAGAGAATTGCCCCTTACCTTCCCTGAGCTTTCCAGGATGTTCAAGCGGACCAAGGTCCTTTTGGGGAGCACCTATCTGTGTGAATAGCTCTTCTCCACCATGAACATGAATAAGTCAAAATTCACGGACAAACTTACTGATGAGCATCTTCAAGCCATACTGAGGGTCACAGTGGCTTTCTCCCTGAAGCCAAATGTGTCTGAGCTGTGTAAGAGGAAGCGTTGCCAGGTCTGGCAGCAGGGAATAATGATGCGGCCCAGCTTCACCCAGATTCTACTTCCAGTGGCCTCTAGGCAAAATGAGTTTGAGACCCCTGGTTTATAGGGAATCCTTATGACAGCAACTTTCTGTAGCCATTCTGTTTAGTAAATGGGGAAAGTAGATATTTGATTGTAAAGGCCACTTATCATGTCCCATTTGTATACTGTAATCTACAGAACTAATCTAAAAACTGATGCAGTGCCTACCACAGATTCTCCACTTTGGCTTAAGTATGGCAGGTATAATAAACACATCTTTTTGCAATGCATTCTCCACACTCAGTTGTATCCTTTAACCAGAAGAGCATAGTCTTTATCTGTGTATTCCTCCTATAATTCTTTCGTTCATTTTCTTTTTAAAGTCTATTTACTCCTAGTTAAGTGTTGAAATGTGTACTCTGAATTGGTGAAGTTACCTGAGCCTTACTTACGCCTTAGCACTAATTATAATTCTCTGACATATTTTTGTCTTCTGGATTTTTTCTTTTGAGTGGTTGAATAGACATTTCGCAGTGCCTGTTCGCTTGTCTATAGTTTCTCTTCTAGTCACCAAGAGGTTGTTCAATAAATTTTGTTTTGATTGTAATTTGTATGCATTCATTTCCATTTGCATAAAAAAAAACCTTGTTCTTCTTCATTTTTATACTTGTTTGTTGTTGGCTTGATCATGATGCTTAAATAAATTATTTCTTCATTTTTTGTTATTTTTATATAGAGAAATAATATTCTTCATAATTTGCTTGATTTTTATATAAATTCTGGGTTATTCAATGTTAACCTGTTGCTTACCCAGATTTTTTTCTTTT
Source organism: Sinotaia quadrata (assembly GCA_028829895.1). Classification (NCBI taxonomy): domain Eukaryota; kingdom Metazoa; phylum Mollusca; class Gastropoda; order Architaenioglossa; family Viviparidae; genus Sinotaia; species Sinotaia quadrata. The sequence continues at coordinate 99,272,892 of CM054180.1, forward strand.
TTTCCTTTTAATATCAAAGAGAATGTTGCACTATTTTATATTATTATTATTATATTATCTGCTAAAAACCATAATGAAATGGTGCATGACAAAATTATCACCACAAGATTAACTATTCAGAATAAGAACTGTCATCATATTTCATGTTTTTAATTATTGTTACAAGTGTGTTTTACTTTTACTTTCTCTTCTTTACAGACCCCATCATCACTGTCATATTAAACAAAATATGCTGTGCTAAGATGTATTGCTTCAAGTTAGCTGAAGATCTGTTGTTCTAGACTGACTAAGCTATAGCCAGAAATGATATGTTTTGGACTAATTGTGCCATGGCTAGGAATTGAATGCTTTAGACTGATTGTACAAATTATATATTTGGGATTGGTTGGGGCCATCTTTACAAAAAAAATTTTTTACTGACTTAGCCATAACTAGGAATTAAATGTTCTTTGAAATAGCTGTGCCATAACTTGGAATTAAATGTGCTTTGGACTGACAGTACCATATCCAGGAATTTAATGCTTCAGACTGGTTGAGAACAACTAAAATTAGGACTGGCTCCGCTACATCTAAAATTTGATGCTTTGAGAGTCCACAACTAGGAATTACTATTTTGGACTGATTTAGCCAGAACTGGCTCTGCCACATTCAGGAATTGGAATCTTTGGACTGATTGTCACAGCTAAAATTGGACTCTTTGGATTGATTTAGCCACAATTGAAATTAGTTGCTTTAGGATGGCTGTGCCATATTCAGGAATTTGATGATTTGGGCTGATTATGCCACATTCAGAAATTAAATGCTTTGGACTGGATATACCACAACTAAAATTTAGATGCTTTGGACTGGTTGTACCACAACTAAAATTAGATGTTTTGGACTGGCTGTACCAACTAAAAATTAGATGCTTTGGTCTGGCTGTACCCACAAATAGGAATTTGATGCTTTGGGTGACTGCCACAACTAGGAATTTGATGCTTTGGGTGATTTTGCCACAACTAGGAACTTAATGTTTTGGTTAGAGTGTACAACAACTTGGAATTTGATGTTTTGGTTAGAGTGTACTATGACTATGAATTAGATGCTTTGGATGACTGAACCATGGCTAGGAATTTGATGCTTTGGATGACTGAACCATGGCTAGGAATTTGATGCTTTGGATGACTGTACCACAACTTGGAATTCGATGCTTTGGTTAGAGTGTACCACAACTGGGAATTTTATGCTTTGGTTAGAGTACCACAACTGGGAATTCGGTGCTTTGGTTACAGTGTACCATGACCATGAATTAGATGCTTTGGATGACTGTATCATGGCTAGGAATTTGATGTTTTGGATGACACAACTAGAAATTTGATGCTTTGGATGACTGTACCGTGACTAGAAATTTGGTGCTATGGATGATTGTACCATAACTAGGAATTTGGTACTATGGATGACTGTACCACATCTAGGAATTTGATGCTTTGGATGACTGTGCCACAACTAGGAATTTGATGCTTTAGTTCGAGTGTACCATGTCTATGAATTAGATGTTTTGGATAACTCTACCACTACTAAGAATATGATGCATTAGTTTGACTGTTCCATATTTAGGAATTTGCTGCTTTAGTTTGATGTACCATGACTATGAATTAGATACTTTAGATTAGTTGTGCCACATCTAGGAATTAAATACTTTGGATTGACTTTGCCATTTAAGACATTTGAAAGGAAGTTTGTTTTGATACTGTTGAATTGATTTCATTGCTGCTTTTCCATAAACTAAAATGTGACAAATAGCCCAATCTTGTAAAAGACTGCTAAATTTAAATGTCGGTGCAAGCAATACATATGCACACATCTACAACTCGATTTCTCTTTTCAAAGTACTTTTGATTATTTGTGGTTTACTTTTATTTTTTTAATGTTTTGGTTAGAATATTCTGGATATACAATTTTTAATATAAAAAATATTACTTTTGTTGGTATAATGTTTCCAATAATAAAAGTGTTTCTAAAATATGCTTCTTGTCTTGGCATGATGTTTCCAATAACAAAGTACCAGAGCATGCTGTTTGATGTGACTATTATGAATGCAGATTGGCAAATTGATTGAATATTCTCCTCCATCCTCCACTTTGATTTAATAATGATAATGTATATATTACTAATCATACTGACTTCACTCACACAATATCATTTATGAAAACATTATGCATTGAAGTATATATATTTTTATGTTTACATTAAGATAAAACATAATAAGTTGATATTTAATGTATCTTTGTGTTTAAAATTTGTATTTTCACAGTTTGATTTTGTGTCCAGTTAAATTTTTATTTTAAATGTTTTATTTTCAGTTTAATTTTATGAATTTAATTCTTTTTAAAGTTATTTAATTAATAAACAAGTTTTACTGTGGTATTTAGGAAGCTTATTATTTTCGTAGATATTACTGAAGGATAATTTTAAGGTGCATCCAATCTTAGTTCTTTATATGCCAATGATAAGCCTCTGAAGAAACAAAGCAATATGACTGTAAAATTAATTATTTTAGAAATAGGATAATATTGATAATATGCTTCAGATTTTGCAGTAAGGCTGTTTTAACCCATTAATGAGAACATAAACTGTAGAGGTACATGTTAAGCTGAAATTAGTTGGTTAATAATAATTTTTTTTTGTTGAAGACTTGTATTTAAAGTAGAATTTAAGCAGGGACAAGCTAATCAGTTATATATCTTAAAAATCAAGAGAGGTTAATTGTATGAAAATTACTCTATAGATGGGAGAGGTAAAGAAAGAGAATTTAATAAATAAAATAATAGTATATTCAGATGTTTATTGAAGTATTTTGCGGATGTATTTTACATTTTATGCTGCTGGCTAAATATATTTCATATAGAATATGTATACATTACAGTACTTTCATCTTTTAAGTCAAAATGTGGATTTTATTATTTTGTCTTTAACACTTGTTTGTATGATTTTCTGTATAATCTAGTAATAATTACATAATACTTTTTAAAAAATATTTTGATATTAACTTTTCTAATAATTAATGTACATGTAATAAAATGGAAAACTGAAAAATAATTTGCTCACATTCACAATAAGGAAATGTATAAACAATGTTTTTCAGAAAGATGTACAGAACCAAGGGATGGATTTTTAATTGTTTGTTTCAAGATGTAATTTTGCAAATGAGGATATATATATATTTTATATATATGGAGTAATCTTTTCCAGTTTTTAATAAATATAATTTAGTGGTTTTAATTAATTTTGTCCTTTTTTTTTTGTCTTTTCTCCAGGCCAACTGCATCGACAGAAAGCTTACAACAACTCTCTAGACAACTGAATGGATTATTAGCTGAAGTATGATTTCAGTTTTACTGTGTTAAAAATAACAAGTATATTTTATTAAGAATTTTTTATTATTACTTAGATTTAAAATTTAATTTTCTTTTAAACCTGTCAAATTTAACTACTCATACTGACTATAAAAGACCAGTCAGCTGCAGTCAGGAGTAAGTTTGTTGTTGTTGTTGTTTTGTTTTGTCTTGGGTTTTGTTTTTTTGTTTTTTTGTTGGGGGTTACATTAAGACTAATTTCTATAGACATTTGTGAATTAAAAATAAAATATATTTTTATATTTCAGTCCGTTGACTTCATCAGTGGTAGAGAAGAAACTGGTAATTCAAGTGTTGAAGATCTTGAGGTAATCTTACTTTTATTTTCATAGCCAGTACTATTGTAGTCAAAACCAGTTTGTGTCTTGTAAGATAATTTAAATCATTGGTTAAAATATGTCTTATAAGTTCTTTGACAAAATAATAGAAATCTTAGGTTATGGTATGTCTTGTAAGTGTTCTTTGACAATATAATAGACATCTTAGGTTATGGTGTGTCTTGTAAATTTTTTGACAAGATAATTTGAGCATAAGGTTATGGCATGTCTTGTAAGCATTTTGACAACATAATATAAATGTTAGGTTATGGTATGTCTTATAAGTTCTTTGACAGGATAATGTAAATATTAGGTTATGGCATGTCTTGTACATTTTTTTTTTACAATATGTGTTAGGTTATGCATGTCTTGTAAGTATTTTAACAAGATAATATAAATGATAGGTTATGCCATTCTTGTAAAAAAACAAAAAAAGTTTACAAGATTGTATGAGCATTAGGTTATGGTTCTGCTTCAGTTAGAACTTTTCTTTTTAGTGATTTCAGTCATGATAAATTCATTTTTTAGGCACAATTGATTGATGTGTATATATGCTAATTAACTGTTAATAGTAATTAACTTCAGAACATGAATTTGTATACTTTAGATAAGTATTAAGCATTGGGATATTGTGCATTATCAGAAATCAATGTAAAGCATATTACAATGGTCAGCTTGGTTATGAAAATTTGAAGGTTTGGTTACAATGGTAAGAAATTGTTTGTTGATGTAATTTTGTCACTTAACATCTATACAAATTCATTATTTATAGTCATATCAACATAATTTTGGATTGATTAAAATGAGCTGTAGCAACAAAGATTTAGCATGATAATATAATAAAACTGTAGTTTCTTTTGCTTAGAAAAATGTTAGCAGGTGATTTAAATATAGGTAATAACTGACACATGCCTTCTCCCCAGTCACTTTAATTCAGAAAGACAAACATCATGGAGCTCAACCATTTGGTGAGCATGAAAAAAGAAAGACCCAAACATGTTTCCTTTATCCAGGCTGTTTAGGATTTATGAATATTTTTCAACTATTTAAGTTCTGGCTTTTGTAGCCTTTGACAAGTATAAAACTTTTCTTATATATCTTTCAACGCCTCTTTTTGGTGGCCTTAGCAGCAACATGTAGGATCCGTGAAGTGCATGCTTTGTATTTTTTTTTTGTGTGGGGATGACTTCCTGGTGAGGATATTCGATTATTTTTTATCTCCCTTTGCCACCCTCAGCAAATGATAATGCTTTTATCACACAGGATCCAGTTAGGGCAGGGGTGCACAAACGCTTTAGGTCAGAGGGCCAGTTAGGGCAAGGGCGCACAAACGTTTTAGGTAAGAGGGCCAAATTTCCAATTGATAGTGCATGGAGGGCCGCAATTGGGAAAAAAACAACACAAATAATGAAATAATGTGTTCTACATTCGTAATAATGGTAACATCCGGGGGCCGCACAGAGCCCTGTCTCAGGCTGCATGTGGGCCGCAGTTTGTGCACCCCTGAATTAGGGCAACGAAGATTTGTTTATTAAAATCAGTTACACCATAGACTATAACTCTCCCCAAATTAGACATATTTGTAGTCAGACTGCTACATGTCTAAAGCAAGTCTTTAGAGAAGCATATAATAAACATCTAAAATTTGGTCAAGGCCTTGAAATCAGAGCTAGTTCATCCAGTTTGGTATTTTATAGAAAGGTAGCCTTGAGAAAAAATGGAGGACACTCATTTTTATCTAAATGTTATCTGCAAGATTGTTTTTGGTCTCTGATTTCTATGGACACAGTAACATTTGCAGTCTGCCTTTATCCACTCACAGGACTAGGAGTTGTATTCCCTAGCATTTTCTGCTGGCATGTGATTTTTGTATTCCCTAGCATTATCTGCTGGCATGTGATTTACACTTATCTAAATTTATTTTTACCAAGGAATATATGTCTCTTATTCTTCATTTTTTTCTGTTTTCTGTTAATCTGGTTGTATGGCAGACAAAAGAATGTTTATGTGTGAAGATTTCCTGAATACTTACCTAATAAATATACATCCCAGCTTCATCATTTTTCATCCTAGTTTTCATAGATGTCTCTCATGGGCCTGCAAGTGTGTGCTCTATCTTTTGTTGACCTCCCACCCCATTTTTTAAGGGGTGGGTGGGGTGGGGTCTTAGTCCTGGCTTGCATGATGCAAGTAACCTTGATGCAAGCATCAACTCTACTCCTGTTGTATGTTCATTTGATATGTATTCATAATGAAATTATTTTATGTAGAGAAAAATCCTTTTTATCTAACAGAGATTTTACCTCTTGACTGAGGCACTGTCTATCCATCAACATAGTTTTTTAGGTATCTAATCCAAAATCACCTCAAGAATCTATCAAGCCAAAAGAGTAAAGACAATCAACCAAACAAATAAACAAACAAAAGAAAGGAACTGTGTTTTGTCCTTGCAGATGTACAGGCTTTTTGTCCTTTTATCATCTATTCAGTCACAACATGAAATTGCCAGATTTCTTCTTCTTCCTCTGATCACACACTTTTGTTATTACAATGTTATAAATATATTTTGCTGTCACCAGATAAATTATACTGTCTCAAAGTGCAGTTTTAGACAAGATAATATTGTTTACATCATGTTTAACAGATTAACCACAGTTACTCCCTTTCCATCAGGTATTCCTCTTATTTGGTAACAGGCTTTGTTGCACCCTGACAAAAATGTGGAAGTTTGACTAGTCTTTTTTAAGAGGGAGAAAATATTTTTTTTCAGAAACGAAACCGAGATTTAGCTGCACTTCTGGAGAAACATTCCCAAGCTATCGAACAACTAAATACTCAGAATCATCAGTTGGTAAGTAAATAATTTATTGAAGAGTATTATAAATTACTATTCAGTAAAATAACAGTCATTCAAGAAACAGTTTGGAAACTTTTCTTATATGCAGTTTTAAAAATTGTTTGTTATTGTTTGTTTACTTTTGTTTTAGAAAGGTGAGATTTGTTTTGTTCTGTTTTTCTTTCTAAATTTGTCCTGAGAAATGTCTGCACTCTGTAGTTGCATATATTGATTCCAGCTCAGCTTTGTTTGGATTTGCCTCGATAATGGATTATTTTCCACACTAAGGAGTTTGTTAAACTGAGTAATTGTTTGTGTAGCACCCGTGAGTTTAATGTATTACCTACCTAATTTAAATTCACTTTCCACATTTGCACCTATACAATAAAGATAGAAAACAGCATTCATTCAATAATTAAAAACACTCTTGGTAAATTAATAATGAATTATTAAAATAGATATTTCTTGCAGTTTCATCTTGATATGTTATTGATATTGTTATCATAATTATTAGTATGATTAATTAATCATCAATTAATCCACTGTTGTTTAATTACTTCGCAATATCTGATTTAATAAAAAAAAATAAAATCTACTGAATAAGATGTGTCACATATTAAATATATATTCATCAAACCCCTATCATCATCTTTTAATCTGAATTTGTATGAATGTATTTTATTACGTCATTGGCAGCTTGTATGTTAATTACATCATAATATGTTACTTTATATACTGTAGCATTACCTATTAACACTATTCATAGCATAAATGAATATGACAAATTTTCTTGAATAGATAATCTTATTACTCTAACCAGTACCGAGACAAAATCTGAAGTCTTTATTTTCTGCTGTTAACTCTAGTTGGTAAATTTGATCATTATTATTGTGCAACTGTCAAAACTACTTGAGAACAAATGAATAGTTGAAGTTACTTAATCATAATTAAATATTTTACTTTATAGTTTATGGTTTCATAATATTGCTTAGTAGCAAAGTTATCAAATTTTGTTGCATTGATTATACCACCAGGTAAGGTGGCAAAAACTGGGCTTTTTCCCCCTAGATAACCCTTTTTATTTTTGTTTAAAAAAAAAAATGTATACACAATATACTAATAACTGCAGTATTAATAAAAAGAAATATATATATTTAAGATTTATAAGACTGTCCAACTATTAAATTAATATAACATTGGCCATTAATTGTTAAATTTAAAAGCTTTTGATTTACAGTATTAAACAGTATTAAATAATTAAAACAGTACACACACAGACACAAAAAATAACATTTATATAGGCACAAACATGCAAATATATAGAGACCTATAAAAGAAACTACTCTTCTAGTAGGAAGAGTAATTAAAAATTATATATGTATATTTATAATATGAATAATAATCACTCAGTTAAAAACAAGACTATACTGCTGTACTCTATAGAAAATAAAGTAATTTTAAATTATATACAGAATGATAATCACTTATTTAAAAATAACTATACTTGTATTCTCTAAATGTTAGTACAGATCATTAATACTATCACTAAAAGTAATAAATATCAGTAATAAATGTAATATATATAAAATGACAATTACAAAACTACTTTAAAAAGCTCTCATCATTAATATAAAAATCATACATAACTCATTTTAATATTAGTTAGAAATATGTCTGAGAGCTTAATGATGACTACAAATGTATGGCATATAGTATGGTTACTGTATATTATCAGAAAAATAACTTACCAGACATGGTCATCATCAGTCATTGTTTCCTCGGTATCTCCAACATCATTAGAAATGGTATACAAACTACTATCAGATGAACTTTTGCTGTCATCAGCATGAACTGGATCAAAGGGTATAATGTATCAGAAAATTACATTTGGCTCCCATTCGTGACATCACTTCTGCTTGTTTATACCCTAAGGGCTTGGGATTGTATGTCTTAGTAATGGGGCATATCTTGTTCACAAACTATTTTTGACATAGATTCCATTTCACTTGGTCTTTAAAGACTGTTTCAATATCTGCTATGTTATTATTATATATTTTAACATCTTCAATTTGAATGTTGAAATATCTTACAAAAAAAAATAGCTTGTAAATTCGCTGGTACTATTAGTAGACTTAAACTAAAGACATGTCAGTTCATTGTTTACTCTCAGATTTACCTGATATTTATTTTCAGTTGCAGATTATTGTTATATTTCAGTAATATGTAGTAATTGTTTTTCAATTACCCATAATACCTTCTTTTGATGTAAAAGCTGGATTTTTGTACCAAAAAAATTAAACTAATTCTCATATTTAGTTTATTAAAATGTACAAATATGTAACAATACATTTACCTCTGTATTTAAATTAAAACCCATTCAATTTCCTTTAAAATGACGTGTAACAAAAAGAATAAAAGATATGTAGATACTTCAGAACCTAGGCAGAAATATATTCTAAATAAGCCCAGTGTGTAATGAGGAGCAAATTGCCAAAATCTCATGTCAAAAGAGAGTTAAGAAATTAAAAAATCGCCATTCTTTTTATTGCAGAGGGATCATTCCAAAAACTTACAAGACCAGTTAGAAAGTGAGCGAAATTCTTTTCAAGATAAATATCGAAAGGATGTAGCATCACTAAAGGAGCAGTTACAGGTATGAAATTAATTGAACAATAAATATTCTCCCATTTTAGATAAGTGCTTTTGACAGTAGTTCAGAGACGGTTTTGTGGGGATGCTTTTCCATTTTATTGACTTTTTAACCCATTAAATGCCTGGTGAGTTTCTTATACCAAAATTATGTATTGTGCTATGCTCGGAGGATTTTTTTTTTATCATATAACCAGTTGTCTAGAACTCATGTGAGAATTTTTTAATAGTTTTCTGATCATTTAAAGGCTGCTAGTGTCATTTTTTAGTTCAGTTCAAATCCTAAGAGGATTTTTTTTTTTTAAATGCATGAGGTGTTCACTAACCAGTTCTGTATTATATTGCCAAAATTCCAGTGATTCCAATAAGACAGGCATATTTTAAAGAATACAAAATATTAGCCATTGAGCATCTTTGCTGAATATAATTTGTAGGATTTTTTGCCAACTATTCTGTATTATTCAGATTTATTCTATTTTTGAAATTTTAAACATTTATTGTCAAATTCTGTTATTGGTTGCTTGTAAATCTTTGGGATTTTTGTTTTATATGTAGTAGGTGAACATGGCCACATATTTTACTAGTTTTCAAAGACACTTGACAGTATAAAAAAATATTACTAAATGCATGGAATATAACACATTCACACACTTTAATTTCCAACTCTGGTAGTCCCATCTGTAGTGTCTCAAAAGTTATCAAACACAGGTGTTTTTTTTTAGTTAGATTTACTTGTATATATTGATGTAGTTAAATGTAAAATCATTTATAAAACTATCTTATTGCAAATAACCTCTTTTATAAAGGATAAGATGATCATCAAATCTGTTTGATATTGGCATAGCCCAGAAACAGAGATTTGCTTATAATTGATGAGATTTATTTATATGAGTTGAGTTGGCATTACAATTAAATACAAGAAAGTAATAATTCTCTTCTTTTCATAAAAGTAAATGATATACTTTTTCTTCAGAATAGAACACATTTAGTTTATAAATCCAAGCTATCTTAGTCCTGTCTTGTAAGCCTTATTTTGGTGATGCAAGATTTGTTGTTGGGTTTGTTTAGTTATCTCTTGTGATTTTCTTTGCAAACTCTTTGTCAGCTCTGCCAGTTCATCTCGTGTTTGGTTTTTTTTTTTTTTTTTTGCTAACTCATTGTCAGCTCTGTCAATTCCGCTGCAGCTGCATTCAGTCATTGTGCTAATCAACATTATTTTTTAATGCTTTACAAAACATTGATTTTTTTCCCTTACGTTATATGGTGACTGTAACATTCCAGTTTCCATCTTCATCTTCAAAATCAGCATGCAATTAGAGATTAGCACAAAATCAAGATTGACTCTACTGTGCGCTCAACAAAAAAAAAATGGAGATCAATGCTCGATGGGGTTAATCTCTTTTTTTTTCTCTTTTAATAATACTGTTTTTGTCTTTCCAAGTATTTATTTCAAGCTATTGTAGATCATGCATGTATTCATGTTACAATGCATTAGCCAGATGGGGAAGTGTTTACTTAAAATTCTGAGATATTACCTATTCAAAAACTAGGCTTTACTTAAAATTCATTGTCAGATGGATTTCCTACCTATTTTTTTTTTTTTTTAATCTTCATTTTCAAAGCTTATATTTGTGCATTATTTGCAAAAAATCTAATCAGAGAGCATGCTTTGACAAACCAAGTTAAAAGCAAAATGTGTAAATGGTTGTTCCAGTCAGACTTTCTAACTTCAATTAGTGATTGTCTTTCCTTGTCATATGCTACTCCTGCTATTTAAACTACTGATTCTTCTAATTTGAATCAACTTATCTAAGAAACCAGAGCTACTTTTTAGGAACCCATTGCAAGCTTCTGCACTAAAATTGTTTTGAATGCAGAAGTATTACGGATATTAAAAGTAATTAATAATCACTATTTCTTGTCGAGACACATTAAAACTTTTTTCTTTGTTGTTTCCAGACAGTGGTATTGCTAAAGCATATAGCTGTAGAGACAAAAACATATCTAATAGTTCTCCAAGGGCCAAGCTAACAGTTAACATTTGAATTGTAAGAAGCATAACTGTTTTATCTTTCATACCTGATATTTATTTGACCTTCTATTATGTATTTTACAAATTTGTTTAAAATACTAGTGTTTGTGCTTAGGTCATTTGAGCTTATCTGATCAGCACAGTTTTGTGATATTCTCAAGTAATTATATATATTGATATGTTTGATTTTACCAGCAGTTGGCACTTATTTTGACAGTTAGTACATTAATAACCATACATTTCTGAGATTGTAAATATTCCAATGTCTTTAAATTCCAATGTAGAATTATTACTCATGCACAGTAAAGTTTGATGAAGTTCAGTTTTTATTTAGTCAGATGCTGTATGAACCCTGTATAACACTTGATTATCTTGAATATAATATGCAATTGACAATAATTTAATGGTGTACATTAAATAATACAATCTGTTCTAAAGGGGACTACTCTGTGAGCTGTTTCTGTAATTGTTACAAATTTTAAGACATTTTCTGTAATTCACTCACACCAGTTGAAGGAAATCATGTTAGCAATGCAATATTTATCAATAGGCAAAATCCAACAGTAGATAATTGAAAATGTAGAAAAACTATATTCTGTAACATTGCAGCCTAAAAATGTTCAGGATGAACATTTATTAATGTTTTTCAAATTATATTGAAATTTAGTAAGATTTATTTATAGTTTAAAGAAAATGTCAAGATGTAGCAACAAACCATCAACTAGGCAGCGGCACCACACAAAAAAAAAATAATAAAATCAAGCATTCAGTTTTGTTATTTTCATTTAAAATTTTTTATAGCATGAAAAATAAAAAAAGAATTATGAAGCTATCTCAATTTGTTCCAGAGATATGCTGTTTTTAAGTTGTAAAAAATGTCGGCAGTGAAATAAATGGTTATTTTGACCATTTTTAGACTTGCTAAAGACTAACTAAAATCTAAAATACAGTAATGAAAGTTTAATACTTTATTCCTTTCTACTTGCAGATAACAAATGCAAAGTTTTAACTTTCTATATGATGAAATAACAAAATGCCTAGCTGCAGCATTTATTATCTTCATTTTGATACCAAATATATGTGTGTAATGGGTTTGAGGGATTTAAGCAAAGGTAAGAAACAAGGTATATCAAAACGTGCATTCTCTTAAGTCATGTAAATCGGCAGGACAAAACTCGACACTGGTGAAAAATTAGTCAAATTGATTCAAATAGCATAGTTTAAAAATACAAACAAGAAATACAAATTTATGATCATAAGAAAATAGAAACATTAAGCTTGACTTTGAATGTATGTTTGAATGAAACAATGCTTTGGTTGTTGAGAAATCAGTGAATGAAAAGTAACGAAAATGTGCACTTTTACAAAAGTATAGCAGCTGGCGGGCGACTGTGCCACTACCTACATCAACTGAATAATCTTTTTGTTTTTCCTTATTCCACACACAAACACGCGCACATGCACCAACACACACGCACACGCACACACACACACACACACACACACACACACACACACATATGCTAATTAAAGTAAGAAAGTTTCTTTTAAAAAATATTGCAGTTCTCTTGAACAAGTAATTTTCTTGTTATGCTTATGATCTTGAACACTTGTAGACAAAATGCCATCAGGAGACTATTTAAAAATGCCTTACATTGAGTCTATAAACAACATAGCATATGACCCTAGTCCTCTCTAGACAGACAGAAAAGAAATGCCATCAGGAGACAGTTTAAAACTGCCTTATATTGAGTCTGTATAAACAACATAGCTCATGACCCTAGTCCTCTCTAGACAGACAGAAAAGAAATGCCATCAGGAGACAGTTTAATGTAATAAACAACATAGCTCATGACCCTAGTCCTCTCTAGACAGACAGGAAAGAAATGCCATCAGGAGACAGTTTAAAACTGCGTTATATTGAGTCTGTATAAACAACATAGCTCATGACCCTAGTCCTCTCTAGACAGACAGAAAAGAAATGCCATCAGGAGTTTAAAACTGCCTTATATTGAGTCTGTATAAATGTATAAACAACATAGCTCATGACCCTAGTCCTCTCTAGACAGACAGAAAAGAAATGCCATCAGGAGACAGTTTAAAACTGCCTTATATTGAGTCTGCATAAACAACATAGCTCATGACACTAGCCCTCTCTAGAAAGACAGAAGAGAAATGTGCATCTGAAAATAGCATTAGATTAATGTAGAATATAATTGAATAACTCTTTCATTGTTTTTCCCTGACAAAAACAGTAAACTCATGCTCTCAGAAAGAAAAATTGTTAAGTGGTAAAACTGGTAATCTAAAATAATCTTTATATATATATATATATATATATATCTTAATTAAAGTTGTTTTATTCTTTAACAGTAAAAACAGTAAATTCCAATTTCAGAGTGTTGTGATAAAGACGAAGCATAGGCTGATATCAGATTTACTTATTTCATAAATTTTCTGCATAGTTATTCTAAACTCAGGAAAGGTAAGGAAAATCACTCAACAAAATATTACTAAACAACTATTGACATCCTAAATTAAATCATTTTGCAAGCTTCACTAGCATGAATTCAACAGATATGATATTTGGAGTTTTAAATCAAGTAATTGTTGAAATGGGTTGCCTGCAGATCTTTGAGCATAGGTAGATGCTTGAGCACTATTAATCGAGTGCAAAATCTTTAACTGGGATTGAGAAAACCATTATCTCGAACTTAAATCTAATATATACCTTTCACTGCACATATTATCTGTACACAGGTACATATTCAAACAATTGGCATACTTGTCGCAGAGAAAACAGAACTGCAGTCACAGGTCGGACAATCACAACGGATAGCAGATCAGCGTTTGGGTATGTGTCAAATGCCCCTAACTCATTTCGGGGTGGGGGTTCATTATCAGAAGATCTTTTCCCCAAAAATTGTATTTGACCAAATTTTAAACTATACTGATGACAAATGTTTTGCTTGCCTCAATTTAAACTTATACATCTTATTCTTAATCATGCAACAAACCTATATTCTTACACTTTGCAGATTACTATACTTAGAATTATTCATAGACATCATGGATCGTAATTAATGTTTCAGCAAGTGCAAAGTATACACATGAAAATTTATGGTTGTAATTGATGATCAAATATATTTGCTTTAGAATACATTAGTTTTTAAAATTACATCAAGCATAATCAAAGTTGGTTACATCTGAACAAAAATTATATAAAAATGTTGCCAAGTGAAATATTTGATGAAGCTAAACTCACATAATCAGTATAGCAAAAATGTAAGCACAATTAAACAATTAACATAATATTTTATAATAAATTCAGTGAAGAAAACCACAGCAAAATGACTTCATTTGCATTTAAGTAAAATATCTTCTTCTTTTTTTTTTTTTTAAAGAAAAAATACAATTATAAATTGAAAATTGAGAATTATAAAATGTCTTTCATGCTATCCCTAACATCCAAATAAATAAATAAATATAAACAAAAATGTCTTCCAAACTATTAGATAAATATAAATCACAAATTAATTGCTAATTTAAACATTTGATGATATCTTGTTTTCTTTATCCATTCACTGTCATTCCATTTAAGCATTAAATTGACATGAAATTTTGGGAAGAAAACATGAGTTTTTCATTTTCATTTATGTTGTAATAATAACAATTTATCTTTGCTTCTTAACTACTAATATTGACTTAATTTAAAAGTTCTGTACATTTATTGGATGCATATAAATGCTACAATAAATAAAGACTAACAGAATATATTATTTTTATTATGCGACAAAATTATGCCAGAGACAAATCCTGTATAAAATACTAAATGATCTCTAGTACTATATAACCACATGATATTATGAGTTGAGAATAAAGACTTCATGATTTAAAAACTTATTGACAGTTAAAGATATAACTGGCCAAGAGTTGAAGCACATATATTTTGAATAATTCAGAAAGTATAGGACATTGGGAAATGCCTTAATAGAAATACAAACACATTTGTTCAGTTATTTTTCAAATGATAAAAATCTTATTCAGGGAAACAAACCACCATGATATTTTGAGTAATTTTAATTTTGGGTTTTCATTTGCTTATTTTTTATATCATTTCTGCTTTCTGACTTGAAAGTGTATGAACTTAGGAAATAACAGTGACAAATTTTTATGCCTGATAATATTGTCATTCAATAAGTAATCAGATGTAGAGTATTTTTACATGTCAATCAGCTAAATTATTATGGTTTTTTTGTTTCTATTTTGTCATAAATGGCATTATTCATATTTATTGTTTAATTTCAAGTTTGTATTCTATACTGGTTATTTTACAATAAAATTAAAAATATTTAAAACAAATGATAAACGTGTTTGCACAACTTTATACTTATTTTCCATGTGTGATGCTAACACCACCTAATTAATGATTATAGTATTTATTTTTAATTAATTAATCATCCATAACTAATTACAGCTGATGAAAATCATACTTTATGTTATTAATAATTCTCCAGCAGACCCCACTTGTCTCTCATTTGGAGGATATGTAAACATTTTCTCTCTTCCACAACATCAAAGACAAACATTTACCACCACACAATATTTCCCCATAGGCAGAAAACTTCTTACTAAAGGAGAAGACAAATCCATCTTTTATCTATATATTTAGCAAGCCCCCATCCAGCCACTTTCTTCTCAAACATAAGGTTATCAATATGTATAGAAAGGTCAATAAATTTATTAAATCAAATATCATATAACAAATACAATGAAAAAATTACTTGACATCAGTATTTCCACAAAACCCTATTCAAATAATTTTATTATCTATACAGTCTTAAATTCAACAGAAATTGTGTTGGAGATAAGCGATAATAGTTTCTATGTAACCTTTAAGTGAAGCCACAATAATCTTTTCATAACAGAGTCACAAGTTTATTGTTCACTTTATTCCTGTCAATTCTACATGTTCCCCTTCTCATGTTGTAGAACACTGACTAGCTGTTATTCTTACGAGGCCATTTGGTGTTCCGCCATATTAGCTCCCTCAGGCAGAACAACCTTGGCAATTTCTAGTAACTTCCTTGTACCAGAAATTGCTCTATTTAGTCAGCATACTTTGCCACTATACATCATAGGAGTGCAGTGTATGCCTTACACTTACACACTGCGGGTAGATACTTCTCATGTCTACCATGGTCATAGCAGTTTATAATTTATAAACCAAAAGATTCTGGTAAAACGAGCAAAGGCCACTTATTCCCTATAAAATATAATCATGGAAAAAATGCTAAGTTTCCAGTTTATTCATCTTTGACTCCATTCTCTCTTACATTCAAGTCACAACTTACAGTTTCCTGCAACAGTATTTATTAGCCCGATACACGCACACAGCATAATAAATATAGCATGTCAGTTTTATGAGCGCATTCACTAGAAACAATGTCAAATGTTTAACATACTATATACAAGCATCTTAGTTCAAAAATTTGTAGAAACAATAGTCTACTCACATAATACATCTCTACATAAAACACAAGTATTACATAACAATAGCAAATTGCACGAAATATTTCTAAGTCCAATCTCTCTCAGTCATTTAACTCACCACTAAGCTAACCGCTGTCTTTCATGACCAGACTTCTTCCACTCCAAATTCATATGAATAGACAATAGATTTCTTTACTGCATGTTAATTTTTGATCTCAGCCCATTGGCTTGTCTTCTTTCCATAAATATTAACCATTAGATAATAAAACTACTCATCCATTTGGAACTGGTTTGGATTGTATCAGCAATTTCTAGCATATTCTTAACTCAAGTTGTTTTCTCCAACTCTGACACTTAACAAAATACCATCATAAGGAGTGCCCATGGTTGGGTCACTTCAACAATTTAACGAATCTTGAAATAGGGATAGGCAAATTTACTCCACCACACCATGATATTCTTTTTAAAAAAATAATATATTATTTTGTTATTATTCGCTACTTTTATTCATTACATCAACAGTCTAAGTACATTTGAGTGTTGTTACCTGCTTTGCTAAAGTTCTTTGCTTTTAGCTATATAATGAGTGTTCATTGCCTGTATTTGTAAAGTTCTTTGCTTTTCCAGAGGAAATAGAAGAACTGAGTGGCAGACTGAAAGCTTCACGACAAAGAGTAGCAGACTTGGAACGGAGTTTATCTACTTCATCTCAATCAGGACAGCAGCTGGAAAAGGTTTGTTGCTGGCTGAACTTACATTCAGAAAGTAGTGTTGGTTATCATTACAGTGTTACGTAAAATATTGTTATATTAACTGTTCTGGTATTGTGCAAAATATTGATGCTGTACCCTTTACTAAGTTATAAAAGTTGTATCTTAATTGCTACTACAGTTTGGGTCTTAGGTTAGAGCAGTCTCAACTTATGGTAACCCACTGGGACAAACGAGCCTTTGAGACATTAATTTTTCATTTCAAATTAAATTTCAATTACATATTTACAATTACATGTAACTGTAATGACATACATTTGTTATTACTTATTGTTACTTACAAATGAGGCAAATTAGTTCTGATATGGATTAATAGTAGATGTATGCTGGTTGCCCTGACACTGAGGTGCAGATATGTCATTAATTTGTGCTAATGTTCACTACACAGTTTCAATTGTTTATGTTCTGCAATTTAATGTAATTTACTACACTGTCATCATAAATGAGCTTGAGGTTTTTCTTGGTAAAAATAAAAGTTATAAGGCACTATATTTGCTAATGTTTCATTAATGGACACTAACATTTCTGTACAAATTTAGGCTTACATACCCCAAATTGGCCTATAGATGTTCTTAATAAAGAAACTTGTTTGTAACCCAAGACCCAACTATATGTTGTTTTAAATATTGATGTGTTAATCATGATATAAAACATTTTTAGTAAACAAAATATTAGTAGTTATTTTCTTTATGCTTATTTGAATAAAAAGTGTGACACCTCCTTAATAGAAAGGTTTCCTGCAGTGATCAAATATAAAATAGCACAATGTTTCTTCTAAGAATACAAACTTTGATCACATTTGATTTAGTCATTTTTTTTTCTTTTTTTAAGTAATAGCACACAAACTATCAGATTCAAAATATTTTCTACATTTTTACAGTTTGCAGCTTAAAAAATACTTGAATTCAGTATTGCATTATAGCAGAGGTGAGCAAACTTTCCAGTGCAAGGGCTGCATAACCAAATTTGCATCTTGTTGTGGGCCACATATTTCATTAAGTAAAATAATTAATATTTGAAAATAGCAAAAACAAAAGGTTTTTCTAAATAACATCTTAATTAATTTTCAGTTGTTAATATGTTGTTAATATTTGAAAACTTAAACTTCAAAAGAAGCACATTTATTTGATAAACAGAGTCAGTGCGAATGATGCAGCTGGCTGCATTCATTGACCAGTTTGTCAAAATTTGGTGACAAGTTGCTCATGCTGATCTTTAAAACTGAGTGAAGATTTGAATCTGTAAGAAGCAATCTGTTCTTTGACTTGTTGACTTTCATAGTAGAAAAAGTCTGCTCATAAATGTAGGTTGGTGCAAACAACACAAACATCTTTCTGGCAAATTCTTTCAGATTTTGAAACTTTCCTGGATGCAGAGAAGCATAAAATTCAATCAAGGTTGGGTTTCAAAAGTTCTTAAGGAGTTGTCAGCCTGCAAATCAATCAGCTCCATCTTCAGTTTTTCAGTGGCTGTTTCAATGTCACAAGCAAAGGGTGAGCTGAGCAGGTCAAACCATTATTCCATTGCTTGAAATCAGCAAACCTCCAGTAAATTCTTCTTTTAAAGCCGTGATCTGACAAAACAACTGTACTTGTCAGATAATGCTTGTGAAACAGTCTGCATCTTTAAAAGTGGGAAATGAGTAAAGTTCTGCTCATTCAACAGCTTGGCAAAAAGTTTAAGCCCCATTTGAAAGAATTTCACTTCACGTATAATTCATGAGCAAATACACCTTTTCCTTGAAGTTTAGTGTTCAGCTCATTCAATTTTTGCATTATGTCCACAGCAAATGCAAAATTAATCGACCCACCTGGTGGGGAAAAAAAGTCATAGATATATGAATAGAATGTGTGGGTGGGTACCAGGACTTGTCATAAATTCACATACATACTGATTAACTGATGATGTAGTTGACAGGAACATGTAAATAAAAACAAGTTGTAAAAGTTTTTAAGTATTACAATTTTGAATGTACAAAATAAACTTTGTTGATTCGTGTGAATTAAACCATTTTCTGTAATCTATGCTGTTATAGTGGCATGTGACTTGATTACAAATTCCAACTTGAGACTTTTCAATTTTCAATTTTGTGGGAACCAAAAAGTTGTGAATACTTGGCATATTACTAAACAATTTTGGAATAGAAACTAAATGGCACTTACTAGAGTTGTTTCCACCTTTTGCAGTCAAAATGTGTCCACACAAGTTACATTTGACTGTGTCAGTATTCAAAAGCTTTCTGAGTTTCCACACAATATTTAACCCATGATCGAAAAAATTTACTATTTGTTTAAACTAAAAATACTGAGCTATTTGATCACAAAACATTTTTGACTGAATGCAATTGATTATCCGAATACAACAAAATGAACTGAGAGCTGTCGCCCAACCTAGAATCCACCCCAGGAGCCCTCACCATGCTACACCAGCATTGACACAGATGAATAATGAACAATGCAGTGCTGCGTACAATGTTAATGTCAACTACATCAGTTAATCAGTATGCATGTGAACTTATGACAAGTCCTGGGTAACCACCCAAAAAATGTGGCAGGTACTATTTTCAAAAGTTTTGATACCACTAAATGTGACAGTAGGGGTTACTGAAAAAATAAGACAAGAAATATGTTGATTACAAAATGTTATTAACAAAACTACATAAATTGATGAAGAGTATCGTGAGAAAGCAGAGCACTTAGACACTGATTTAATTACCTTGATGCTGTAAATCATTTATGTCAAAATAACATACTTTAAAACAAAAAGGGCACTTAAAAGTTTACAAAATATATCACTTTCAGTTTTAATCTCAATCATAGACAGTATATATATATATTTGTTATTCTTAAGAAAGTGTAAATAAGTGGCACTCTCATTGAAGTAGTCGGTTATCTTCACTCTTGATGAGTTACTCATTGTGACTAGTTTTGATTACTAATTAATTAATGCTTGTTGCTTCAGTTTGTTCATGTTTCCTCAAAGACTATATCTGGTCTTATTTATTGCAATACTTTTTGTTTTGGTCTGTTTATTTCTCCAAAAATTCATCTAGTCTTTATTATTTAATACTTTTTGTTTTTTGGTCTATTCATATCATAGAAACTGTATCTATCCTTGATTGTTGTACATGTAAAATGCACTTTGTGTTGGTCAGTTCATATCTCAAAAATGCATCTAGTCTTGAATACTTTTTGTTTTGGTCAGTTCATATCTCAAAAATATATCTAGTCTTGATTATTGTAATACACTTTGTGTTGATCTGTTCAGATCTCAAAAATATATCTAATCTTGATAATTGTAATATCTTTGTGTTAGTCTGTTCAGATCTAAAAAATGTATCTAGTCTTGATAATTTTAATACTCCGTATTGGTCTGTTCAGATCTCAAATATATACCTAGTCTTGATTATTGTAATACTCTTTGTGTTGGTCTGTTCTTATCTCAAAAAATTGAAAAATGTATCTAGTCTTGATTATTGTAATACACTTTGTGTTAGTCAGTTCATATCTCAAAAATGTATCTAATCTTGATTATTGTAATACTCTTTGTGTTGGCCAGTTCACAACCCCAAAATATATCTAGTCTTGATTATTGTAATACTCTAAGTGTTGGTTTGTTCTCACCTCCTCAAAAACTGCAGAAAGTTCAGTTGTCTACGATTTTGATAATTTTGAGTTCACCAAGGATGGATCCAATGTACTTATAAAAGTTGTTTGATCATCTTTAACAGATACTACTTAAGGGTACAATAGAGTCAAACAAAAAAATCTTTCCTTTTTGTTAGGCTACTGAGTTCTAAATCCTAGTCAGATTTCAATTATCTTACTTCCTGCAACAATACCACTTCAGAGTACAGTAAAGTCAAACAATAAAATCCGAGTTCTAAATCCTAGTCTGATCTTACTAATCTTACTTCCTGTAATGGATATCACTTCAGAGTACAATAGTCAAACCAAAAACTCTGATTGCGGTAATCTTACTTCCTGCAACAGATATCACTTTAGAGTACAATAGAGTCAAACAAACAAATCTTTCCTTTTTGTTAAACTGCTGAGTTCTAAATCATCTGATCTCACTAATCTTTTTTCCTGCAGTTGGTATTCTTAAGTTAAATATAATGTACATAGATTGAGATTCTTTCATAGCAGACAGCAAAATACCAAGAAATAAAATAAGCTGCCTGCTTGGTCGTAGACACCAAAAGACCATAATTATTACATTGGAGAGTGCTCTAAATTTTCCATTTTCATGAATCGATTCAACATTCTTCTCTTCACCTTTCACTTTATCCTGAAACTGTACATTCAAGTGTTCTGTGTATTTTTATATGCAACTACTGTTCTCTTGACTTTTAGTTATGTGATATATTCATATTGTAATGACATTCATTTTATTTTTAATATTGTGAGCATGCATTCCTGTTATTCATTCATTTGTCCTTAAATTGTTAATTAGTTGCTATGTAGCCTTTAATGCTTCCTAGAGACCAAGTGTAGTAGCAAGTCATTTCAGGATTTTATTGTTCACAAAAGTTTACTTAACAAGAGATGTCAGTATATGCAGAAAAAATTACTTTACTTTGTACTGAATTTAAAATCTTCTAAAAATGTGTACTTTTTGTTTTGCATTTGGCTTTGGAATACTGCATGTTATAGCTGGAACAGGTAAGATTCTATCCCATCTTATTTTATGTTCTCTTGGGTATTTTATTTTACAATCTAGAATAGTAGCTACATAGATCAGTCACACCTTGCCAAACTTGACTTTGCAAGCTCGTGTTGATAGTTTGCTTTTCAAGAACTTTTTCCTGAATGAGAAAAGATACTGTCAGTTCATTGTGATCTCCAATTTCCTGACTTTCAAATCAGATAATATTCTCTATTCTCTCACACTGTGAGATTAACACATATATCTACTAATCTAGTTGTTCTAGTCTTCCATGTCCAGTTGATCAAACCATCTTTCATGCATTACTATTTTTTATCATTTTAACTGGATGGTAGTTTGGTTCTCTTGCTAAATCACAGTAAATCACAATCTGCCTCAAACACTACCATACTTGTTAATGTAACTCTATTAATAACTGTTAAATTCAGTTAGAGTATCTTACTATTGTAAAGTGTGTAGGGAAAGAATTGTAAATTTCTTTGCTTTTACTTTACAAGTTTTTTCAATCCCATCAGTTTGGGCATAATAGCTCTACCAACACTAAATTTGCCTCATTTTGTTTTTTCTTGCTGTGTCTGAAGTTGCCTAATTCATACTTTGTTTTCAGTTATATTATAAATATATATCAACTTAAATATTAAAGTATTTATTGGTTCCTTGTTATTTATTTCTTTTATCCCATATTATTATCACAAATATACTTAGTTTGGTAAGAAAGTAATGGGTAGCAATGTTCATGCTTGGTCAGGTATGACTGTAATTTATTTAAATCCTGGGGTTGCTTTGATTTACAGAACTAATCCTATTGAGTTACAGTCTAACATTTGTATTTGAGGAGTGGTCTGTTTACAGTATAATCTTTTGGTTACTTGGTTATTTGGAGGAGAGGGTGTTTTATTGTTGCCATTTAGGGGCCAGTCAGAGGAAATTCACATTCACTTGTGCAGATTCTAAACTTAAATATAAATGAAATTAAATGCTAAATTCCTTTAATTTGCATATTTATTACAACATTTAACTAATTATCTTTCTCCCTGCAATAAATTTAGCTTCCCTTAAGACAGTATTTCTTAAATATATTTTTTATTTATTTTTGTTAACAAATTTGTACTCTTTTTACTGTTACTAAAATAAGTATTCATATCAGTGACTACAGTCTGCTGCCTCTTCCCAAATGAGTACACTATTTGACCTAAACCTATCAATAACTTTGGCAGAGCAGAATTGATGTATATATTATATATATATATATTTATTTACCAAATTTCAGTCTAACATTTTAACAACTAAAATAACAGCATAATGCTTGACTCTCAGACTGTCTGATTTTAATGAGTCTTGTTTTGATTTCACAAGTTCCAATATGTTTTCTTTTTTAATTTTGCTGTATGGACTAGTAGTGCCATTACGTTATCTGATAACTGATAATTATTATTCATAAATTAAACTTCTTTCCCCCCCTCCCATTAAAATAATTAATTCATTGCATTATACAATAACTGTTATATTTTTCTTGATATTTTTGTCTTGATACAGAAAGTGGTACAGAGTTTATTAATAAATGATTTAAAAAAGTAATTCTTATATCAGCTTGAAAAGGGGAGTACATAATTAGTCTCTGAAAGTTATCTTTATTCTAAAATGTTTAAACCACATTTGAAGTTGTAAATGTATGTATACCTGCCAATATCAGTATATGTACATGTGGAAAAATATACATTGCATCTCAATCTCAGTGACTTACAGTGTACTTGCCAATATAAGCCAAATTATATGTACATGTAAAACATACAATTCATCTATATCCCTGTGACTTATAGCAGTGGTGCATAAACTTCGGGGGCCACAATCTGACTTGTCAAAACTGTCGGGGGCCACAAAAAAGTGAAGATCAAAATCGTCCCACACAAGACAGACCTCACATCTAAGAACACACAAATGACGATTAAGACTATAATTACGACAAAGAAGTTGTATACTAAGACTCATTCTAAAACTGTTAAGATATGTTAACTTTCACAAAATCAGTGTGATGGATGGTGCTGCATGTCATCTGCAAGCTTCAAAATGTCCGGCTTGATGTTTGACGTTGAAAGATGCAAAATTGCTTCCAGATTATCATCAGTCAGCTGACCACAGGTGTTGCTTTTGTTCAGTTTCATCTGTGAGAAAGCCTGTTTGCAGCAGTATGTATTGCCAAGTATGCTGGTGTGGACAAGTGCATTATCCAGTCATCATTAAACTGCCGGTTTTCCTTGTCAACTTTTCTTTTACGATTAGCTGCCATTTTGTCACAAAATTATAATCAAAATAAACAACAGAATGTGGTAGATGGACACTAAGGCTTAACACCTACTGACCAACCATATCACAGGAAGGGGCAAGCATGTATGTGTGGGGTTTGCTGCCCATCTTGGTATAGCCTTTTTCTCTTGCCTCTGTGAGTGTTATGTCAGTGGGCAGACATCATCTGCACGGAGTGCCTGGAAAAATGGGTCAGGAGGTACTGCTTTGTTTCAGATCACTCAGTGTATGAATAAACATTTGACTTTTTCGTTTGACATGGCGGGCCACTCGGCGACTCTGGCCCGCAGGCCGGAGTTTGTGCACCACTGACTTACAGTGTACCTGCAAATATAAGCCAATATACACAAAGAAATTGTTATTATCATATTTTCTTCCACAATTTAGCTCTATATCTATACTTTATAATCTGAATTTTTATTGTGATGTTTATTCTTTATTTATTAATATTATTTACATTTATCACCACAAAAGAGATTTATTATTTTTTAATCATTTGCTTTTGCCACATTTCAATATATTTATCTTATTTATTCAATAATGTTGATAAGGATCTCTTTTCATTATTTTGACATTAATTGGGGATGACTATACAACTGCATTTAGAGTTGTTTTTAGGTTAAATGATTTATTATTATTGTCTAATTTGAATGAAATGTGTGTTTCATTTCATTGTATTTTGTGACTTTTGTAATGGCTTGTTTGTTATTTTATCATACTAGTTACACCACTTTAACCTTGCATTGCATCAGTCTTATTTGTGGAATGCATGATTGGTGGTGGTACTGTGGTAAAACTACACTTTAGTTATAGGAAGTTTTGGAAAAGTTAATATGCCACAAAAATAGCTTATACTGTTTTGGTTTTCCTGTAGCATTTGGACTGGATGTTTTTTTTATAACTTGTTGGAAACTATTGCAAGGGATGGTGCTACAGTTTGCTGTGCCTGTTTAAATTATAATTAAATGTTCAAGTATTGTGAGTTTTAAATATTTTGAAGATAGTATTATGCTGTAATAGAATTAATAATAATGAGGAGAATTATTAATAAAGATTTTCTAAAATATTTTTATAGTATTTTTATTGTTCCTATATATTTTAATCTTTTAAAGAAAAATGTTTGATTTGGTTGTTTTGCTGTTTAAAAAGATTGCTTGCACAACATCTATTGGCAAATTAGAATGTTTTGTTTTTCAGAATAGAAATAAATGCCGTAAGCAAGTTATTGATGTAAACATTTTTAACCTTTCACTCTCAGATATTTTATTGCATAAGAAAGTGGTTTGCCAAAATGCAAACACTTATATGTTATAATCAGCTGATTAAAGTGTCATTACCTTCCCCCCATATGTTATAATCAGCTGATTAAAGTGTCATTACCTTCCCTCTGTAATGTCTGCTGGTAGTAAAGGCAGTAAAAAAAAAAATTTAAATCACCAAATCATTTTTCATTTCTTGATGAAATCAATTTATTTTTAAACTTCAAATGTATTCTAACTGTTCCACTTTTAGATTGTCTTTATTTTTGTTTTTGATAGTTTTTGTTTCTGCAATCTAAAGTAATGTAGGTTTGAAAATATTGTGGTTGTCTCAGTTTTGTTTTGGAACTTTAAAAAGTATTGCAGTTTTAAATTATTATTATGATTATTGGTCCTTTTCATGACTTCTCTCATCTATTGTTTTGTCATTTGTGAAGTTTGGTCTCACAAATTTCAAAATAAATTCTGGGAGATACAAGGTTTATAAGAGTGTGAATGCTTCCAAGGAGTGCTGCTTTTAGCATTGGGGCAAAGTAATTTCGTAGCATTTTGTACCCCAGATGCTCTTCCAGCTCAGATGTTATATATCCCCATGTTATTATTACTCTTCTATATCTCTTCTGCTCTTACAGTCCATAGTTTTGGGATTTCTAATCCATGGTCCAGTTGTTTTTCAGTATTTTCCCTTTTTTTAAATTTATGTTTCTATCATCTGGTATAGCAACATCAGTGACTACTTCTTGTTGTCACATATTATAGCAACATCAATGACTACATCCTGTTGTCATCTAGACAGCAAATTGTTGATTGTTTTTGGACTTGCTGATAGTGACACTGTCCAGGCTTAGTACAGAATGTTTGCAGTATCTTTTTATTTTTAAGTCCCACAGTGTTTTGACTTGTTCTCTTTCAGTCACTGCTCCATCCTTGTCATTTTTGATATTTTGATTCTGTAGTTCTTACCTAAATTTCTTTGTATGATTTTCACCATTTCATTATACCTTATTATGTATTGTATTCCAACTTGAGGCTGATGTCTACATAGTATATGTTCTTCTGTTTATTCCATGCTCTTACAGAATTGGTATTTGAGAGCCTTTAATATCTTCATGATTTTTGCCATGTGAAATTTTGTGTTTAGTGCTTGATCTTGTTCAGCAGTGATGAGTACTTCTGTTTTGACTTCTGTATGTTGACTGTCCTGTAAATGATTTTCCAGTATGCCAAGTGTTTTGGCCTTGACAAAGTTCTGACTCCATTTATTTGCTGTCTGCTTTGTTGTCATTTTACATGGGTTTTCTTGGAATGTTTGCAGTAGATGGTACAATCCACTAGTTTACTGTTTTTATCAGTGACTCATTATTCCACATTTACTCTGGCAAGCTTTATGGTCTTTCCTTGATTTTCCTGAGTCCCCTCATTTTTTTTAGATATGTAGAGTTTGTTTTCATCTTTGGGTGTAGGGTTTTAGGCATTGTGAACACTTTTCTAATTTTTCATTGTAGTTCATTAATCTTGTTTGCTGTCCAATCTATAAAACACACACACATACACACACACACACACACATGCATTCTTGGTCTGTTATTTGTTAGCACCATTTAGTTTTGACTTGAAGATTTGTCTTTTTTTTTTTAATATTCTTTTTTTATGTGTTGGTCTCTATTTCACTCTTTTTTCTTGCTATTGTAGTATCCCTAGATACTTTTATCCTTTCCCCATCAAAACATTTTTTTAATTTTTCTTCAGTGGATTTGATCTTTCTAGATGATGTCTTCCATTCTTTACAGATATGAATTTCCTCTGAATATCCTCAATGAAAACTTAACAGTATTGATCAGAATATTAATGTCATTTTCAAGTTTTCTTATACTTTTTGATCATCCATGTACATTAGAGGCTAAATAACTGTCCTGAAATAATCTTTTTTATTCTGATCCTGTTTATTGATGATCGAAGAAATTGAGGGTAACACAAAAGAGCAATAGTGACAGGGCAATGCTGTAAACTGTTTGCATGTCATTTATTTTCATTGCATGTGAAGTAGTAGTTTTCCAGTTTGGGGGTCATCGATACAGGAACCAGATTTGATAGTATTTGCATAATCTTGTTTAGCTTCATTATCTCCAGCATCCATGATGTGGAACTGAGTCATAGGCATTTTACTGATCAATCCATGCCAGTTAATAATGGTTTATATCGCTCCTCTGCTGCCAAGCCTAGCCCCTTTTGTTCTTAGGTCAGTTAATTTGTTTCAAGATATCTGCTTTTATTTTCCTGATAGTAATTTTCAAATGGTTGACAGGTGTTTGGTTGGGTTGTAGTTCTTCAGTACTATGCACTTTTCAGGATCTTTTATAATCAAACTTGGTTTTCCTTTTATCAACTTTTTGTCAAGTTTTCTAGAAAATCTTGCAACCCTTTAGTATGTCTTCCATGTGTGGTGTCAGAGGTCAGCATTTTAACTTGAATATTTGTGCTTGGTCAAGTCCTGGGGTTTTCCAGTTTGCAATCTTTTGTATTTGTATCTGTGATTTTGGTAATGCTCATTTCAAGTAGATTGCTCTAAATGTTTCCTAAAAGTACTTGGTTTGTTTAATGTTGGTACCTATTATTCTCTATATGTATGTTATGGTGTGTGGTGTAATTTTCTATTATCTTTGCTGTGGCATAAATTATTTGGATGTTCATATCAACTGTGACATAAATTATTTGGATGTTCATATCAACTGTGGCATAAATTATTTGGATGTTCATATCAACTGTGGCATGTATTATGTGGATGTTTGTTGTTGTCATTGTTCTAGAGTCAGTGTGTCTTACCCATTTTGCTTTATGCATTGTTGTTTTGAACAGTTATTTACATATAGATTGCCTCATATAGTTTTACAAATTTAATATTTTTCAGATCTTCAAATATTATTTAGGAAAATGCATATTTTTTTAAATAATGAATTAAAATTGATGAAGGTGTTTTGTATTTCATATTTTTATTTTTGAATTTTGTTATTTGTAATATGTGATTGATTTGCTGTTTACTTTTATATAGTATTTCCATTTTTGTTTGAATTATTACATGTATAGTCATTATTTTTATTTATTTATTTTTCGTTATTTTTTGTTTTATTTGTCGTTTGTGTATGTCACACATTTATTTAATTTGGTGTTAGTTTTGTTTGCTTGCTTTTTTGAGGGATGGGTGGGTGTTTTTAGTAATGATGTTTAAGAATAATTAATTGTAGGTATCTTCTTTTAAATCTTATATGTTGCAACAAAGTATAAGACTTACAGACTTACCTTGTCCATTAAAATCTATTATTATTCTGTAAGCAGCAATGCTTCATTTTTGTTATGTTACAGATTAACAAAGAAAATGCCAAAGACATTGACAGATTAAAACTGGAGTTATACAAATCCAAGTAAACAAGCATTTTTATCATTTTAAATAATCCAAGGTGTTGGCAGTTATAATTTGTCAACAAATTATTGTTCATGTAAATGTGATTGCTAGTAACTAAATGTCTTTTATCTATCTTGGTCAGCAATTAATAATTTATGTACTCGTTTTTTCTTTTGGAGTATGTGCATTTCAATTGTTTTCACTGAATCATTATCATATCTTGACTGAATGGATAATTTAATATCATCTAAGTAATAAGATTGAGTATCTACTTTCTTATTTTATTGTGCAGCAAATCTGTAGAAGAAAGCCATCAGCAGATCTCAGAACTGACTGGAAAACTACAGTCGAAGGTTTGCCAGTGTTATTGAATTTTGCTTTTTTGCTTCAATTTTAATTTTCCTTCTGTACACCTAGTAATCTCTTTGATATTTGAAAGCAAAGCACTTTGCTCAAACTCTTTCTAACCAGTTATCAGAATTATGAACTTGTGTCTGTTAAAGAGAGGAATATTCATTTGTGAAGTGTTAACATTTGTGCAATAATAATTTGCTTTACCAGGGAAGTATTTGCTTTTGTAAGTTATCATTAACTTGGGATTTACAATTTTGTTTGAATGTATATACTTAGTTTGGAAAGTGTTTATGTCTATGTTTTCCTTACCTTGGCAGATGTTTACATTTATTTATTTTCTTTAATGTTGTAGATGTTTACATTTGTGTGTCATCCTTACCTTTGTAGATGTTTACATTTGTGTGTCATCCTTACCTTTGTAGATGTTTACATTTGTTTGTCATCCTTACCTTTGTAGATGTTTACATTTGTTTGTCATCCTTACCTTTGTAGATGTTTACATTTGTTTGTCATCCTTACCTTTGTAGATGTTTACAATTGCTATCTTCGACTTTGTAAATAGTTACATTTGTTTTCTTTTACTTTAGTAAGTTAGATGTTTACATTTGTTTCTTACCCTTACAGTGGTAGATGTTTACATTTGTTTCTTATCCTTACTGCAGTAGATATTTAAATTTTTTTCACATTTGCAAGCTATCCTTAGTAGATGTTACTTTTTTCATGTTATCCTTGGGGAATGTTTACATTCGTTTCTTATTCTTTCTTTGGACAGATGTTTACATTTGTAAGAAAAAAGGCATTTTAAAAAATATTATAAAATGTATTTCTTTGCAATTATCATTGCTTAATCCTTTAACTAGAGAATTATTATAAATTGCACATGAGCAGAAACACTAGTTCTGCATTGCACAAATTCTCATTATTATTATCATTTAAAAGCAAAATTGTAATATAATATCCACTCATTCAGGATTTTATATATGTTCCTAAAATAAAATGATGCTTTATTAATACACTCAATCAGGATTTTTTTGTGTGTTCCCAAAATAAAATTTTATTAATGTTTTATTAGTGCTTTATTAATCCACTCAGTCAGAATTTTTATATATGTTCACAAAATAAAATGATGCTTTGTTAATCCACTTGCCGAATTGATCAACAAACATCACTTATAAGTACATGATCAAATTGAAATAATCATGCACTTAACTGATGATATTAACTCAGTTTTAGTTACTGGGTATGATCAAATTGCAGTATTGGAATTGATGTGACATATATGTTTTTACTCATAGGCTTCAGAATCTGAAGTCTTGGAACAGACTGTGGAGGACCTGAAAAGGCGTTTAGAAATGGCAGAAATCTATGCCCAGCAGGTGAGCCTTTCTTACTCACCTGTGTTCGTATTGTGCAGGCAGACCATGCATACATCAGTTTCATCAGTTATGATTTGTTATTGATTCTCTTTATAGTATTATCTAAGTTATTGCATCTCATTATAATGTCAGCATTGCATTCTCTTTGCAGTTATCTAAGTTATTGCATCTCATTATAATGTCAGCATTGCATTCTCTTTGCAGTTATCCAAGTTATTGCATCTCATTATAATGTCAGCATTTCATTCTCTATACAGTATGTTATCTAACCAAGTTAGTGCATCTCATTATAAAGTTGGCATTGCATTCTCTCTACAGCATTATCCAAGTTAGTGCATCTCATTATAGTGTCAGCATTGTATTTTCTTGAAAGTACTATCCATATAGCCTAATGCACCTCAGCACCTCCTAATATCAGTATTGCATTCTCTGGACATACTATCCAAATTAGTGCAACTCGTTGTAATGTCAGCATATTCTCATGACATTTTTAATATGCTTGAGAGATATGGAGGCGTTCTCTTTTTTCCATATCTCTTTAATTATTTTTCCTTTTTTCTTAATATTAATATTTTATTTACAGCTGTCAAGTGAAAGTGAAGGATATGTAGGCAGCATGAAGATGCTAACAGATATCCAGTCTGAGAAAGACAGTTTACATTTGAAGTTACAGCAGGTAACTTTATCAACTTGCATACAAGCTCTTTTCTTAATATGGTTGCTTGAATATAATTAGATAAAGTACATTTTGTTATTATATTTAATGTAATAAATGAAGAAGTCTAGGTATTATGTATGTGGCTATGTAAATTTATATGTTTATTCCAGAATATTCTTAACCCGTTCGCCGGCAGCCATGTTTTGACGCTTACCGATAACTGAATGGGTCAGTGTGCTAAAAAATTTAAAGCGACTGTAATTATCAATGGATTTTAAAAATTTAAATTACTACCTATTATAGACATACTAAGGAATCTTAAAAGTATTTTTTAAATTTTTTTCGAATTCAAAAACAAAGAAATAATACAAAGATTTCTTATCTTTTTGTTGAACTTGGGAACATTTTCACCGTTTTTTTTTTTTACTAGTCTACTAAATAATTAAAAGCAAGCATAATTCGTACAATTCTAAAATGATTTTCAAAATAAATATTATGGGGGACATTTTAAAAATATTTATTTAATTTTTTAACGTTTGCTTATTATTATTTTAAATTCAAAAATAAATAAATAAATAAAAAGTTTTCTTACCTTTTTCTTGTGTTGACCTTCGTCAATTTGTTAGATGTTTCCTTGAATAAAATCCGAAAGAAAACGATTTTTGTTGATTGCCATTTGAATATATGGTATAAATAATAATTTATCTTGTGTAAATTAATATTATTCCTGGGGAAATTGGTTGATTTTGAACAAAACGAAAGAGTCATATGAAAACCACGAGGGTTCGGTTTGAGACTGATCGGTTTTTTTTTTTTATTATCAAATGGTCACATCCAAAAATTCAGTAGGCCTGTCGAATTTCATCTACAATATATTAAATTAATTTACACAATAAAGTTCTTTAGGTAGGATCAGGCAATCAACTAAAAATCGTGTTTGAAACGTGCAATGTATAATTCCAAACCGGTTCAAAATGGCGGCTCAGCTTCTTTACAAGCGAGGGGTGACTCGGGATTTCTGAACTTTGTAATGGAAAATACCTTTCTAAAATTAGTTAGCCAATGATAAAATTAGAGCAGATTGGCTGCTGAACACAAACATATCTTTCTCCTTGACCTTGATTGGTATTTTTTTTAAAGTGGTCATCGATAAAAATAGTATCATAACGACGTCATAACGACGTCCACGAGGGTTCGGTTTGAGAGCGATCGGTTTTTATTTTTTATTATCAAATGGTCACATCCAAAAATTCAGTAGGCCTGTCGAATTTCATCTACAATATATTAAATTTATTTACACAATTAAGTTCGTTAGGTAGGATCAAGCAAACAACTGAAAATGGTCCTTGAAACGAGCCATGTGTAGTACAAACTTCGGTTCAAAATGGCGGCTTAGCTTCGATAAACGTTAGGTGTCTGGGGATTTCCGAACTTTGTAATGGAAAAAACCTTTCTAAAAATAGTTAACCAATGATAAAATTAGAGCAGATTGGCTGCTGAACCCAAACATATCGTCTGCTTGACTTGATTGTTATTTTTTTTAAGTGGCTATCGATTTAAAAAAGTGTGCGCATGCGTTAACCGAATCCGGGAGCGGGCCGGCGAACGGGTTAACAGTACAATATTTTCTATTAGATTTATTCAACAAAAGACTGTGACTTTTATTAAAGATTAAACCAGGGAGACGGTTTGAATAAATAAAGTAAATGGTTTAAAAAACATACAGCATTTACTGGTTAGGAATATTTCTAAAGCTTAGATTAGCTTTCAGACTTCCTTTATAAACTTTCTCCAAAATTAATAACCTAGTGAAATGTGCTTGAGGAGAATAATTATTTTGATTCAATTGTTCATTTCATCTGCATCCTTTTGTAGTTCTTTATGGTAACAAAAGACAAAATCAGTTTGTCCCTTGTAGGGATTTTTTGTTTGTTTTATATTTTTGTTAACAGTGTTTATTTTTATATTTTGATGGTTTGACGGAACAATTCTTACTTTGCTATTTCAGATGGAGGAGACAATTCAGACTGAAAGACAGGAAAAGGATCAAATCCGGGACCATTACCAGCAGAATGTGGAACAGTTGACACAGCAGATTCAGCAGCTCATACAGCAGGTGACTTTTCTTTTCTAGTTTCAAATATATGTGTAGGTCAAATCTGTAGGCTTGCAACTGCAACAACAACAACAAACATTCACTATATGCACACAAACATTTACAGTTTTGTTTTTGTGATTTGCTGAAGTTAAACTATAATTCTGTTTAACAGAATTGAAACCATAAATGTTACTAGTAAAAGTACAAAACTTTATTATTTTAGACACGTTCAGTTATCAAAAAAGAACTTACTAGCACAACAAAAGGGTAACTGCAAA
The DNA here is from genome assembly GCA_028829895.1 of Sinotaia quadrata. Lineage (NCBI taxonomy): Eukaryota > Metazoa > Mollusca > Gastropoda > Architaenioglossa > Viviparidae > Sinotaia > Sinotaia quadrata. Next base: position 99,306,779 of record CM054180.1, read on the forward strand.
GTATTGTGAACTTTAAAATTGGGGCATCAAGAAATGTGTGGCTGTTGTGGGGGTTGTAATTCACATGTGTTGCTGTAAATTCTAATTTCTGCTTGGAATATGCAGTTAAGAATTTAACTAGTTTGCTGGTGAGTTTTTTATAGACTGCCATGATGTACTATTAATGACCTTTGTTTCTTTTGTAATATGTTTGGGATACAATGTAATATAAATATTTGTATATTTTGTGTTATTATATGTTCAGCTGTTTTTTAATTTGAATATTAACACAAATTTTGCAAAAAGACTTTTGTTGACCACAGAAAAGTTATTGTTTTTCTAAATTAAATTTTACATTGTTAGCAGACAAACTAAATTTTAAAAAAATAAAAATGTGTATGTTATTAATTAGAGTCCATATTTTTGTTGTTGTATTACTAAAATAAATATTGATTATTTTATGTTGAGCCTTCTTACTTTCTGCTATATGGTAGTTTTGTTCCTATGCAAATGACTTAAATATGCTCTGAACTGGTGTAAAGAAACATCTACATTGATAAATGTTATAAAAGTGAAAGTGGCATAATATTGGAAAAGTGAAAGGGGCATAATATTGATAAAATGAAATGAGACATAAAAGGGGCACAGTTTTGGAAAAAAGGAAAGGGTACAGTGTTGGGAACATAATGTTGGAAAAGGGAAAGGGACATAAAGTTGGGAAAGTGAAATAGGACATAATGTTGGATAAGAGAAAGGGACATAATGTTGGAAAAGTAAAAGGGACATAATGTTGGAAAAGTGAACAGAATGAAATGTTGGAACTATGGACACTTGTGAATTCAATCATATGCTCACCAGTGTATGTACAAGATACAAGCTTTGCCCAGAAACTTTGATTTTGACACAGACTCTCAGGGCAGCATTAGGGCCCACTGTATTCACGTGACAGAATGCATTACAGAAGCATGGAACGGGTTAATTGTACTAGTTAGTGCAAATTTCCATTGGTATTCATCTTATGATGTGTTGTGATCATAAAACTAAAGGAAATCAGTAATTATTTAGCTGCTTTAGAAATTGTACATAATCCAATGATTTAACAACATAATTCTTAAGTTTGATACAAACACTATACCTTCAGGTTATGTCCTTGTCTGAAGAGCGAGAACAACTGTTAGCAAAGAAACAGGAATTGGAGAAAGCAGTTCTTGAACTGCGAGCAAAACTAGGTATGTTTCAATTATTCATTTCTAGAGAGAACAGTTTGTTCACTAATCTTGGGTGGTTTAAAAAATAATAATCTAAGCTATATGATAGAAAACATTTTAAAAGGAAAAGCATTTTCTTTTCTTATTTAAATCCATTTGTCTTTTACCAAAGCATTCTAAACAGAAGAACTAAAAAGTTATATTTTTTAAAACAAAAATGGGTTTAAAAACACAGCATTTGTAAGTTTTGGTAGGACTTAATTTTTAAAGCTTTAAGATTCTACTACTGAATAAACAATTATTAACAGTTCAGATTTTTAATCAAATATGTATCATCATATTTTTTCCAGAAGATTTGTAATATGCATTTATATACTTTACCTCTTTGTTTTTGGGAGACAATTTTTATTTTAATTTAATTTTAGTCTTCATTGTATATTTAATTTTTCTACCGTATTTTTAAAAATTTCTTTTTCTTTCTTTTTTATATTTTCTGTCTTTTTTATTTACTTTTGCTTTCAGAAGATGTGCATGGACAGCAAAGTGCTCAGAAGGACAATATACCTGATCATGCAGCACAGTCACACTTGATTGCAGACCTGGAACAGCTAAGAGCTGATCTGCATGATGTGCAACTCCGGCATGAAGCACAGATCCGAGATAATGCACAGTTGAGCAGGTCAGTTTTATTTTATCAGAAGCCAACTCCTGTAAACAGATTTTGATTCTTGAGTAGATATTCATTGTAATCTTTACGTTCACCTTACTTTGCCAGGCAAACACAATCTGAATAGTGCATTTTAACTTGATAGTATGTATTCCATGCAAACATAACTAATAAACTTGTCCATGATATTTATTCATTCTGATGCAAACATAACTAATAAATTTTGCCCATGATATTTATTCATTCCCATGCAAACATAACTATTAAACTTGTCCATGATATTTATTCCTGTGCAAACTAATAAACTTGCACGATATTTATTCATTCCCATGCAAACATAACTATTAAACTTGTCCATGAAATTTATTCCTGTGCAAACTAATAAACTTGCACGATATTTATTCATTCCCATGCAAACATAACTAATAAGCTTGCCTGTCTTACAAACAGATACGCCCACAAAGAAGTAGTTGTGCATATAATCATATAAGCACTCACCAGGGATTGTCAGGCCTCATAAGATTTTCATTGTGAAATGAAAACACTCTCAGTTGATTTTCCTAGTTTGAGGAGTTATGGCTCTCATCTCACTCATAACATTAAGGGTCATATTGTTTGGCCAAAGCTGTTCCTTTTTACACATTTTCCCAATGGGTACCTGCTTCTGTCTGCATTTGCTTATTGCTGATGGTTTCCAATTATTTTTGTTGTCTTGTTTCAGAGTGATAGTAAGACACTCATTTCTTACTTTTTTAAAATTATTATTTTCTTCCTTTGTTCCTGTTTTCTTTCTTTCTTGCTAATACTATGGCTAGTTTGCTTTGTTTTGCTTGGTCATACTAAAGCATACTTTGACTTCCAACTCACCTGCTTGATACATATGGGATGTAAAAGCAAGTGACTGTGTGTTTTGCAAATGCTTGTCTAACATTGAAAACAGCCTATTATTTAGTACCATCTAGTCTAGAGGCCCCAAATTAGGAGACAACTTTGAATGTTAATAAAAAATAGCAGCATGAGATTTACTTAGTTTTATTATAGCTGCAGGTTTTGAATTCATGATGTTGATATGAAAATGACATACCTCTGTATAAGAAAGCCTAGCAAGCTTTTAAGAATTAAAACAAATTTAGTCAAAACACAGGTCTTTTCCATGAGTGTTACCAATACAACTAATTGAATAAATGTTGCCTCTTTGTTCAATTTGTTTTGTTTTACTTGACTTTTTTTTTTCATTTTGCAAACAAACAAAAAATTTAAAAACATAAAACTATGTAAACCAACCACAAAGAATCTCATAAATTTCTAGAGAGAAAAATCTTATGGGCAGAAAAGGACAATCTGTCAAATAATTAGAGTAAATGTGGTAAGTTTCGTTACTTATAATAAATACATTATGCAAAGATTTAAATTATGTGGAATCTTTCTTTTCAAGGGCAACACACTTGAAATCTTAGGAAAATAATGTAGTGTTGAAAAATAATACATGTGATATGGTTATTAATAAATATGTAATTATTTCTTCTCGTCCCCATTATAGCTATATTTTTTTTAATGTAAAATACAATTTTTTTTTAATTTAAGCATACATTTCACTATATTTTTGTGAAAATATGTGCTTTTATATGGATACAAGTTTATGCTAATGTACTAGACCATTGTAAAGACACCAACCTTCAAAATTTCAAATAAATCCAAAATCAGAATTATTTAAAAAGTACTATTTATAACAGACTGAATGTTAAGAGCTCAATCCCATTTATTTGTATTTAGATTATAGCATGTCACGAAATAAATGTATATGAATTTTGGCTTTACTTAAAATTATGAATATATATTATATAATTTTCTTCACAATCCAATGCAGAATTTTGTTTCTTAAACTAAAATTGAATAATTGTTTATCTCTATCATACAACAAATATGTAGGAGTGTAAAAGAAATTTTATGTTTGCAGAAGGCCTTTGACTCAGTATTGGAATGTTGTAATATTTCTTTTATTTTTTTTACTTTTTAAAGTTTTGTAGTATTTTAAAAATTTATTTACATAAACTGCATTATTTCTTTCACTTTGTAATACTATTTGTGAACTTAAAACTTCAGGTTTTTAGAGGAGCGAGAAGCCACAATACTGGAGTTGGAGCATCAGGTTGAACAGATGGGATCTGACGTAGGGGATCGAACACAGCTCCTTGAGAGTATTCAAAGTGATCGCACAGCTCTATCTCGGGCTCTCAGCCAGAATAGAGAGCTCAAGTCACAGCTGGCTGAACTGCAGAATGGTTTTGTGAAAATGGTAAGCATTTTGAAGGGGGTTACATAAATGTAATGTCAACTGATAGAATTCAAAGAAATGTTTGGAAAATGGTGACAATTAAAAGAAAGGGAGGTAAAAAGAACCCTTTCTATTTTTTAAGTTATTTTGCTTGTAAATTGTCATCTTTCTACATTTAGATATTTTTTCCCCCACACTTATTTTATAGCTCCCATGTTAAATTGTAAAATATTACATACTAAACAGAGGTGTGTATGACTTTTCTTTAAATCTTTTATTTTGAAAAGTCAGATTTGCTGTATTAATTCTAATTCTGTCCAGGTGCAAATCTAGTGGAGTGGGTGGTCATGATAAATGGTAGTTAGTATGACTGCACTTCCCCCCTCCTTGCATTAACAACTAAAATTACAGGCAGAGTCCATATTCCAGGTTTGGACAGCAGAGTAACTATTAATGATATGATAGATATAAGATAGACAGTAGTATTTGAGCTCTCAGCCCCCAGCCACCCAAAAATCCTGATTATTTAGATGATAGATAATTTGAATAAAATGAGTTACTCCTTGTTTCTAATAGTTATTTATTATTGACTGAATATTGGCTATAAGTACAATTATGATTGGGCTATAATGTTAATTTTCCAAAATCATTAATGAGATGACCAGAGTTGTGAGCCTCTTTCATGTGACTTGTGAAATGTCATTGAATGTCAGTGATAGCAGCAAGGTTTCTGACTTATCTCTTATTCAGTGAAGGTCAGGTCTCCCTCCAGTCTGTGGTTGAGACAGGCTGGATATAGAAGAAGCATATGCAATGGCTGCAGGCACTCTTGGTATTGGTGCAGAACACCAGGATCTTGTCCTTGGATGCACATGCTGTTGCACAGTCTGTAGTGGTTGTCACAGCTGTCACATGCTTCTGTCTGTGCTAAAGGGTCACTCTAACCATAAAATGACTACAGGTCTTTCCCTCTCTCAGACACAACAACATACGTGATAACTTCTGGTTACAGTAATTACCTTTCATTCTCAGAATTTCTATCTATAGTAAAATCTTTATCTTTTTCAGTATGAAAAACAAATGGAAAGTAAACTGAGATCTCTGTTGCAGAAATCACAGATAATTTAAACAAAAATAGGAATTTGTTATAAAATAGTCTTGAAGATCAAATAAAAAGGAATTTGGTCTGTGCAAATGGGCTCAATCAGCAAATTTAGGTATTCTGATAACATAACATTTCTTTGTCTTAGTGGATATTGCAATATAATTTATAAAAAGAGCATATTTCTGCAAGATTTCATTATTACGTTGTACATGAACAAGCTTAATTTCAACACAGGGTGCCAAAAAGTCACTCTTTTTTTTACTTTAATGGTCTGACACTTGACAATATGAATCAGACTCTGCAAGGTATGTATCATGGCATTATGGTACAACTTATACCTTAACTGCAAGCAGAACAAAGAAATTGCTCAACTGATCCTCAGTGCCTAGAACATTTTAGCCACTTTGTGTCATCGTGATGATGTCATGCATGAATGAGAGCTTTGATTTCTGTTTCACTTTTAACACTAAAGTCATAACATTTATTTTATTACTCACTATTTAAATTTTACCAGGACATTTAGTAATGTTGATGTCACCAAAACATATGGCTTTTATAATTTAGAAGTTGATTCCTGTTCACAAGGTCTTGAAAAATGGTGGCAATTTAAGTATAATGGTAAATATTAAAACTAAAAAGTTCAGAGCAATAAAATTTATAAAAAGTGATTGCTAATAAGAAATTAAAATATTATTTATTAACCATCTTTATAGTAATAAAAGCTAGAGAGTTTTGTGAGGTTATGGAATAATATATCTGCTGCTTTTTTTGTTTTGAACTTTTCAATCCATCATTATTTTTAGTGTATTCATTAATTAATACCACTATGAAGGCCCTCACAATCCCCTAAAATATATTTTCTTCAATTATGAGTATGACAATTATTTTGTCTTTACAAAGATTTTGTTTGCAGTTAGAATGACTAGAAGCAACATAAACTAGAGCTGTCTTAGTTTGGTAGATGATAATTTTTTTCCTTTTTATTTAATTTTTTTTTATATAAGTGTAATTTTAAATCTTAAATTTTATATCTTGATTTTTGTATTCTGTTATCTCAGAGTAATGATAACATGGATCTAGTGACACAGCTACAAACAGCTGAGCACCTGTCCAATGATTTGGCAGCCCGTCTGGGACAGCAAGAAGATGAACTGAAAGTTGTTCGTGAAGCAGTGAGTTAATACTTAATGCAAAATTCAAGTTGAACTAGTTTTGTAACCAGATTATTCTGTTTTATTTTTTAGGGTTATTTAATTTTCCTAGGATGATTTATTGTAAGGCGATTTACAAGGGAATCACAATAAGTAAACACCAGTTTTCATACCCTTACTTTTATCATGTATTTTTTTTATAATATTTTTTAATCTGAAGTGATGAAGAATTATTTTTTAAAATTCAAAATGGCTATTGATATAGATATGTGTTGCAAAGAAGTATTATTTATAATTCTGTTTCATTGAATTTATAGTTTGCTAATTCAGGAAGTTGAATGAGTTACTTCCCTTGAGTCTGTGCATCGTAAAACAACTTTCAAGTTTATTTATTTTTGAATATTCATTGTGACCTGCTTTTGAAAATTAGCTAACTCACTAAAGTTGAACTGAGATGAACTGAAAAAGGCATATAGGATCTTTCTGTCATTCATGAGATCTCAATGTTTTAATCTGTTAACGCAACTTACTTTTGATCAAATTCTAACCTTAGTATACTGCAGAGAACTATTTTGATTAAAAAAATTACTTTTGACCAAATTCTAAGCTTAGTAACCACAAAGAACCCTTTGTACCTTTGTATTATATATAATTGGAAAGCCTTTAGAGTGACACATTTTTAAAACTAGATTTCAAACCATTGACACATTTCTTTGAATGATTTGATCATAAAACTAAGACAAACTGTCTGAATTTGTTACTAGTCTTTGAAATGGTTTCATCTGCTTGTGTCTTCAACTTTAAAGTTAGAACTATATTTCCACTATCAAATTCAAGAGAATTGATTTAACAAATTCCTAAATGTTATTTAAAAAGAATATCATAGTCTAACTTCATACTGATTTTGTCAAAGCTGGTCACATATGTGATTTTTTATTTTAATTAAATAAATTTTGAAGGGTTTTTGTAGCAGACTTTTCTAAATTAACTTTTATTCATATGAAACATTTAATTTCCATTCATGTTACTGCATTGATTCACAACATTTTCACAGAGATCATTTCAAAATAGTTCTTTTTAAACTGATCACATTGTAATTTCACAAAATGTTCATGAACAGTTACTGCATAAAAATAATTATGCACTATCAGTTACAAATTTCCTGCTAGTCATCATAATAGGAAAATTAACACACACAAAATTAATTAAAATCAGATACCTTCTGCTGGATTTTTCTTAAAAAGCATTCAGTTTGTGATTTTTTTGTTAAGTTGTCTTTAACATGTGTTACAAAGTAAAGCAGATATATCAAAGATTATGAAGTAATGGCATCATTCAAAAAATAATAAGTGTTAAAGAGTACAATGTGCCATTGCCTATATTATTATTAAACCTTCATGAAAGGCTTGTGGCTCGTTGTACTTTTATCCATTGGTATTTTTTAATTCCTTTCTACTTTCTGCCAGTAAAATGCATAGCTACTTCAAAAAAATCACATTATCACCATGTTATCTTAACTCATTCCTTTCGATTTTTGTCAAATTTGTCATAAGATAAGCACATTTCAGGAGTTTATTAGCTCATATGTTTTCTTTGTATTGTCACTCCATATCTGCATACTGTTTGTTGTTGCTGGCACAGTTGTCCAAGAAGGAACATGACATGCAAGTAGCAAAAGAGGAGGCGCAGCAAGCCAGGAGACAGCAATACCAGCAGGACCAGATTCAAGATCGACTCCGGCACTATGAGGCTCAAGCACAGCTAGTTGAGACATTGCAAAATGAGCTTACAGCTGCCCAGGTTGGTGTTAAAATATACATTTACATATTCATTACAGATGATTTTGCATGCTTTGAGTACTTATAAAAAAGCATAAATGATTACATATCAACTAGTCTTTGATTTTTTTTTTAAATCTTGATAAAGGTGATTTACATTTATTGTTATGGGTGACTTATATTTATCATTAAAAGAGTGGCTTACATTCATTGTTATATGAGTGACTTTCATGTAGCATTATATGGGTGACTTATATTCATAGTTCTGCGGGGGATTTACATTCATTGTTACAAGTGTAGTGTATATTTATCATTATATAGGTTCAACATTATAAGAATCACATTTATTGTCATAAGGGTAACTTGCATTCATCATTATTAGGTTATTGTTATAAGGTGTTTAACATTTTTGCTTTCAGGAGTACTTTGTGTATTAGATTTTAAAATGAAAATTATATAGTTATTTAAAATAACCAGAAACCAAGCAGCAAACAAAAATCCTAATAATAGAACGTCTAAAACTTTTGAGAAAGCAATATTCAAATAAAGTTATTGCGAAATCTGCTGCTGCTTCTTTGCTAGAATATTTGATAACCGTGCTGCTGCGTGGTTTCTGAGAGATGAAGCACTGCATTGACATCCATTCAGTTTCTCTGTTTGTTTTTTATGACTGGCAGGGCTGAAAAAGTCTTCTCACACAAATTTATAGTCGAAAATAATCCAACAATTTAATAGCTCTGTAACTGAGAAATGGATATTCTTTTTCCACTGATATCCAAAATTGAATCAAAATGATTGCATTTTATATTTGGACACCAAAGTGACATCAGAAGATGATTCGATCAAGTTTTCTTTTTCATGAGGATTAAGTGCACATGAGTTGATATATTCTATGAAGGGATTATTAATCCAGAGACCCTTACAAGGATCCTCATTTACAGGTTAATAATGATTAAAGTTTTGAGCATCATGAAGACCCAAAATTTCCTGAGCAACATCTAAGATGCAAGGCTTTTCTAACTCCTCACCAATAATTAACTGTCTTTTCGTTTTAGATACTCGAACAGCAATTGAATAAGATGCTTGAAGCAGTGACTTGTCATTAGTCATCATCTTCTTTATTTAATTTGTCTGACTTTTCATCTGTTGTGTAATCTTTCAAAAAATATCCAGGGCTTATCCGTAAGACCACTATGCTTCTAACAAGTTCAGAAGGTTTCAAGCATCATTTGATAGAATTTTGGAACCTACTACACACACTGCCAGGGGCTACAGTGAAACCAAGACCAAGCTTTAAGTACTTATTGTAATGCCTAACAAAGTTTCCTTTTCTTTTCTTGGTTTCTGTCATACATTCCAAGTGGATACACATTCCTTTTCCTTGTTTCTACTAAACTTGAAGCACTCATACTTGGCTTACTTTCAGTGTCATCACTACTTTCTCCTGACTAATGTTCTTGTTTTAAAAGAAGGTTAAAAGGTTTTGCTCTTTGTCTTTTTGTCTCCATTTTGTAGGGTTTCAAATTTTACAACATAATGACACAAGAAATAACTTGCTTTCTGAAATACCACAACACAGTTTTAGCAAACAATATCCAGGAGCACAGAGAATTTAAGAACATTCAGGATGGCAAGGTGCATGGGACGTGACTAAGAATTGCTGGTGACAGGCAAACGGATGCAATACTGGCAAAACAATATATATATATAGATATATATACTCCACTGCCTCTACTCGTCATCGCAAGCAGCGCTGTCCCGCTCCACTCTAGTACATGATCCAGGCATTACATGAGTTAAGCAGCGATAACTTTTTCTTGGACTGGCAGGAAATTTCTATGGACCAGTGGTTGAAAACCAATGTTATATAGTATGCAAGTAGAAATTCCTAAAGTACACTCAAGTGTATTGAAATAGAAATAGTTTAACTTTAATAAAGAATAAACCACACTAAAATGACCAATTAAAATATAGACAAAAAAATGATAAATATTAAAAAAGAATTAAATAAATGAGGTTGCTTAAATAAAAGATTTCTTTTGTTGCTATAGTGACAGAACCCTCTATAAAATGTCATCATAGCTCTCTCTTTTTTTATATATAGTGGAAAGTCATTGCTATTTCTCATTGTCATTCAAAGTCATATTAGCTAGTTGTAATTTGTTATGAAAGGTCATTAAAGCTGCCTTTCATTTTTAATGATATGTCTTCATGGCTATCTCACATTTTCTTTGGAAAGACATCACTGCAATCTCTGATTTGTTCTTTATTTTTTGGGGTCTCCAGGATATGATGGAGGCATTGACCACACAGAACAGTGAACTACGTGCTATGTTGATTAAGGCCACTGAAGTCAAAAAGCACAAAAACAACGACAATGGCAGTGAAGATGGAACCAGTTTGCAACATGATGATTTAGTATGTTCACACTTCATAAATATCTTCTTTTTTAGACCTGATAGATTGAAGTTTCAAGATCACTTTAATTATGAACAAACACTTGTTTATTATACATAAACTTATTATATTTAAATGAGTATAAATCAAAGCTCTTGTTTAAGTAAGATAACAAAATCTTATTATTTGTTCTTTAGAGTAAACTTTAGATAGTATCCATTTGCAAAATCGTGATAGTATAATAAAAGTATTTACTGTCTTTTAATAAGAATCACTAAGGTCTGTAATATTAATTTAATTACTTTTTTAATTCACATTTTAACAATTTTTTAATATATATGTATAAATTATGATAGACTATGGCTTCACTCACTTAAACATCAATTTTTAGAATATGTTGCTTAAAGTAAAATTATTTTATAGTACAAGAGTTTTTTATTGCCAGGTAAGAACCATTGTACAATATATCAAAAAATGAAAAGAAGGGAGAATGAAAAAGTTTGTATGTTTATTTACTGTTGCTTACATTTATCACATAGATTCAAAGGTATTTTTGAGATATGAAAGTTATTGTGTTATGAACATGAGAACTAAACTAAATAAGTATTGAAACAGTTAATTCTAAAAAAAAAATAGAAAATATAATTTATGACTGACTGCAATTTGTACAATTTCGTTACAGATGTTTAATTCATTTATTGTCAAGGAATATTTATGTCAAATGACAGGTTATCCAGTATTAAACAAATTATTATTGTTTATTACTCAAACAACTGATTTAGTGTTTATAGTTTTGAGAACAGAATATAGCACTTTTATTTCTGATAATGTTGATAATGTGAATAAAAAAATACATGAGTTCTCCACCAGTCTTAGGGTATTTTCTTTTAGCAAGGTCATTTATTGCCTCGCTAGTTGGTCTAGAAACTTTAGACCATTTACGACAAAATTCATCTGCTGACCTATGAATGGTAGAAACCACATCACTGACATCAGCACTTAGGTCCACGCGTTCTTTTTATCTTTGTTTGTGACTGAACTCTTTAGTCATGATTGTAGGATATTTTTTTCTGCATTCGTATGCTTCTATTAAGGCAGTGATCTCTGAATGCGTGAAATTATCTTTACGTGCGTGACGATTTTCCTGCTCAGCTTCCATTGTTAAAATTGACTTGTGGGATAGATCTATTTATAAACAAGTCATGTGATGCTTCTAGTTGGCAACTACTTAGGATGCTTCTAGTTGGCAGTCGTGAAACACTACCTAGAAGTGACAACTAACTAGTTTGGAACTAGCGTGCTTTTCGGGAAAGCTCCGCTCTAACTTATGGGGCTGTCGTGAAACCAAGCCCAGACCACTATAATATTTCTATTATATATATAGATTGGCAACCTGACAGCAACCATCAAACAACTGGAACAGGAGCGAGGACAGTTGTATGAAAATTTAAAAGAGCAAAGGCACCTGTCAGATACCCTCAGTGTCAAAATTGCAGACCTACAAGAAGATGTCATTAGAAAATGTGAGTGTTATCATTGAATAAAATGTAAATATTGTGGTAAATGAAATAGTGCTGACAACAATATTCATTTACACATATTTGTGAGGTGATTATTTTGTTTGTTTTAGCATCCTGAAATAAATGTAAAAGTAATTGTGTTTTAGTAATTTATTCCTTGACCAGTTACAATTCCTTGACTGTTGTGCAGTTTATCAATAGATTCTAAACGCTGTTAGTATTGTTTACAATAATTATGCTTGTGTTTAATTCTGCTCAGAAACTTAAACAGTTGTTGTATATACATTGGCCTCAATTTGCAGCTGAAGATTATGTGGACAGTGATAGAATCAGTCGGTCAGAATATGAACAACTCAAAACCTCAATGGAACTCATTCAGGTCAGTAAAGTTGAGCATATTTTTATTTTTATTTTCTCCGTTATGAAACCTCATTTAGAACTTGTAAGAATTATAATTGTTTATACTTTTTTTTAAGATGTTGAAGTTAATTTTAAAGACACAATGGAACAATTCCAGTTTCTCCTGTCAGATAACACTTCAGTTCATCCTCATCTCTAATTGACCCAGTAGCACAAATTTAATTTAACATGTTTCAAAATATGGCTAGTAACTAACTAGTGTGTGTTACAAAACACAGCATTTTCTCAGTGATTTAGCTAGAAAGAGTACAAATGACAAGCACCTGTTATCCTACTGCACCTCACACCCAGTCTTTCTTAAGTACACCTCTGTTATATATTAGTGATTTTTCCATCATACACAGATAGATGTTTACAAATACTTCAGGACATCATACTTTGGGACACAAAAGTGGTAAAACTTTTTACAATAATTATGCACTTTTTTCATCTAATTATTTGGGTCTTATAAATAGCTACATCATGTATAGTGTTGTGATTTTCATTATATGTACCAGACGCCCACCCAGACTGAAGTGCTGTTACCTGGAAAAATTTTGTATTCTGATGTTGCAGTTTTTGCCTTATAAATATTTCATGTCAGTTTTCAAAAGAGATAGTATGGTGCAAAATTACCTCTATTCAAAATTATTGTTACAGTTAAGCGCCCATATGGTGAATGAAGAGACATTGACAAGTTGTTAAGAAAGACATTTGAATACAGTTAATACATTTTGAACAAATCGTTGCTTCTTGGACTGAGCATCGGATTGAAGTACATATAGTTGGTTTGCATTTGGGGGTCAGTTAAATATGAAAATTTGTATCTCTTTTTAAATATTAGAATCACAATCAGCAGGTCGAGATTCTGAATGACAGGCATTGGAAATTTAAGCTGTCTGAAGAACAGTAGATTCACGTTTTTCATCTACCCAATCACTCCATATGGCAGACAGAATAACCTGCACTATATTTTTGTTTGGTTTTTTTTATGTTGAATGCATGCAAGATGCAATCCAGTGTATATGATTTTATACACATATATGCACACACTAGATAGATATATATATAATATAATTAAATTTATGGTCATTAAATTTTTGAGGTGGCACCAACAGTTTCACAGAATTTAAAGACCCCTATAAAATGAAAAGAACAAAGGCTACAAACAGAATGATATAGAAAATAGCTGACACCCTTCAGTAAACTTGAAATACACAGCTCTCTCTTGATTAAACATCTACACCTACCTGATGAGCTCCTTCATTTATCTCCCCCTAATTAGCCTTTGCCAATGGCTTAAATGCATAAGTGACCTATTCATAGTCCTATTATACGCTCGTCCAATTGTATGATGGAAAATATATTTTTATTTATTATTTCAAATGAATCTCACGAAGTTAATTTGCTCCTCTATATAAAGTGCATTTGTCCTGTTTCTTTCAGGAGAAGTATATGCGAGTGATGCGTGACAAGGCGGAACTATCAGACAAGGCTGATCAGTTGGAACATCTTGTAGTCCAGCTACAGGGGGAGACTGATACCATAGGTACAGTTAAGGAAGCAACAGTACAAATGATTTTAACAACTGTCAGCTTTTTTAAAACAATTGTTTTACTATCAAGAGCTGTTTTGTAATATTAAGCTGTATGATTTGAATCATTACTCTAATTACTTGCTTATATTAAGGCTTGTGTTGAGGTGTGAACTACAGATATTGATATCATTGTAGATTGGAATGAATCAAAAATGTGCATCAATATGAACACTTTTTCTCAGCAAAAATAATTTCTCTCTTTACTGGCGTGGAAACTGAGTAGAAGATATAACTCCCATCTCTTGAACATATTCTTATGGAACACTTTGTTTCCAGGAGAATACATTTCACTCTACCACCATCAAAGGGCACTACTACAACAGAGAGAACTGCATAAAAATGACTATATCGCTCAATTGGCCAGAGATAGGGAACAGATGCAGGTCAGTGTTATAATCAAATGATTTGTTTAAAAATAAATTTACTCAGGCCTACAACCATCTTCTAATGATTGATTTGTTCTACTAAAGGTCCACTTGTGCTTTTATTTTTTTATTTTTTTCATTTTTTGTTTTTTTTTATCTTAAAGTCCACTTATTGTTACCTTTTTGCTGTTTGTTTTTATCTGCTTACAGCCTTTTTCTTTTGTTTTCTTTTACTGATTGTTTTCCATCTAAGGATTTTTTTGCTGTTTATTTTTATCTGTTATTGCCTTCACCCCCAGTGTATATATGCATAATAAGAGAGCAGGATGCAATATTTTTTTTATTTTGTTCGTTGATTCCAGATGTGTTGCAAAAGATCTGTTATTTCAGTAACATAAACTGTGTCTATTGTATTGACCAGTAACATAAACTGTGTCTATTGTATTGACCAATAACATAAACTATGTCTATTGTTATTGACCAGTAATATAAATTATGTCTATTGTGATTGACAGTAACATGTAACACAATGTCCATTGTTATTGACCAGTAACATAAACTGTGCCGAGATCAGATGATATGTTCCCTACTTCATCTTGATTAGATGAAATTGTGCCTAACCTTACACTTTCAGTGTTTACTAATCAATTTTAATTTTTAAAATATGCTGTCAGTTTTGAATATGCTGTCAGTTTTTAATTAATTTAACATTTTTTTCTTAATCCTTTCACTGATGATGTCATTTTTCAACTTTCACCAGTACAGCCAATATGTTGTACACTGAATAGAAAAATACAATGACATAATGATCACAATGGCATTAAATAATATGACATTGAATGGTTTAAGCAATAGACTTGAGTTCTTTATTTGTATAAAGAAGCACAAATCTAAAAAGAAAAGAAAAAATTGTCATGAAGTAGGAAAAAAGATTACATTTTGTTTCCAAGTTTGCACGGTTTAACTTTTCAAACACAAGCATAAAACCTCAAGAAAAAAAAGCAGTCAGTTTGTCATAAGTAGAATAAGAATTTTACTGGTCATTTTTATCTTGCTTGAACTAAAATAAATATTTAGCTCCGTTTTGTATTCCTTCCCTTGTCTGACATAATATAAATATTTAGCTCTGATTTGTATTCCATCTCTTACTTGATATAAATATTTAGCTCTGTATTCCTTTCCTTACCTGACATAAATATTTAGCTCTGTTTTTCCTTCTCTTCCCTTGCTTTACATAATATAAATGTTTAGCTGTTTTGTATACCCTCCCTTGCTTGACATAATATAAATATTTAGTTCTGTTTGTTTATATTCCTTCACCTTGTTGGACATTATATATATATTTTTCTGTTTTGTGTTCTTTCCCTTGTTTGCAGGATAAACTTGGAGAACTTCAAGCTCTAGTGATGCAGCTTCTTGGTGAGAGGAACATGCTGCACAGCTATCATGAAGAGGGTGGGGGCAAGTCTATACAACAAACTAATGGACACAGCCATCATCACTCCCACCATGCAACTCACGACAGCACCATACAGCCTCATTTGGATGGACATAAGAAGCAAGCTTTGACCAATGGACCCATAGCCAACAGTTATGGTAAGCCATGATCACATATACTTCATCAGTAGAATCATGACGGATCTAACTGTGTTAATGATAATGTAACACTGATAATGAATATATAGTAGGGCAAGATACAAACATTAGTCAACAGGCCTTAGCTAATAATTATTGTAAGGCACTCTCTGTGATACAACCTTATAATCAGTGTGTACATTTGCAGGCATTAATATTGATAAATTTTTAATTTGACTTCTTCTTTTTTTCTCCTAAAGACTGGCCAGACTACACCAGTTCTGAATCAGACACTGAGAGTGAGGTAGAACCAATAGTGGGAGGGGCTGAACTTCCACCATCCCCAACCAGCTCAGTCTCTACCCCTCCCACACTCCTGGCAGAGTCTCTGGATGGCCAAGCTTCTGTTAAACAAGTTCATGGCCACACCCACCATGGTCGACACCCCCCACATTCCGTGGCTAGTCATGCAAGTAGTACAAGTCACCCTAGTGGTTTTGCTGTTCAGGAAGAGGATGAAACAGCTCATCGTATATTAAACCTTTTATCAGAGATTGGACATTCCAACATGGTGGACAAACTACCATTTACAGAAAGAAACTTTTTACCATGTAAATACTGCAAAGGAGCTGTACAGATTGTTTAATGTGAAGCTATTAGGTTATGTGCAAGTATACAATCATATATGATAACTAGTACAACAGATATTTTCAGATTATAAAACATTGTCATTATTTTGATCTGCAGTTGTTAATGTGAGAAACTGACTGTGCATCAACTCGTGCAGTTTATTATTATTTTAACATCACCATACCATACACATAAGATCAGTTATTTCCTGCACCTTGAAAATGACACTGTAAAGTACACCATTACAATTGTGAATAAATCCCATGCCATTTTAAACATACTTTATTGGAGGACTAATTTGCACAGAATACAAAAGAAAGGTCTTTCAAAGCCTTTTTTATTTTTAAATAATGAATGAAGCTGTTCAGTATGCAAATGACAAGGATTGTAAAATGATGTGAAGAGAGGTTTTACCTGCCATTAAATAAGCAAGAATATATTTGGCCAAGCCAAGTTTGTGCAGTGAAAATGTGCATCACTTTGTGATGAGAAATGGACAATTTGTCACTGTCAGAAATTAGGATGACTTGTTTTCTGTAGTGTATTTTTTTTTAAGTACCTAATAATTTTGTTCCTCTTTTTTGATTGATAGGTACAGTGGAGTTGCATCTGATGCAAATGTTATGTTTTAAAGGCTGTGCACAAGCCCAGAATTACAGTAAAAAAAAACCTTTAATCTGCAGTTTTTAAATTGAAGCAGGCCCTGCAGCATTGGAACAAATCACTGTTGCTTCATTTGAGCACTAGATGAAATAGTTATTTCATTTGGGGGGCACATAATATGAAGAAAACCTAGATTTCAACATACTAGAATCACACTCAGTGCAGCAAGTACATACTCTGAGAGATGCATAAACATATATTTCAATTTGCATATGATAGTATGATGCAACACCACTGTACTTAATTGAATTTTTCATTTAAGCCATTTAAATGTATCTTTTGAAAATGCAGTACCGTTTAACAAATAAACAGCCACTGGAAGTATTTGAGCCATGTGTTGGTAAAATTCATGTGAGTCTAAACTGGTCAAGTTGCTTTAAGTAGTTATAGTAATTTTTAAACTGGTTGTATTTGATTTGTTTAAAATTTGTTGTTTGTGGGGATGATTTTTTTTTCTTCTTTAGGAGAAAAGAGAAAAGTTAGGGGATAGAGAGAGCATCTATTTTTTTTTAAAGTTTGATACTGTTTAGTTTTTCCCTTTTGTTTCTAATCATGTAAGGTGTTGGAATACTGGAATCACTTTAAAGTCATGGCTCTACCTTCTAGCCTTCAGTATTTATTTTCACTTTTCTAAAAGCTATTTCCTTTGCTTAGAATATGTTAATTTTCGTGTTCTGTCAGATAAATTAATATGATTTCCTAAATGTGCAATAGTTGATTGAGATAAACACACTGTTTTTCACATTGTTAATGCACGAAAAAACAATATTATGGGATCTTATGTCACAGGCATTTATAAAGCTATAAAATGTCTAATTGCTGTGCCAAGTAATTAATTTTTTCCTTGCCACAAAGCAATATATCTTCTATGGAGATGATTGTGTTTGCATTCGAACTTTCCCATCAGTGACCCAGAGTGCTGGCCTTTAGTCCCATTTTCTGCTTATTTTAATTAAAAGATTTTAGAAACCAGCTTACTCTGTAAATAGATTATGGCTTTTATTTTAACAATATTTCAGTGCAGTTGTACATTGATTTTGTTTTTGTTTTATCTTGCTTTGTTGTATTTTTAGTTTATTGAAAGGGCGTGAGGGGTGGTTAATTTAAATAAACTTGTTGGGACCATTTTGAGAATTGTTGGATTAGATATATATTTTTGTTAAAAAAAAGTATCTGATTATTAATGACAAAAGGACCAGTTTTAATTAACATTCAAGTCATCCTGTCATGTAGTATTTCATGTATTCTTGAGGGGTAGGGATTTTTCAGATCATTTATTACTTTTTTAAAATAGGGATTATTGTGGGAGGGGGTTTGGTTACATTACTGCCTATCTTCACAAGATCTTAATTAATATGTAAAACATTGAGATAAACAATGTTTCAAGTGACAGATGGCTGAAACAACAGCTTGTTGCCAGTTTAAAAACTTCAGGATTGTGATAGTGTTAACCTGTACAAGCTACAAATTAATTTATTTAATATACACTGTATATATATGTAAATCTATTTATATTGATTGATATATTATTAATTTTGTATACTCATTTTAATTTCCTAAATGTTGTGCTCCTCATGTTTGTGTCGCTGCACCACATAATTGTCATGACTTATAGTCAGTGTAAGTAAATATGGGTTGTAAATGGAATTGAATTGAGGTGGATGAGATTCCTTTGACTTCTGTAGTTGTGCAAATATTTAATATTTTGTATTTGAGTTATTTTCTTCAATGTTATCCCAGATAAATTTTAGTTTTGTCATAAGTAAGCTAGAATGTTTAACTTACTTGTGTTATCTTTCATTCATTATTTGTTAACCAAATCATTTGTAACATGCATTTTGACCCATTTGTTTGGTTCTTTACCTAGTCAGACTTGCTAGGATGCATTTTTTGCCATCAATTCATTAGGAACAAGTTATCATTTTTGCCATTATCTTAATTTATTAGGAGCAGTCAATTTGAGATGGGTTTTGTAATGTAGGGGAAGGGTTTGCTGAAAGTTGTTGTGAATGTACATCTTTAGCAACTTAACGGCATTGAGCCTCAAGCAAAGGTATCTAGATTAATATGTAAATTGCTCCTAATCTGCAGTGATGTCTCTTTGTCAGGAAATTTTGGCTTGCAGGGTTTACTTTCATTTCTTTTTAATTTACATTCAATCAAATGATCACTGTTTAGAAATTATAAATTTTTGCCAAGTTGATTATTGTAACAAAATGTTTGGGGGAATTATTTCTCATTACTTAAAATTTGGTGAGAGGTTTGAAAGAAGTGAAGGTTAGAAAGGGGTTAATTTAATTGTACAAAATGTTATTGCTATTTTTTTCCTCTTTATTTACGTTTATGGATTAGCATTTCTTTCTTGATTTATTTTTGGTGGTTTTGTGTCTGTTTTTATTTTTCTTATTTTGCTAACCTTACCAATGAAAATATCCCGTATTTTCCCAGTGCTAGAGCAAGTTTATTCTGTATTTGTATAAGACTTGAGAAGATGCTCTTCATTATCCACTTGTCACGTGTATCTCAGCAATATGCAACAATACACTATGAAGTCAATAATGAAGACAACAGCATAGTAAAGAGATCAGGGTAAGCAGTTTTCTTTTGCTAGCTCAGCAACTAGCTTTTTGTTTTTCTGGTAGTAAGATTACCTGTTAGTTTATCCACAACCTTTTTACCTCAATACTGGAATTACTTTAAAGTCATGGCTCTACCTTCCTAAAGATGTTTCAGGTAAACCTGATTTCTTTAGGGAAATTATGTATCATATCTTCCTCAAGATGTTTCAGGCAAACCTAGGTTCTTTAGGGAAATTATGTATCATATCTTCCTCAAGATGTTTCAGGCAAACCTAGGTTCTTTAGGGAAATTATGTATCATATCTTCCTCAAGATGTTTCAGGCAAACCTAGGTTCTTTAGGGAAATTATGTGCCTTATTTTAGCTTCAGTGATCATTGTACATTTTGTGGGCATAAGATCCTGTCTTTAGTCTCTTCACTCTGTACAGAAGAATTTGATGAAAACTTGAGTTTATTTATTTAGTTATGTGCATCTATTACAAATTCTCTCCTTTGACACTTTGCACATCAGATTAATTTAATGTGTAATTAGCAAAGAATTAAAAATTGATGATCAAGGGGATATTACTAAAAGCATTTTGTCAGTGTTTATAATCCATTCATATTGTGTTCATCAGGTATACAACCATGAATCTTTCATTGTACTATTTTCTTTTTAATTACAATCTCTTTTATCTACAATATTATGACACTTTTTTAATGTTGTATTGTATTTTCACTATAGCTGACCAAAGTATTACCAGACATTGTTTACTTTATTGGCTTGTGTGTAAATGATTTTTTTAAATTGTTTTGTCTCCTTACAGGGAGGAAGAAATTGGTAAGAATGTAAGGTACATTTGGATGATTGTTTTTTCACCACCACCCCTAAAAGAAAATTGTCCTTAAAGAATGATTGATTGTCGGTGTGAGCAATATTCATGGTGCATAAGTTGTACTTTATTTCACATAGTTTTTTTTTAATTTTTTTGCTTTGAATTATGCACTTGAGCAGTTTATGGTTCCCTTAACACAAGCATACTGTCATTCTTGTTGGTTAACAGTTGTAAATAATCATTTGGTTTAATTACTCTCAAATCCTTACAGCTGGTATTTCTGCACATCTGCTTGAATTGTACAAATTCAGTGCATCTCTATTAAGCCATAAAGTCATATTAAATAGTTGAAAACTTGTTAAAATATTGTATATAATGTATTATATAGTAATTGTTTTTCTTTAACAAATGGTACCTTTCAGGATTAGCATTGTTTATTTACTCTGAATAGACATTTACTGGTTTCAGAACAATAACCACATACAAGAACAATTGTGGAATTAAATTACCAATCTTTTAAAACAGTTTTCACATTTATTAATCAAAATGTTTGTGGTCATTTTATTAATTTTTTAAAGTTAATTTATAAATATTATCTGTAATATATTTTTCCCTTGTATTATAGGCACTAAATGAAGACAAGATTTTATGTATAAATTTTCTCTTTATCATCCATTGTATAATGACAGACAATTAAAGTTGAATCGCATAACTGTTGATCTTGATTAATCTTGGGCAGGGTATATTAGGGTTTAGTCACAGTTATACAGAAGGTAAATTTTGGCTGTTTTCGTTGTTAATTATAATGTTATGCATGTGGTTAAAACCTACAAGCTGCCTTTAAAAAAGGTTTGACCTCATCATTTTTCTTTAAATATATATTTATGAGTGCTTGTTTGGGTGTAAAATGATGGTAAAAGCAACCTAACTATAAGAAATAATTTTTGTTGTTAAAGTATAGGTCATGTATTTGCTTTGTATAGTTGTGTATATGTGTTGTGTGTGTGGAGTATTGTGTGCGTGTCTTGCAATGATGCATCAATTGAACAGTTAGTTTTCATAGCTCATGCTCTGCTTTCTAGTTTCAATTTTGTCCTGATGCTAAACTTTATTATAAATTAACTGTGGAAATATGCTTATTTTTAATTTAACCAATGCTAATGTTTGTAATGATGCAATAGAATTCTCTAATATCACAGACAAGATGAAATGAATGCTACTTAAGATTTTGCATTAAGAGACAGGGGTGGCAGATTTAGCATGGAACAGTTAGAAAACTGTTCATTGTTTGTTTGCATAACATACCAGTTTGATGTGTACAAGAGTGTTTGAGTATTGCTTCTCAAAGTTGTAGCTCAAAACTGTCATGATAGGACTAACTGGTTATCCACAAAAGGAATATTTATGTTTAAAAGGCTAAAAATAAATTGTTGTTTCTTGTTTATCTATTTAAAAATGACCTGAATGATGGTGATGTTATAAATATTTTATTTACTCCTTTTGTTATTTATATTCAAGATAGTTGCTAAATCCATTATTTCCTATTAATAATACTTTTTAAAATATAATAAATTAAAAGTACATCTTGTCAGAGCCCCATATTCTATCATGACGTATTACTTCCTTTAAAGCATTTATGATGACCAATGAAGTTACAACAAAGACACCCTAGCACAAACTGGTTGAGTATATTTACAATGATTCGGAAAGGGAACAAAAGTAATTGCAAAAACAACATAAACATCTCATTAGAACCCTATCAATTTGAGCCAAAGGAAGGAACTACAGAACTATCCAGAGTAGATACTAACTACTTTTCAGACAGGGATAGCTCTGATTGTGATAGTAAATTGCAGTCATATTCATTGTAAACTCAACATTCAAGATTACAGGCAGTAGCCAGTACCATTTTCATGCATGAGCAGCTGCTCAGGGGCTAACAAGCATGGGGGGCCCATGCTAATAAATAGTATACTATATTCCTGGGGGGGGGGGGTAGATGGAGGCCCCAGTGCACTGCTTTGCCCGTGGGTTATAATGCTGTTAAGACCGCCCTTTGCCAAGTAATGATGCTCTCTGACCTATCCCACTTTTAGTACTTGAATAGTGATCTTAACAGATATAAAGTTATTTGCATACTTTAAGCTTGTATTGATAACATACACGTATGCATTATCATTTGATTCAAATAAATGTCTAGTAAAAAAATATTAAAAGTAGTCAAAAGTGACTCGTTTGGCACATCTCAATAATCCAAATAAATAAATGACCACCACACATTAAGTTGATTTGTAGATGAATTATTACTAAATAATAAACCTATGATGCTAGAGTCTTTATCTTTAGACAACATTAAAATTATATATTCAAAATTTTTTTTGATACCTTTATATTTGGTACATTTAATTTGTTTTGGTTTATTTGTGCCATCCTCTGACTGAATCGTTGATTTTTGTAAACATTTTTAAGAGGGGAAAGTTTTCACTACTCAAATTGATTCAGATTCAATTTCACATGGTAGTCAAATAAGAGTAATTAATTATGCACATTAGAAATTTAGATGTACTTATTTAGTATTTCTATTTGCTTCAACAATAATTTTATCTAAATCAAGTAGTTCAGTTGAATTTATTTATTACTAAATTATCACTACCAAACATCATACTGTTTTTATTTTTGTTATTGAATCGATTATAATTGTTACTTCTGAACACCTAAGTTTCTGTTTAAACATGAGATTATAAATTATGAATTTAAAACTTGAAACCAAATAAAAACAATTAAACCATGCCTGAGTTTATGAGATAGACAGTATGATAATATAAATGTTAATTTGGACTATTTTATTATCTAGGTTAGGTATTAAAACTAAGAACCTATAAATGGTATAACTTGCATTATCACTTATTTTACTGATATTATACTTCTGTTTGAATATTTTTGTTAATATTTTGTGGTTTGTGGATGTATATACACATCATTGCCTTTGATTGATATTTTGTTGTTGTACAGATTCAATTGGAATCCAATAACATGCTTATTTT
The DNA here is from genome assembly GCA_028829895.1 of Sinotaia quadrata. Taxonomy (NCBI): domain Eukaryota; kingdom Metazoa; phylum Mollusca; class Gastropoda; order Architaenioglossa; family Viviparidae; genus Sinotaia; species Sinotaia quadrata. The sequence goes on from CM054180.1 coordinate 99,330,527, forward strand.
AGGTTTCTTTGTTTAAAATAAACATTTGTATTTCACATGTTTGCAGTCTGAATAGCTTGACACATCATTTGTATTCACTAATACATGTACTGCTAAAATTGCTGTTCAGTAATAAGCATCTTGAAATAAGAGCATAGGTTTTAACTGCACTGTATTCATTTATATATGGAAATAGCTGCATCATTTATTCATTAATATCACATTATAATAATACTGGACTGCATGCGGTTGAATAAAAAATAATTTGCTTATGTCATTCATCTTCAGTTGTCTGTTTTCTTAACCTCTCCCTCTCTGAGCAAAGACTGATTGGAGGATACATTATTGTTGATATCATTGACCCTGTACCAAAATATTTATTCCATTTCATGTCAGTTTAACTCTCTTATGTGACTGTGAAAGTGTTGCTTCTTGTGAATTGAATGTGAAGCTTGAGAAAGAATTTTTGAATGGGAATCCTTGGGCTGGTGATAAAATACAGTTTGACTCATTCATTCCAGTTTAATATCCTCTTCAAGTATAGTTGATTTCATCAGAAAATTCTTAATTTAGAAAATGAGGAAGATCTGGGTTGAGAGCTTAGTTTAGCCCCGTTACTGTAATGTTATATGCTAAACTGTGGTGGTTCAGTTATGTTTTCTTTACAATTTTTTTCAAAATGGTTACCAACATTGTTCATTGCTTTTAATTAGCCATTATTCTTGAGACTGTTGTTAATGTATTTATTATTACTTTGAAATAAAAGGGAAAATTTATATGGAAAATTGTCAGTTATACAAGAAAATTATCCTTCTAAATAATATAATACACTTATGGAAATGTTAAATAAAAATGGTAATTTTTTTTAAAATAGATGATTGTTATTTAAATAAGATTTAGACTGTAGTAATGACAGTTGAATAAATGAAAAACAAATATAGGTGTTGCTTTCTTGTATAACACTCAATCATCTCTCACCCTGCAAATTGCTGTGACTCAGTGTACACCAGACTGACTGATCGACAGATACATGACTCATCCATAGGCTCACCACTCAAAGTCAACACCAGCCCTCCCACGAAAGCAGAAATCCTTAAAGCCTTGAATATCTTGAAAAATGTGAAAGCAGATGGCCCGGATGGAATTTCCCCAGATACGCTCAAGTAATTCCTTTCAACCACAATCAGCATGCTGCTGCCAATACTGCAGAATGTTTGGAGGGATGGAAGAGTACCAGCAGACTGGAAAAAAGGACACCTGGTAAAATTTCTCAAGAAAGGAGACCTAGGATCCTGCAAGAACTGGCACGGCATCATGCTACTGTCAATACCGAGCAAAGTACTGAACCGCATTATCTTTGACCGGCTGAAAGATGCAGTGGAAGAAAAACTTAGACCAGAACAAGCTGGCTTCAAGAAAGACAAGTCAGAGGGGCGGGAATGTCTGGTCTCACTGATGGCAGGGGCTGATTTAGGAGTAATAAACATCCGTCTTTTATGAAATAAACAATCAAATATACAACATATGAATATAATCAAAAGAGTGTTGGCATTTAACACCACTTCACAACAATTTTAACTCTAGGCACTCATTCAGTTTTTCCTAGCATAGACATCAGCAGTCAAATTAACACATATATAATCAAATTCATGGATTTTTTCATGCATTTAATTCATTACAGAAATGAGAGTGGAGTTTCTAGGAGATAATTATAGTCAATCTACATAACCTTTTCAAAGATGGCCACTGTCACCAGCACATGTTCACAATCACACGGTTTGCAACAAGTCACTGTCTTTCTTATTTAGGTGACAGTGGTAGTCGTTTTAATTTCTTTTTCGTTGCTGGTAGAGCTTGTAGTCTGCGTTTCCTTAGTGTCTGTTGTGGTTTTTGGTGTTTGCGAGAATGCCTGTCTGATTTCTTGTTTTGCTGTTTGAGTTGAATTCACTTTGGTCATAGGTGGAATTTTCCAGATGATGTTGGTGTTTATTTCCTGTTCTGTTGTAGTGGCTTGTAGAGTTTGGGTGGAAACGTGGCTTTTTCCTTCAAAGTCTGTTTGATTTGTGCCATCTTCCTGTGTGGGTTTTTGGGTTGTTTAAAGATGTTGTTGGAGTACTTGGTGGAGGTTGACGGCGCTCACTATAGTTTGTCGGATTGTTGTTAGGCGTTCTTCACTGTCACAGTTGTAATAAAACAGGTTCCACAGCATTTGGTGGAATGCATTTCTCAAGTCTTCATTCTCTATTTTGAGTTCTATGTTGAAAGGGGTGAGTTTTTGTTGTAGATACTCATTTCCTTCCCCATATGAGTACCAGTTTATTGTGCAGTCATTTTCTGCATAGCTGTCTTTGTCAAATTCTGCTTTCCTCTTATCATCGAGTTATATTAGTTTCATCCGTTGATTAGGATAATAATCATGGGGATCGTTGTCTTCCTCCATTGGTGTGGCAGTTGGAGGCTCATAATAGGGGTTGATGTAGTCATCATCTCCTGCTATTATTCCTGGTGAGGGTTTTTTTTTTTTTTTGGGAATGGGCAGTAGCGTTCTTCTCTCTTCATGCCCTGACATTTTCTCTTCCCAGTAATCCGCTGATTGAGAGTGTTTGAATGTGATGAAAATGTTCTGACAAATGTTTCTTCTTCCTATTATTGTACTAATTCAGTCTAAATTAATAGCCTAAAAGTAGGCCTATACGCAGCAGAGCCAACCTTGGGTATACGCAGCGCGATTGCGGGTTTGATCCCCCCCACACACACACTTATTTTAATAACATTTTACCTTGAACAGTTCTGTATTGTTAGTGAATAGTATTGATGGAGTGTTATAACAATAATTTATAATTATAATTTGTTTAATTAATTCAGTGTTCGATTTCCTATTTTGACACTTTTTCAATATTTTCAGTTAAAACAATGTTGCTTAGGTTCCACTTTTGTGTGATAGTCATAAGTATGGCCCGTGCAATGAACTTCTTAGTTTATTTGTGTTGGTACATGTATATTAGTGATGCAAGACGTCAATACCAAAGTCCCTCTTAAAATGGAACAATAAAATAATGTTTAAAGGGACCTCCCTCTTTTAATGGAACAGTAATCCGCTATTTAGTTTTTCATTTATTAACAGTCTGATTTTTGTATTATTATATTTAGTCGTCCACGAGTAAAAATTAGAATTTGTCATCGTACTCGCGGGTTTGACATCACAATGATGAGACATAATTTTTTTTTTAAAAAATATAAAAGCTAATGAACAACTTTCTCATTTATGGACATGAAATACGACCTTGCTTATAAACTTCTAGTAGCACGATAATTAACGAGACTTTAGTATTATTACGTCAACACAAGGTTGTGCTCTTTATCACTTCAGGATACCGGAAACCAATCTGCCAAATCACGATGAACTGTACATTATTTTACATTACACTAATAACGCATAATAGGTTCACACAACACCGACTGTTGTATTTGTATATTCAGAATTGATGGACGTGAAGAAACTTGGGCAATATGTCAATTGCTGTTGTGTCGTCTGCTAGTATACAAAATACTTCCGCGTTACTTGCAAAAAGTTGAGAGCATTAGACTGCCTCTTGTTTCAAACAGATTATTCTGATTACAAAGACAAAAAGAAACTAACTTACTTGGAAACTGTATATTTATTGTTACAAGTGTGTTACTAAGATGCTGATAAAGATTGAAAAAGCTTTTCCGGCACTTAACATGGTCACGTGGTCTATCACCGTCCAAGATGGCAGCCGAGGGAGTACTTCCGCTCCACGGATGATCAATTCAAAATAATGAAAAACTTCTTGCATTTTTGGGGAATATCGTGATTTATTAAACTGTCTGCAAATTTTATCATTCTTAATTTGCAGAGGAGCCGCGATGGGGTCCAGAATAAGGTAATCAAATATGACATGACCAATTTAAAACAGTAATTTTAAGACTTCAGTTGGCAATAGTACTATACTATTAGTATTACTAATGTACTATGTAGTTGTACAATTTTCTTGTCTAGCACATCAACTTTATTTTATTTTGTAAAATCACATTTATTATTAAATAACTTATCACAGGTGATTTTGTTACAAGAAATTTTCGTTTATCAGTAATATGACCCAAAAATCGGAATGGCCATATTTAAAAAAGATTAAATAATAATAAATATATACTTTTAAACAACTTATTCTTTTTTTAAAAAGTATACATTGTCCATGATTTGAAAGCGTAAATAAATGCGTTAATCAGTATTATAATTATACATTGTTTCAAGCAATCAGCTGACTGCACTCACTACACGTTTACTATGAATACTGTCACTCTAATGTTTATATATTTTGAATGAATGTCAGTCTATGTTACACAGGTAAAATTATGAGCGAGTTTTTATATTAATTACATATTCAGTGTTGGAAGAAATTATTTGAGATGTTATTGTTTTGATATAAATCCTAATTTATTTATTAATATTAATTATTATTAATAATTAAAATTTATATATATGTAATTGTCCTTGACACATTCTTATTCCTTGTTGATTTGTAAATAATTAGTTTCCTGCTAGTTAAATTTAGAATAATTTTTCTTTTTCTTTTTTTTTTTGTTGCTATAATTTAATAAAGTTTATTCAGGAGCAGCTCTAGAATTACTTGTTCATTAATTGTAGATCCAGGATATTTTTTCTTTCTTTTGGGGGGTAACAAAAACATTGGTCTTACAATTTTATAATTACCCCTTTGCCACAAAAAGCTGATTTTTCATATTTTTGCAGACAATTACCCCATTCTCTCACTGCTTTGCACCCCTCCCACTGGATCTGCCACTAACACATTCAGTGATTATCCCTAAGTCCAATATTTGTGTATGATTGGAATATTTATTTCATGCTTGAGGTTCATTATATTTTTTTTTCAGGTCAGACCCTGATAAACTATTTGAACTGTTTGTGGAAGTTGGCAAACCTCAGGATGAGGGCCAAGGTATATTTAAGATTATACTTTAGGAATATATTTGCAGGAGTTGTTCTATATAAGCACATTTGGAAATTCCAGCTCCATGATATTATTATTATAACAGTTTATTTAGCACTAAAATTTTAGCGACTTGTTGGATTATTATTTTATTTATGTATAGATTTCATGCTTATGATTTATTAAAGGTAGTAAATAGAAATCATTGAGATGTTGCAACTAATAGTTCATGGTAATGAATTGCATTAGGAACTGTGTGCTTATTATATTAGGGCAGCATGACCCTGTCAGCCAGAAACACTAAACATACACTTGCATACACACATTTAATATAAATATTAATAATAACATTAAAATATAAGTATAAAATGTTTTAAGCATTTAAACAGTTTAATTTGTATGATATTGATAATATAATATAATTGATAATATACAATTCATAAATTATATATTAAATGGCAATATAAACTGAATCATTATAATTTTTATATTGCAAGAGAATGGATTTATGACCATAGAATTTACAAACCAGACAGTTATAAAAAGAAACAATGAGGCTTTTCTCTCACTTGGAAGGAGTAGATTCAGAAAGCAATTTCAGTGTGATCATTGTCAGTTAAATGTCACTTTTTCTATTTGTTTTTTCAAGCAGTAATTTATTTTATGTAACAACCCTGATTTGAAAAAAAAAAATTCTGATGCTTTGGGTATAATGAGAATGCAATGAAGATGATCTGTCATGGACTCTATGTAATAATTATACAGGAGAATTAATTGTGAGACACCATACAAAAAACATTATCTGGTAAGAACAACCTTGCAGTGGACCTTACTAAATATTATTTGAACTTTCAGTTAAGAAAGTCAGTACAATGGATATATTTTACCTAATATTCTGCAGAGAGTAAAAGTAAGGTAATGTGTTCAATTGTATCAAAGCTGCAGAAAGAGCATATGAGAACTAAAATGCTACCAGTACCATCATGAAAGCAAGGAGAGCATTGAAAGTCTTTAGGAGTGCACATGCCATTTTTCTGAGAATTGATTGATAATTCAGTTAAAACCTTTAGAGTTCTGTAACTTTACTTAACAAAACAGAGTGAGAGCATGAGGCTACATTTGAATCAACCTCAATGCATTCATTTGTTTTAAAATTCCTTGCAGATTAATGAGAATGGCAAATGAATATAAAAGAACATTACATAACTCTTAGGTGCAAGTAAACTTAATACTAAAATAGGAACATTTTATCAAAGTATTTACATTCTTTTCTTTGGCATTTGTTGTTATTATTGTATTAGGCTTAAGTCAAGAAACTGCTTCTTGTTCATGTTTGCTTACATTTGCATGCAGTCTGTTTGGGGAAAGTAAACCTAAATCTCTGGCTTGATTGAGATAAGATTTTGTAGCAAAACTTTTGAACAATAGCTTTGGCACTATACAGATTAAACTCTTAGATTTTTTCTGTTGTTTAGCAAAATGTCGTATATCGTATTATGCACAAGTCACTTGCCATTTGCCAGTTATTGCTAGGCATGTGTCAGTAGCTAGTTAACATTCATCACTTTTTGCCCGCTAAGTGTCGTTCGCCACTTGTCACCCGCCCAGATGTCATGCAACCGTGATTTTGTATGCTGGCAATGTGTACACCACAAAGTTGATGAAATTGAATAGTGTCACATACAGTTAAAACAAGGCTGTACAATACTCTTCACATCCTTCTTCACAACCTTTGGTACTTTTATATATGTTGGAAAATTTGTTTCAATACATGCATGCATGTTGAAGTAACTTGGTTTCAGTATGTTCTTTTGCATGCACATGATAACAACTTGGTTTTGATATGTTCTAATACATGCACATGATAACAACTTGGTTTTGATATGTTCTAATGCATGCACATGATAACAACTTGGTTTTGATATGTTCTAATGCATGCACATGATAACAACTTGGTTTTGATATGTTCTAATGCATGCACATGATAACAACTTGGTTTTGATATGTTCTAATACATTCATTGGAACAACTTAGTTGTGATAAGCCTTATGCATATGCACTCTCTTGTTCCTAAACTCAAATTTAGCCACACTTTAGAGTACAGTATAGATTGTATGGTATAAAATATAATAATCATAATATTAATAGCATTTAATATATGTATTTCTTTTCTTTTTTTTACAGATCCATTTATTTTGCAGAAATATCCACCTGAATATTCTGATCAGGTACAGTAAATCATAATGATATATGCTTATTTTTACATCTGTGAGCAAACTGTCAGAATATTTTAATTTTAAAATCATAAAATTTTACAAATACTAGTTCATTAATTTTCTTATTGCCCAGAAATGTAACAAGTGAAATAGAAGAATATTTCACCTAAGATCTTTGTAATATTTACATTTTAACAAGTGTCTACTGTCTGTTGAATTTGTTTTCCTTTAATAAGATTGACTTTGTTGCTTTTGTAGTATATTCTAGAGAAAATGTTTCTGCCTTTTGTTACTAGTTCAATTGTTGTAAAAGTTAATGTAAAAGGCTATACAGTTATATTTTTATTTAGTTACTGCCTAGTTAGTGAATGCTTAGGTAATTACCGACAAAGCAAAATTAATGGCTGTGTAGTTTAGGGGTGTCCAGTCTACAAGTTGCACTTGGTATAGTTGCTAATATTTTGTGGCCCATATCGATATCCACAGTACAGCATTTTATGTGACCCCAACTTCCTCTGCTCAAAACTAAAATCTAGTGACAAACTGTAATGATGAACTTTTTTTCAAATCACTTACCCTTCTGTTAGGGTTATTACATATAGCTCATTTTCTTGGCAAGTGTAACATTTTGTGACATGAAGTGCAAAAAAAAAGTGGATTAAATCTAATTATTTTACATGTTGAGAACTTGAGGTCTACAAGAGGCCTAATGCTCACAATCACATAAAAACATAAGAAAAGATAAAAATTGTAAAAATGTTTGAAATACATAAAAAGCATATAAGTTGAGACATATTTTACCAGGAAAAAAATTAAAATAAGCAATATAATTATCTCATTACAACAAATATATTTTCTTTATTAAACATAATTTATTAACTTAATCTGGATACATTTTTTATTTAAAATAGGGTATGAAAGTAAAACTATAAGTTATAACTTCATAGTGTGGAAACCATAAAACAAAATTATCAACCATTATAAAAGGAAGCTCTATTTTTCTCAACTAAACCTAAAATGGGATAAGTTATTTTGCTGCTAAGATAATATTAAGTAATAGACATAGTATCTATTGAAATATAATGTATTTTGTATATAATTATAATATTAATAATCCTAATCACTAAGTATATATTCTTAAAAATTCACAGGTTTTTCTACCCTTAACAGCTCAGGTTTAAAACTGTGTGAAACTTTAAATGCAAAAGAAATCACGTGGGTATGTTCATAAATAATAAATATGTAAGCTATCTATGCTGTTAATCAGTTTAATCAAAATGTATTGAGATTATCAGAAATCTTAGCTGTTTCGAAGCAATAATGATTCTGAAAATTTTCCTGCCTTTACTATTGCTACAGTGTGATCTGAATGGAAACAAAAGTTATTTTTCTTATTTGGTACTTAAACTCATCACAAGACAAAATGACATGATAGTTATATTTCCCGTTTCTGGAATATGGTACCTTTGAAAAAATGTAAGGCGTAGTTCATGATATTATCGCCATTATTTTATATTTACAAATTTATTATTTCCATTTAAACAAAATCAAATTAGTTTTCCTAAAGCTGAATATAATGAATAAATTTGAAAAAACATTAGTGTATGAATACATGGAGTACATGCTATTTACGTCTGTCTTGTCAAATCTCTATAAAAGAATAAAAGTTTTGGATCCGATTTATGTGGTGTTACAAAGAATGTGCCTTTTAAAAAATATTATTTCTTCACAAAATTGACTTTTAAAAATGAATATTGAATGTTGTCCTAATGTATTATCACTTCTAAGAAAACCTTGATATGATAAGTTTGTTGGATTATTTATAACAATGAAAATTTTAAAAATGGCTATATGTGTGAATGTCACAAAAAGAGGTGCCAATTTCAGTTCAAAATGAATTTGTATTACAAATAATTATAAATTAAAATAATCTTGCAACTATCTAGTATCTTATGTATCTTTCACATCATTTCTGAACATACAGAATATAAACACAAGATATTTCAAAACTTTATTTTTAAGAAAACACATTTCAAATGGACCTAACCTTCGTGGTACACTTGCCAGGAGAATGAGCCATATACAACTATTATCAACCTTCTTATAACTAAGTTGCCCTAAAACATGAAAGATTATCATCCCACAAAACAAAACAGAAATATTTTTTTTTTTATAAAATGAGTTTCATAGAAGAAATCTTTTTTTCTTTCCTGCCATCCCCTTGGCCTTAAACATTTTAGTCCTTGTTCTGATTAGAAGGTTAGACACCTATAATGTAGTTTGTAAGAACTTTGGTGCATGATTCCATTTTCATTTTTGTTATTTTGTAATATTATTCTGATTTATTATTTAATTCTATGATTTTTACTTTGCATTTTTTGTTTATGCTACACTTATTTTAATGAAAATATTGATAATAAAATTTTCTTTAAAATAAACATTTCAGAAGTAACTTTTGGGGTGTTTTTTTGTTTCTTGTGTAGGAAGTTTTGAGCAACATCCCCAAATTTACTTTTCCATGTGAAAACAACACGTAAGTCCACTATTATTTAAGTAATTAAAAAGTACTGAGTAGTCAAAGACTTGTAATGTTGTATCAAGTTTTATCAGTGTATTCAATGAAATTTAAAGAATTGTGTTTAGAAGTTTTCATTCTCATGCACTGATGCAGATTAGTGTATATAAAAACAGTATCATACTATTTTTCTCTTGAGTTCAATGATTTCCACCTTCTTTGTTTAAAAGACAAAAATAATATTATTTGCTATTTACTTGCAGTACATTTATATAATCATTGATTACTAATTTTTTTGTTAGATTTTCATTATATTATTTGCAAATTATAAAGCATCCAAGTAAATATGGTTATACATCTCTGTTTTGCATCTAATTAGGCTTTAAACATATTTTTTGTTTTACAAAAACAAACAGTGGTGGTACTCTTATGTTTTCTCTCAATGGCATTTGAGCAATTATTGTGTAGAGTAAAAATTGGCTTTTATGATTTTGCATATAATTTTTAAAAGCCATGTAATATCAATTAATATCTTAGATGTGTTTCTGAGGTATTATCATATGGCATAAACTGAAAGTAATATGTTCTCTTCGGATGCTTTTAAATTAAACAATTTTTTGGTCAAAGTAGTCGTCTTAAGTAATCAAAGAAATGACTTGGGCAGCAACAACTGACATTAGATACATGAAGGTTTTGTTAAGATTTGGATCTTTGATTGTCATGCATTACACCAGAAGTCTGCTGATAAGATTAATTTGCTGGTGCTAGACAGTCATGATTGTATGTAAAGATCAGCGACTTGCAATCTGATAAACAAACATTTTTACAAGATTGGATAGGTAAATTTTTTATTCTGAAACAAAATCTGTAACATCGCTTGCCATTTTACTGTTGGACCTATTCATCTTATATTAACTGTTTAAGCATTGGATATGTAGGGTTTTTACTCACAAATACATAAATATGACTTTGTTAAAGGAAATCATTTGTTCATGTGATTAAAAATGAATGATCAGCAATAAATCTGTGTTTATACTGTCAAGGAGAGGATTATTTCAGCAAAATGTATGTGAGCAACTCTGACAGTCTGAGCATAAATCTGTGTTTATACTGTCAAGGAGAGGATTATTTCAACAAAATGTATGTGAGCAACTTTGACAGTCTGAGCATATCACAACATTGACATTAAAATTAGTGCCATAGTATGAATTGAAATTGATTCTTTCTTTATAAATGCCATTGAATTGAAATGAATGCACTTAAATTGAAATACCAATAGTTATTCACTATGAATTTAACATTTAAGTGCAACAGTAGCAAAAAATGTTGAGTGCATTTTTAAGGACTCAATAATCATTCCTAATAGAAGAATACAAATCTTTCATGATCTTTAAAATTGATGTCTATTTACAATGACTTTGCTGTGGCCCAGAATTTTACAGTGGAGAGAAACATGAATATATTTGTCAGTTGAAGTCAAAACTGATTTTATGCAAGCTGGTATGTTAGTGTAAGAAATTAAGTTAGTAAACACAAGTCAGAGCAGTTAGGAAGTAAAGACAATTATCTGGACACAAAAGCATTTACTTAGTGGGAGGAAAAAATATTGCTTTGTTACATAACAGTTTATTTTAAAACAGAAATATTTTTAATTGCTTTATATTAAAATAACTATACTTGTGTGCAGCTCCCAGGTTGATCTGTTTACATTTGTTTTGACGGATTTGTCAAGTATGTATCGGTTTGGTTACTGTCGTCATGGTTCTGAAGCAAATACATGCTTGTGTATAATAAGGTAAATTATTTATTAATTATTTAATAATTAATTAATTATTTATTTATTATTTATTAATCTGTTAATCTTTGTTTATGTACATAATGTTGATGACTATGATTTTGATTGAAAAGAAAATTATATGCAGCTTTAGTTAAGTCTATCTTCAATTTTTTTCCCTCCTTTTTGAACATAATAGCCTCACACATGAGTTTTTATAATTTTGATGAATTAACTACTTACAATTTATATGAATGATCAATGTTTTAGGAAGTTCTGGGGCATGGTAAGATTTCTAATAGGTTCAAGGAACACACAGCTTTGAATGAAACAATCTCTGACTCTTAAAATCTAGCATATTATGGTCAGAATCATTATATAATATGCAAGGTTTTTGACAAACTAGTTAAAGCATAAGATTGTGTTTTGCTCAGTTTAGAACTTTTTTAGTGAAGTTGGATGAACTCTAAATTTTCTCATGCAGTCAATATGTAAACTCTATAATAAATTCTTTTTACCAAAATTGATTGATAATTAATTAATAAGCCTGCTAATTAGCATTTAACATTAATTAAATTCAAAACATTACTAATGTCTTTATAATTATTAAAATGGGGTAACATTGTATTTTGTTAGAAATAAATGTAAAGTGTATTATGAAATATTTATTACATATAGTGAGCATAGTTGTGAAGAAATAAATGTTTGGTTTTCATTGAACTCCAGGTAAATCATTGCAATAAAATATCCAAAATACAACTTTTGCCTGGAATCAGGCATTAAAAAAAATGCTATTTTAGGTAATATATAAGTTACTTTATTTAGACAGATAACCAGAAAACTCTTGAAAACAATTTAAAAATAATTGAACAAGATTGAAGCCCATTGACAATAAATATGCCGGCTGAAAAGAGTCACATAGAAAGTGCATTTCATTCCTCACCTTCTTCGCTCATTTCTCCATCAATTTCAAATTTTGATTTTATATTTTTAAAAATAAGGAAAAAAGAGAAGGTTTGATGACATGACTAATGGGAAGCAGTATAAGCTGTTATATTTGTTGTCCATTTTACAGAAATTGTCTTGAGCCAACCATTAATAATAATATAACATTACTATATTGGTTCAATATCACTCTCCGGAAGCCAACCATTAATAACAATATAACATTACTATATTGGTTCAATATCACTCTCCGGAAGCCAACCATTAATAACAATATAACATTACTATGTTGGTTCAGTATCACTCTCTGGAACTTGGAAGAAATGCCTGGCCATTTGAAGTGTAAATGAAAAAGTTTAAAGAATAAAAGACTTCATGAAAGATTTGGAAGCTTGGTTTATTAAACAGAGAAATCCACAACTTTTCACTTAGTACAAACACTTCAACATTTGATTTGCTAATTATGCTGAGCCTTATCTGAAGTGGGCTGAAGGAATGAGATTGTATGCTATTGCACCAGAGACATTAAAGATGTATCACTATTGAGTATTATCATAGAATCCATATAGTCATATGATAAGTTACAATAAGTTTAAATTCGTTGGTCTTGTTATTTTCCCCCATGTTTTAAAAAAGTTATAAAGAATAAAATACCAATTTTGTTACATATTATACTCTCTCTTAGACAGTCAGATGCTTGGAAGGTAAAATTTGGGGTTGGGCTTGGTAGGAATATCCTCACACACAACACAAACAAAATCAGACAAATATTTATGAGTGCTGTTTACATTTATTGACAACAGATGAGCTTAACAAACTTCACATACATGTATTTTTACAATTATATTGTATTTATTCAGACTCTACAACAAGCACTGATCATTCATTAAAGATTAAAAAAATATTACATTCACCTATTAATCAGTTAACAACATGAAAATAGTTACACATTCAGACTTTGAATATATACATGTGTGTGTGTGTGTTTACAGATACTCATGTACCAAAGCTTGATGAACTCTCAGACAAATAACACACATATATGTACGAAAGCACAATTGTTAATATTTCATATGTGGATCTTACAAAGTCAATTTTGCAAAGGAAGTTGTTTCATTATTCATTACTGGTGTGTGGATCTGTTGAAAGGCCTGGTACTTTAATGGTATGTCAGGTTAATGGAATGTATTTTTTTGTTGGTGTGACATTAGAGGGTTTGATCCTTAATGTTTATATAATTGTCTTTGCTGACTTCTTTGTATGGCGGTTTGATGACATAAAGTGCAATTCTCCCATTAAGAGTTTTAGGGCCATAGCTTATTAACAGTTGTAGGCATTTAAAAAACCAGTCTTTCCCTAGACAAAGCTCTTAGATCATATGGCTAATAATATTAAAAGAAAAGTCCAGAGCAGGGATTCCCCCCACCCACCCAACTTGGAACTTGGGAATTATGTTGAACTATCTAAATTCTCTTTTTGATCTATTGAAAAATCAAATCATAATATTGCTTTTTTAGTTGGCCATGTGGAATCAGTTAAATTTATGCTTTATGTAAATTATCTGGGTATTACATGCTTCCTCTTCACTATCCACTTTAAGTATGCTTATTTGGTTGTATGATAAAGAAAGAAATTTTTCTATATAAAATATTTGGAAAAAAATTAATGTACACATGGACTATCCTAGCCTCATGTCTCTTTTCATTTATGTCGTACTTTGGGATATTCTATTGGGTAAGTGCTTTTATTGTTTATCATCCTCTGGGAGGTTATGTGGGTCTTGTATATTTTATTATTTTATTATAATTATGTTCTCAGCCACCTGCCATGGTTTGAAACATTCTTTAAGATGCTGAACACTCTTGCTGAGATCATGAATCGTCCAGAACAAAACAATGTAGCGCCCTTCCTCAAGGCTGCGTTTGAACAAAACATTCCTCGTGCCTATGAACCAGTAACCATTGTAGCAGGACAAGATGTAAGTAGTAGCAAAACACTTAAAAATTATATTTTGAGATTTGAAATTTTTCATTAACTTTAGTTGATGTCAGTCATATGTATGGTCATAGGCTCAAATATTGGTAGCATCTGAAAAAGATAGTCAATATTGAGAGTTAAAAGGAGTGATTATATTATCTTGTTATAGTTCTGTCTTCTTTGATGCTTGTTTTTAGACAAGAGCTAATGCTGTGTTATCTGCTTGCTCCAGTATGTCATAGTTCTGCTGAGATGTATTGATTTGTTTGTTTCAGATGTTTAATTTCACTGCCCCGGATCCTTCAATGCTGCCTACTATTCCCAACAGTGTAAGTCTTCATTCCTACATAAATTACTTAACTGCTGTTAGTTGAGGTGAGTTTTGATATATTTTACATATACATTGTTTTATTTTTATATTCTTCAGAAATAGGTACATATCAAATATTGCATTAGGGTCATGAAATCATGGAAAAGTCGTTGAATTTAGAAATGATTTTCTAGACCCTGGAAAATCAATGAAAAAAAATGGGTTTTTGAAAGTCATGGAATTTAAAAGTAACAAAAAAAAAGAGAGAAAGAATCAGAAAGTGCAGTTTGCATTGCTTATCAAATTTTTACCTTGTTATCATAGGGCATCTCTGATTGGATGCCTTTTTCTTAACACTTACGTACTTGAGCTCAGGTTGGTTAAACAAATCGGCTTCATTCTTACTTTGTGCTGCCATTTTTGCTTGACTGAGTTTTTGAGTGATTTTTTTTAAATGCCTGGAAAGTGCCACTTTAGCAAAAAGTGGTTTTTGGTAGATGACTACAAAGACTGGATATCAGAACATCCAAATCTCCGAACCATGTTTACTTGCACAGTGTGTGTAAAATCATTGGATGTGTCAAACATGGGTGAAGCTGCATTGAAAAGTCACTTGAAAGGAGCAAAACATGTATGCCTACAAAAGGCTGGGAAATTGACTAAAAATCTCCGTTGAGTATTTGAATTTTGTAAACCGGGCTGTAGTTCTGCTGATAACTTTTCGACTACCAATCCTCCATCAACTAATTCTAATACCAATGCCTGCAGTGTCACCAGTGCCAATGGTTGAGTTTTAGACAGTGAAAATCATGATTCACCTGTTTCTTAAGTCTCATCCTACATGTCAAGATATGACGTATTTAAAAAGCAGAAATTCTTTGGGCATTAAAAGATTTTACCTCACATTATTCCTTCACAAGACAGCCCATGGCTTTTTAAAACAATGTTTCCAGATATTGAAAGAATTAAAAGCTATGCTTGACAAAATAGCTACCTCATAGATATATTGGCTGCTCATTGTTTGTGCTATTGCACTAATTTATCATTAACTAGTATAGAACATTGTTTACATTTTCAGTAGTCTGCTTTCAACTTTGTTTAAATATATCAATTAACTATTTTGTGAACCTACTGGTTTTATATTTTCGAGTCTGAATGTCTTGGAAAATGTATGAAAAGGGCATTAAAAGTCATTGAAAAGTCATGGAATTTCAAGCTCATATACCGTACGGACCCTGAGTCAATCTAGATGCATCCATCAGAGATGTATAAATATCAACATGTGCTAAGTTTGATTCTCTTAAATTTAATCCTGCTTGATAATCATACGGTTTATTAAAGATAGTATATTGTACTAAATATACACATACTGTTATGTGTATTAATGATTGCACCAATCTTTATAAGGTCACTTTTATGTTCCATTTGAATCATATTAATTATTTATAATGTAACTTGTCTTTCTCTTGAATAGTTGATTATTCATCCAAATCCAATCATCATTTAATGTTGTCATTTTGATATCTTTAGCATTTCATAAGACCTTAATCACTAAACATTTTTCTGTCTTGGAAGTTTTGTTGAAAATTAGTTTTATCATTTTCAGAGAAATCTCACAGAGTATTACAATGCATTGGATACCAACAACATGATGATGATATTTGCCAGGTAAGTTGTATTTGATAATTAAAATTATAGGGTGTTAACATAAACAGTGTGATATTTTTATTTGATGGGTGTAGTCCTGATGTTTTAACAATTTTAAAACAATTGTATCTAATATTATGGTAAGTAAAATAGATACAATTGTTTTAAAATAATGTAAAATTAGTAAATTCAAGTGCTTAAACAATAAACATGGTTTATATTTGTGTTGTATGATGGGGAAATGTTCCCACATATATATTTTATATAAATTTTCATTTGTTGTAACGAGTGCGTATTGCATCCTGTTTACTGAGAAGGGAAGCCCTGAAATGAATGAGAGTGCATGGGGGAAGATTTATTGACCGGTGTTTGATGTCTGCGGAGCGGTGGCGGTCAGCGGGTGCGTTAGAGTTGTTAGGGGAACATAAATCATCTTAGAGCTAAAGAATTGGACAGGTCAGAAGCTGGTCTAAGCAGGGTAATAAAAGCCACAGTGAAAATGTTATCTTCACTACTTCCTGAAAAATCGTCTGAGGGTGGCGACTGGAAAAGGGTAGTCCACCCCAAAACAACACTGGGTCGTATATGAGAGAAGAAAACCCTGGCTATATAGGGTTTTTATTGTGTATTCTCGGCTGCTCGTTTATAGCTACCTGATTTTGCTTGCCTGTGTGGCTGTTCTACTTGTCCCGGCTGAATTGGGACAGGCCGATCGATTGACTGGAAAAATTCAAGTCTACAAGACTGACATAATTTCAATACATAAGCTAAGTTCCTATCCAGAAATGACTTTAGTGAGATGAACTGGCTTAGGATGAACTTAATTTTTTTAATTCTTGTTAACTTTTTTTTCTTTTTCTTAAATTTCTTGTTATTATTTTAAAACGCGTGTTTGTTAGTTCTATCGTTATTTTCGTAGTTCAAGTGATAATGTAATGAGTATGTCTTGTCCTCTGTTCGTTAATTATAATCAGTATATATATTATTCATAAACATTAAATCTCAGCTGAATCTGAGTTGGGGGCAGAGCCAAATTGGCGACGTACCAGTATATCAGCGTAACAGTTGCAGATATACATATTTAACCAGTGACCCATACTCTGCACCAGCACTTGTAGATGTCTTGTATCATAGCTAATTATACATAGTTGGTATAAGTCATTATTACAAAGTCACCCCAGAGTATAGCGGCAACAATTTGCCAGGTTTGAAGATCCAAATACTTAAACACACGAAACAGATGCTTATAATTGCCAAAGTTAGTAAATCCAAGTACAGTCGAGTCCACTTATTTCGGCATCGGTTAACTTGCCAACCCTAGTAAGTCGACATTTTTGAAGTGGAACTGCCAAATTCCCTCTTTGTCTTAGCATTTTCTCATCGGTTACGTCGATTCTTTAATGTCGCCGAACCCTAGTATCTCGGGCACAAAAGAGTGCCAAAATCGCCACTTAAGTTGGTTATCTCGACCCTACTGCTGACTAATCACTAACAATAAATGACCATGTCTTGTTAAAAACTGCAGCTTAAACTTAGAAGGGCATTGTTTTCTTAATTGGGCGCGGTGTTTGCCACGGGCAAAATAGGCACACTGTTTGTTGCCCTTCAACTGGTTCAGAACTTATGTTAGCCCACTTTTGAAGTAACCGCTTGTCCGCTTGTAGGATATTTTCAGAGGCGGCTTCGGCCCCCTCCCCCCCCCACTGACGGAGAGCTGTTGAGGGTGTGCGCCTAATAGGTGCGATCTGTTTTACCACCTTCCTCCTGCCCTCCACCTTAGACGCACCGGGAGGCAAGAAGCAAGTCAAGACGAGAACATCATGAAGACGAAAGGTCTATTGCGGCTTTTGATGTGTGTGAGTGAAACACACACACACACACATATACAAAATGACTCGCGAATTTAATTTTGATACTGGTTAGCTTTTTGTAAAAACGAACTTTGACACCCTGCAGATTTTTTTGATTTTGTGAGCAATCTTTGTTTGCAATGTTGGAGAATACATGTACGGTACATGTATCGAGAATGGACGGTGGACCAACTTCCCTCTTTGTTAACATTTTCTTACCAGTAATGGCGATTCTTTTATGTTGCCGAACACTAATACAATGTCTGTTTGTTTGTTTCTTTCTTTGTAATGTACTGTACATGTATCTCTAGCACAAAAGAGGGCCCGAATCACCACTTAAAATCAGTTATTCGTCGGCTTTTGAAAATGTTAGTTACCGATGCCACTTCGCCATCTCGCTAACAATAAAGGGCAAACTAGGCACACTGTTGCTCTTCAACTGGCTTACACCTCTTAAAGTTACCTTTGAAGTAACCGCTTGTACGATTTATGTACATGTACTTTTTAGAGGCGGCTTCGACACCCCCCTTCCTCCTGCCCTCCACCTTAGACGCACACACACGCGCACAAAATGACTCGCAACTTTAATTTTGATACTTGGTTAGCTTTTTGTAAAAAAAAAAAAAATGAACTACACGTACACCACACAGATTTTTTTTCACCACTTAAAATCAGTTATTCGTCGGCTTCCACCTTAGACGCACACAAAATGACTCGCGACTTTAATTTTGATACATGTACATGTACTTGGTTAGCTTTTTGTAAAAACGAACTACACGTACACTGTACACCCCGCAGATTTTTTGTGAACGATCTTTGTGTTTGCAATGTTGGAGAATATAATGAAAGGTTTGTACGTTTTTATTGTATACATGTTCTGGTAAATCTCTGCTGTTAGTTGGTGCACATAAGCCTTTTCTTGTTAGCAAACAATGTACATGTACATTTTAAAACAAGCCGATCGCGTCATCAAACAAATCGCGGCAACGCTGTTCTGTTAAATAATCAAAAACATGTGCATGTATATTCTCATTTATTAACGTACATCATGTACATAAAGAAATTTCAAGCACGTTAGACTTTGTAAAGAAACCATATTAACCGCGTGTACATAAACCTTTTGTTGTTAGCAAACACGTACATGTATGTACATTTTTATAGCATGCCGATCGCGTCATCAAACAAATTGCGGCAACGCTGTTGTGTAAAAAATCACCAAACTCGTGCATGTACATTCTCATTCATTAACGCACATCATGTACATAAAGAAATGTCAAGCGCATGTTATAGTACTGTAATATATTGCCGCCATATTGGTTTTCTGTAATCTCGATCTTTACTTATCTCGACACTTTTTGGCAAACCCCTAGGCCCTCGACATATCCGGACTTGACTGTATTTCAACATGCACAACACGATAGATTAGAAGTTAAATGATACCATTACTGTCATAAGTTTTGTCCTGTTAGTGAGCTTCATTAACAGATCATCTCGAACACTGCAGTTGTTGCTGCTAATATTATAGTAACATGGAGAAAAGTTGCTGTGTTTACAACTGTCCTACCATCCCTGATGGTCTTTATTATTGAAATTGACAAACTCTGTGGTAGATTTGTTGGTAGAGTTAGGAGAGTAATTTATTATTGATATTGACAAACTGTGTGGTAGATGTGTTGGTAGAGTGGTAGAGTTAGGAGAGTAATTTATTATTGATATTGACAAACTGTGTGGTAGATGTGTTGGTAGAGTTAGGAGAGTAATTTATAATTGATATTGACAAACTGTGTGGTAGATGTGTTGGTAGAGTTAGGAGAGTAATTTATTATTGATATTGATAAACTGTGTGGTAGATGTGTTGGTAGAGTTAGGAGAGTAATTTTGTTCTTATGTTGCCCTTCTTTGAACACGTATATTCACTCTGTCCAAACAGAGATGTGCGCATCTTCTTTTTATTCTGGAGGTATTGAGATGTCTCAGCAGATGGCTGTCAGTGCAAGTCAGGGAGATGAGGACAGATATGTAGATAACTTCTGAGAAGGGTAGAAACCAGTTCTTTCCCAAATGTTTATGATTTTCAGGGCTTCATAAGCCTCTAGAATAGACAGTGCTTTGTTCATGTTGCATGCATGGGAAGTGACAAAATCAAATGAATGGATTCTTCAGATAATCTGTTAGGCCTTTCTATTTCCTTTCATAGCCACTTTCCTATAACAGTGGAGCTAGCAAGTACCCACCAAGATACCATCACATCTAAGCAAGGTTGATGCATTGTCTCAGAAGTCCTAGAGGAAACTGCCATAGAGGAAAAAGATCGCTGTTACATTCCCCTGGTATTTATTTAAAGACCCTGTTCCAGAATTTAGGATTTTAGTTAATTAAATTCCTTTCCACTTATTCTGACAACAGACTGGTTGCCCAGATTCACCCTTCAGTCCAATTAAATTCCACACTCATAGTTTAAGTCAATGAATTTAAAGACAGGTAAACTTGTGTAAACAAAGCACGAACTGGGAACATTAAACAATTATAACTAACTATGCAAGCAATCTTCTCATTCATGACTCACAGCCCCCATCCCAGTCCCTATTTTGGTCTTTCACGCATGAATTAGTCAACTACAATAATTGTTTAACAATTGAAAAGATTTAATAAAATTTAACAATAACAAGATAATCAGAGATTACGTGATTTCAGTTTTTTATCAATGCTATTGTACAACTTGTGTTGGATTGCTAAAATGTTACTTTATAGTTCAGGTGATCAGATCCTTGCACTTAGCTGGTCATCCAATTGCGAAGAAATGGCACACTTGTTCCCCCAACAGGTATACAGTTGGATACACGGGTTTCAGCGGTGGCCGTCAGTCATTGATCTTGTCTTGGTCGCAAGATCAGCGTCTCATACTTGTACACAGACACAACACGCTTAGGATTGCTCCAACAATCCCCAAGACTCAATAATATGCCAAGGAAACACCCCAAGGCATAGGAAACAGGTTGAACATAGGCCTGAGTCCCAACGACAAAATAAAACCAGGAACAAGAAAAAAACCCGCTCTGGAAATATAATAAATTCCTATGAGTGACAGTCCTATAGTCTCACAATCCGAACACGTGGTATGGACTAATAGCATAGTCTATTTCACTGATCATCACAGTATCTTTACATCAGTGCGCAAGTTTACATAATAAAGATACAAGTCAAGTACGGCGTAAAGCACGCAAAGGACTTAAACATTTCAAGGAAAACATTTATATTTTACAATGAAAAATTAGATAAGTAAAATCAAAATGCAATTTAATCACGCACATGCGTGTTACAATTAAAGCAAAATTATACATGCAGAGTGAATTAAAATTGTCACATGAAAAATTTACATTGAACGTGCATAGACGTTCTGCAATCACAATTCAGTTGATTTAGTTTAATAAAATTATTGTTTTTTATCAATTTTAGAAATGCAAATATTTTAGTTTAGCCACACTGTTCGTCAAGCCACGTGTTTGGAGAAATGTAATAAATACAAATTCTATGATAATAGATGCACACATTCACACAACGAAATCTTGATGAAATACAAAGCAATATTTTAAGAAATCGATGTGTTACCTTGTTAGTATGAAGTTATGATCATAGCAGCAGGTCTTTCTCTGGTTATTGATTCACGGAATATCGCTAATGACTAGACAAGCATATTCAAGTCCGTCTCTTTCCTCGTGACTAAAGATTTCGCAGCAGTATGCGGTTTTTAAAGAGGCATAAGAATTTGTGGCGGGAAATCTATTAGTCACATGTCATGCTTGGGTATGACGTACAATCGGCATTATCTAAAATATTGCATAACTGGAGCCAGTCTCTTCTCTCTCTGAATGCAAGGTGCGCCTAGAGCATATCAATTATGCAATTTTTATGAAAAGGACTGTGTCCATAAAACTAAATATAATGAATTCACTGAATGCGGGTTAGGAGGTCAAGTATAATTTGTCTTGACTCCATGACAATCGCACCTCCACATCCATGTTTCTCATGTTTAGGGAATGGAGTTTGTTATAGACTTTACTGAACCAGTTCCTTCGTCCCCTCACTTAGTATGCTGCCCACTGGAATGATTGGTTCTAAAAATGCTCTCTTACACTTTTCTTTATAAACAAAACCTCATGAAAACATCTCCTGTTTATGCTTCATGAAAAAAGTTTAAGTTTCAGATCCCTCATTTTAGTCTTTAGTTATTCACTTTTATCACAGACACAACAATGGAAACATTCAACCATTGATGAGCAACTGTTTTCATCTATCTAGATGATCTTTTACAGACTCACAAAATTAAAACTTCTTTAGCCTAGGCTTTCAAATCAGTGTAGTAAAGTTGCCCTAACTCAAATTTTTATTCCAGTTCACTGGTACAAGTTATTAGTTTTTCAAGTAAAAATTACACATTTACACATTCTTTCAAAAAACATTACTACAATACTACAAAATTACTATGAACATAGAACAACAGAAACTACTACCTAATATCATTGTACCTAATGCAAAATGAAGGCTACAAACTCAAATATAGTCAACAGGCAACTATATCTTCTTCGAATTGTCAATGCATATCCATTTTAACGCAAATAACTATCTCTTTCTCATATTGCTTTTCCCCTGTAATCAAAAGAATCAAATATTTGAACCTTTGCTAAAACATTTTGCACAATTAGGCACACAACAGCTTTTTTGTTGCCATATTTAAAATGTATTGTCAAACTGATTCTATATGATAAAGCTTTCACTGTGGTTTGATATCTTTTTGCCTACCACAACAACTTCAGATGATATGTTTGGAACTAAGGGTTTTATCAACTACAATTATTGCAAATGTACAACACTACCAGTTTTATAGTATTCATATATTGTAACCCATACAGATTGTATCTAATATGCTATATGTATATTACTGTAAATCTGTAACTTTTCTTTAATGTGATAGACATTAATAGGTATAAAACTATTCTTTATTAATTTGATAGACAACTAATAAATATACTGTTTTTTTTAAAAATTAATTTGATAGACATGTACTGTTCTTTATTAATATTACATATGTTTAGCATACAGCCGTTCAGAAGCTATGTATTCTGCTGTCCAGAAGTTTACAGCTGTTCATTATTACTGTGACTGGAGTTTTGCATACAAATGTTCATAATTAATTTGATAGACACCTTGTATATTGTGCTTAATTAATACGATAGGCATCTAGTATACTGTTCTTAATTAAAATGACAGACATCTAATATTGTTCTTAATTAATATGATAGACAGCTAGTAAAATTGTTCTTAATGTGACAGAATCTAGTATACAGCCTTTTAAAAAAAAATGTGATAATATATACAACTGGCTTTATTAATGTGAAACATGTCATACTGTTGCTCTTTATTAATGCAGACATGTAATATACTTATAGTACAGATGTACTCTTATTGCAACTCAATGCATATCTCATGTCTGCTATTGTAACTTATATTGTCCTGTGCTAGACATCTGCACATGAATACTGTTACACTTTTGTATGAAATTTGTTAAACTTTAGTTTTAAAACTGTTAATTTAAAAACTTAAACTTTTGTCAATTAAAAATTCTTAAACTTTTGTTTAAAAACTGTTAAACTTTTGTCAATTCTTCACATCTTGCAGCATGCTTCACGAGCGACGCATTATCATCACCTCAAAGAAACTTAGTCGTGTCACAGCCTGCATTCATGCAGCAGAGTCCTTGCTGTACCCTATGCACTGGTATGTGTCATTAGTTATTCGTATGTCATTATGTGTGTGTGCTATTATTCATATTTTTTAAATTTTGCCTTGGTAAGTTGGCTTTGGTTTTTTACAAAGCATTTGGATTCTACAGATTTTACAATTGGAAAAAGTTTATCAGCTCAAAAGGAAAAATAAATAAATAGTGAATTAGTCTGGAACATTTTGGCAACAAATATTAATTAACTTCCTTAAAGAGAACTACAAGCTGACAAGCATTCTTTCACTGGGGTAATTTGCAAACAATTGGTATTCCTTCTTTAAAGTAGTTCGTTATTTTTTTTAAGTATTATTGATAACTGTTGTGACCATTAATTCAGGCTGTTTGTATTAATGTATTCTTTAATTACATATATTTATTTAGAAATATATTTCATACAACTATATGCGGATGTTATTAATTCTGATGAATTGTATTATTACAGCAGAGTTCTTGATAAATATTGTGAAATGTTTCACACGAATACATACAAGTATATTAACAATTTCTTTTGGCCTTAAATTTGAATTCACTTACTGATATTGTGAACTGGTATTTTACCAGCATTTGTAAATACTGTTGATAAACATTTATTTTATACTGTATTTCCAACACAATGTGCAGATTTCTTTGATATGTTTGACGTTATCTTAAAAAATTCTGTTGCAGGCAGCACCTTTTCATTCCAGTTCTTCCTGCTTCTCTTCTTGATTATATCAGGTATTGCAAGGTTCTCCTTTCCTTTCCTTTCTGACAAATATTTTTAATGCATTGATTAAAATTCATCAAAATATTACCTGTCTGTTGTCTGTCTGCCTGCCTGCCTGTTTGTCCATCCATCCATCTATCTATCTATCTACTGGATTAGCAAATATTAATGTGCAGTAGCAGCCAGCTGTATTTACAATACAAGCAACAACAAAAATCATTATACAAGTTTTAAAACATACCTATTTGACAATATGATTGTCACGGAAAAAAGGGGGGAGTAATCAGAAAATTAATTTTTATCTTTGATTATCTCCACTTGGCCATCGCAACAGACGTTAGCAAGTGTCATCTGCTAGCAAAATGACGTAATAATTACATGCACTGTCAGTGCGTTTGTTTACATTTACTGTCAGGACGTCTGCTTATTTTGTTTGCATACACTGTCAGCAAGTTTATTAATTTCATGTTTCCAATATTTTTATAAAAATACATTTGATTAATTATTTGAGTTAGATGTTCAAAAATTGTGATTACAATATCTAGAAAATGTGTTTGATTTTTATTATTAATTCTTATTACAAATTTAATTAGGGATTATATTATTAGGAGTTTTGCACCTCAGAGTAATGCACCTTTTTAGTGTCTATAAGGTAGGGATACATGCGGGAGTTTTATCTGTGAGAGAGTGAGAATTGATTTTGCATAAAAGGACTAACGGGAGCTATTTTAATTTAGTGTGCATCTGTCTGGACTATAGAGGTGTAAGGCCTTCATACCTACACTGAGTTTGGACAATCTTTTCCATCTTCGTTATGACCGTGGAGGAAAGAACTGAATATTCTCCACGTAGAGTATAGAGTTAGACGTGTGTTTTGTCACACTCAATTTGTTGTGGCAGCCTATAAAGCTTGTCCTTATTATTCTACGTTTGGATTCAAACCTTGGGCAATAGCTGTCCATCAGGGGAAGGAGCTGAAGGGAACAGGATTGCGCCGAAAGAAGAATATTCCACGCCACTCACATTTTGGAACTGTTGCAGTAGACAGCCCTCCGTGATAGATTTTGGATCTTGGAACCGTCGCAGAAGACAGGTGTCTGTGAGCCCCATTTTGGTACTGTCGTCGAAGACAGCCGTCCGTATTCTTCGTCATAGAACCGGGAGCCCCAGCGTTAAGCAATGTGGGACAAGTATTCGCAAGTGTGTACGTACTGCACTCTCAGTGAACTGTGTTTCATCGCCAAGTGTGTTATTTTCAGATGACAGAAACTGTAACTTTTTGTGTTCGCCAGTGTGTCGGCAATTGTGACTATTTCGTTTTTTTGTGCTGTGTGTTCCTGCGTCGACAATTCAGCGTATTTCA
This sequence comes from Sinotaia quadrata, assembly GCA_028829895.1. Classification (NCBI taxonomy): domain Eukaryota; kingdom Metazoa; phylum Mollusca; class Gastropoda; order Architaenioglossa; family Viviparidae; genus Sinotaia; species Sinotaia quadrata. Next base: position 99,356,561 of record CM054180.1, read on the forward strand.
AACATTAGTAAGTAGGAAAACTTTTCTTAGAGGTGCATTACTAGGTAGGATAGTTAGAATATAAACATTATCATCATTGAACTATTTTTCATGAACACTTTTATTTATGGATAATTTTTGTGGTTATCACCGCAGTTCTAAATAAAATTAACATTCGTTGACGTTGGGTTTTCTGTCAGCATTACAAGGCATTGCATGCAGGTTATACATCATTTAACCATATGGAACTGCCAGGTTAAGAGATATAAATTGTTATAATATGTTGCACTATAAAATTTTAATTGATACTTGTATTTTATATGAACTGTGGAAATTTACACAGCTCCAGTTTCTAAACATAATTGCTTTATGAGGTCCTGAAAAATCTGTTATAAAATGTATTAGTTTGAAATAATCCTAATGAAAAATTCTAAATAAAAACTATAATTAATATTAAAAATAAATAATGTATTCAGTTTTCACAATTTTATTTTTCTTATTTTATTGTAGTGCTCCTATGCCTTATCTGATAGGAGTGCACACATCACTGATGGAGGTGAGTTAATTTTGCCTACCATTAATATTATGTGCATAATTTATGTATGAATTTATCTATATGCACTCAGCAAAAAGCAAACAACAATAATAGAAACCTGTGCAGGCAAATTTGCCCACCACCCAGAGTAATTGGTAAGCTGAAAGAATCTGCTGTTCTCTTATTCACTCTTACAGTCTTAGTTCCAACAGGTTTGTCAAAGTATAAGAAGCTCACCTTGTTGAGTGTGATTCTAGTCATAATAATACATATATGTAATTTGTTTATACAGTCGAGTCCACTTATTTCGGCATCGGTTAACTTGCCAACCCTAGTAAGTCGACATTTTTGAAGTGGAACCGCCAAATTCCCTCTTTGTCTTAGCATTTTCTCATCGGTTACGTCGATTCTTTTATGTTGCCGAACCCTAGTATCTCGGGCACAAAAGAGTGCCAAAATCGCCCCTTAAGTTGGTTATCTCGACCCTACTGCTGACTAATCACTAACAATAAATGACCATGTCTTGTTAAAAACTGCAGCTTAAACTTAAGAAGGGCATTGTTTTCTTAATTGGGCGTGGTGTTTGCCACGGGCAAAATAGGCACACTGTTTGTTGCCCTTCAACTGGTTCAGAACTTATGTTAGCCCACTTTTGAAGTAACTGCTTGTCTGCTTGTAGGATATTTTCAGAGGCGGCTTCGGCCCCCTCCCCCCCCCCACTGACGGAGAGCTGTTGAGGGTGTGCGCCTAATAGGTGCGATCTGTTTTACCCCCTTCCTCCTGCCCTCCACCTTAGACGCACCGGGAGGCAAGAAGCAAATCAAGACGAGAACATCATGAAGATGAAAGGTCTATTGCGGCTTTTGATGTGTGTGAGTGAAACACACACACACACACAGACACACACACATACAAAATGACTCGCGAATTTAATTTTGATACTGGTTAGCTTTTTGTAAAAACGAACTTTGACACCCTGCAGATTTTTTTGATTTTGTGAGCAATCTTTGTGTTTGCAATGTCGGAGAATACATGTATCGAGAATGGACGGTGGACCAACTTCCCTCTTTGTTAACATTTTCTTATCAGTAATGGCGATTCTTTTATGTTGCCGAACACTAATACAATGTCTGTTTGTTTCTTTCTTTCTTTCTTTGTAATGTACTGTCTAGCACAAAAGAGGACCCGAATCACCACTTAAAATCAGTTCTTCGTCGGCTTTTGAAAATGTTAGTTACCGATGCCACTTCGCCATCTCGCTAACAATAAAGGGCAAACTAGGCAGACTGTTGCTCTTCAACTGGCTTACACCTCTTAAAGTTACCTTTGAAGTAACCGCTTGTACGATTCGACACCCCCCTTCCTCCTGCCCTCCACCTTAGACGCACACAAAATGACTCGCAACTTTAATTTTGATACTTGGTTAGCTTTTTGTAAAAAAAAACGAACTACACGAACACCACACAGATTTTTTTTATTTTGTGAGCAATCTTTGTGTTTGCAATGTTGGAGAATACATGTACGGTACATACATGTATCGAGAATCGACGGTGGACCAACTTCCCTCTTTGTTTTTTTTTAGCATGCCGATCGCGTCATCAAACAAATTGCGGCAACGCTGTTGTGTAAAAAATCACCAAACTCGTGCATGTACATTCTCATTCATTAACACACATCATGTACATAAAGAAATGTCAAGCGCATGTTATAGTACTGTAATATATTGCCGCCATATTGGTTTTCTGTAATCTCGATCTTTAGTTATCTCGACACTTTTTGGCAAACCCCTAGGCCCTCGACATATCCGGACTTGACTGTATATATATAAACACAAGTCAGTTACTTGTACTTTATTTGATTCTCAGTTGAAGAATTATTAATCATTTCATTGTCAAAGAAAAATTGACTGTGTTGTCTAATTGAGCTGTCTACTGATATCTCATCATTAATTATACATTTATACATGTCACATTATACAGTTGTTTTTCTCTTAGTCTTCCTGAAGGATTATTTGAACTCTCTTCCCTTAATTGCAGTATTATGTAGGGTTCCACTATTTCTTTTACGCTTTCCCCCCTTGTTAGATCATATGTGATCTGTTTCCTTAACTGTAATATTATATATATTATATTTCCTATATGCTTTACCTTCCTGTTAGATTATGTGTGATCTGAATCTTTTATTGTCTTACATATATGCGTGTGCACTTTAAGACTGCAATAAACTTTAAATCCTTTGATTTCGTTGAATGTTTCTACAAATTATTCCTAATGTAGAAAGTATGAATTAGAAAACTAATTGGGAATATTTTCTGAGGACAGCAATTAAGACTTATGGGAATACTTACTGAGGACAAAAAATAAAATTTATGGGAATATTTAGTGGGGACAACATGTAAAACTTGTGTGAATATTTCCTGAGGACAACAAATAAAACTTGTGTGAATACTTACAGAGAAAAACAAATAAAACTTGTATAAATATTTTATGAGGACAACAAATAAAACTTGTGGGACTATTTACTGAGGACATTTGTGGAATATTTAATGACAACAATTAAAATTTGTGGGAATATTTAATGACAACAAATAAAACATTTGTAAATATTTCATGAAGACAAATAAAACTTGTGGGACTTTTTTTCATTTACTGAGGACACTTGTGGGAATATTTAATGACAAAAAAATAAAACTTGTGGGAATATTTACTGAGGAAAACAAATACCTGGAGTAAAAATTTCAGCTTGGCATCTGATTTGTTTTGACAAAGTTATTATCACATATTATTAATGACTCTTGGCTTGGAAGGTGTCTTTTACTGTTGAGAAATCTCACATTAACTATGAATTCAGTAATCACAAGTTTTTTGTAAAACAGATAAAATCTACTACAAATAACATCAGTTTCATTTTTATAATGAGAGGATAAAGATCATTATGTTATGAGTGTGTACAGTTCAGATGGCTGTGGTTGTTTTGATTGCCTCCTTTAGTTTAAATGCTATTGTTTACACTGTCAATTTCTGAGCATTTATCATAAATAAATATTTTATTTTGTGATGTCACTTTGTGCAAATAAATCATATAATAAATATGCAAATGATTTTTCTGAAACATATTTGTTGACTTGTCTTGAACACAGCTGAGTATTTTTGTTTGCGAAGATGGTTTTAGATTCATTTCCACGCGTTAATGTAGTGAAATAGTATGGCACATGTTTGTTACAAGTAATGGAAATAATTTACTTTCGTTTGAAGAGTGATATAATTATTCCCTTTACTAATATGATTTTGGCATTATTTTCACAATTAAACTTAATTTTTGACAAGTGATTTTCTGATCTACAGCTTTATAGCTTTATTAATTCCAGCTTTGCAATTGCATTTGTAACAACAATAATAATTTAGCATCTTTTTTGCTGTTGTAAATATCTGCCCATTCCTTTTCTTTAAGGTCCAAGTTTAGACAGTAGAGCCTAAAAAAACTTTTCTCACTGCTTGTCCAAAATTCTGTTTAGTTCCATTCTTTTTAGTGTAAGAGAGAGTATGATTAATCAGCTCAGTTTACAATAAGTCATTGCATTAATTGACATTACTGTTTTTTCTGTAAAACGAGGACAAACTGTAAAATGAGGAAAAACAAACAACTTATTTTTCTGACATGATTGGTTGTATGTTTGTCACTTGTGGTCAGGTCATACTTACATGTTGTATTAAATGTTCATTGTTTTTATACAAATAAAATTATAAAACAATAAAATTGTTCAGATATATACACAAGAAACAGGATCTTGTCAAAAATGAAACAACTCTTTTTCTGTAATGAGTACAACACCTTTTTCTTCAGTTGTAATATATTGAGTTTTCTCTTACCTAATTATTTGACTGCAATATATTTAACTTATTGTTTGAAAGAAAGTTCATCGAAACACCATGGAGCTAGGGGATGCAGTAATAGTTGATGCAGATAACAATGAAGTCCACACTCAGCATAATGATTTGGAGGCTTTGCCTGAAGAAGTGGTAAGTCTAATGTTCCTAGCCATTTGTTATCATTGTAGTTTACCCTTTAACTTTTGCTTCTTTACACAAGAAACTTTACCAGAAGAAACCACAGAGGTGAAAGTTCTCTGTTGTCAACAGAAATTCTGTTAAATCACAAATGAAAAAGCAAAGCAAATTGTAATATGTTTCATCATTTTGCAGAGCTACCAACATTCAAGAAATTGAAAAAGGTCTAAATTTACAATTCTTAGAAGAGACCTGCTCAGTGCTAAAGATACATCTTGGTCACTAAAGCAAATCCTACTACACTACAGATAGATATTCAAAATTGTGCTTTGGCCTTTCTTGGGAAAGTGTATATTTAATACAAAAGTAATAAAAAATAATGAAAAAATAATAATTATATAAGCCTCAGTTATTTCCTGTTGTTCTTTAGAATTTGAATAATTCTTGAGCACATGTAAAGACATTGTATTAAAGATCTTTTTTCAAAAGTGTTAAAGCAACAAAATAAACATAATAAAAGAGAATATAATTTATCATTGTTAAATACTTTAAATTACATTTTTTTAAAATTAAGATTTCATATGAATCAAACCATTTTAAATTGCCATGGTACAGATGCAAATATTTTCTTGCAGTTTTATACACAACTTAAAATGTTTTATGTATAACATCTCTACTAAGATCAAAGTGTAAAAAGTGTTTTCATAAACTTAATATTGCAGGGTGACTGATATTAAATGGATTTGTTCTGTCTTTGCTGTGGGTTGTTTGATAATTGCACTCTTTTCAGGATTGGCCCACTCCCACCTTGCTTAGCTGAGGGGGATAATTAAATTCTTAAAACAATCTTCAGTGTACAGAAGACAGTTCTTTAACATGTATTTTCAAACAAAATTTCAACTCATACAAATGCTAATAGTAATATTTAATTGGTCCAACCATCAGCATATCTACATTCATTAACTGTGTTTAGCTTCTTAAGCTTTTTGTGATGAGATTTTCTATGTAGGAGGAAATATTAAAAATATGTCTTCTGAATATCTTTTGATTATTTCTCCAGTTATTATTATATCATTACATTACTTTAAACATGGCTGTTGTGTGTTTTTATATAATAGGCAAGGAACTATTATACATCAATATAATTAGAGTGTTTATAAACAAAGCTGCCACTGGTGTTGTTTGTCATCAATTGGGTCTTCTCTGCACTGATTTCCATACCAAAAAGCAGTAGCTGTCCTTTACAGTTTTTCCACCGAGCTAGCTCCTCCTTATTTCCTGCAAGGCCATCGATGTCATCGGCAAAGCGTAAGTTCGTTATTGTTCTACCTCCAATACTGACAGTTCTTTCATGGTCTTTATGAGCATCTGTCATAATTCTTTCAAGGAAGATGTTGAAGAGAATAGGCGAAAGTAAGCAGCCTTTTCTGACTCCTGTTTTCTGACTCCTGTAGTCCTGAATCAATCTCCTAAATGGCCATTGAAGCAGACTTCTCTGGTGGCCTTGCTGTAAAGGCTTTGATGTTGTACAGCTTTATGGTGAACCAAGGGCTGCATGCCACATGCTGTCAAATGCCTTGTTAAAATCTACAAAAACATGATAAAGGTCTTGTTGGTGCTGGAGGTACTTCTCAGATAGCAGTCTCAGATTAAAAATCTGTTCACTTGTGCTTCACCCAGGTCTGAAGCCTGCCTGTTCTTTAGCTATGATTTCCTCTGTCTGTGGCTTCAGTCTGTTTAATATGATCTTTGCTTGGGTGGCATATAAGACATACCGTATGATAGTTCTGACATTGCTGCAAATTGTCTTTTTTCAGGAGCATTATTATGAGTGACTGAATCTATGGTGTTGGCCATTTCCCTGTCTGCCAATCTTATTGCAGATTGTTAATAGGGCGTATCATGGCTTCTCCCACATCTTGGACTAATTCTGCAGGGATGTTGTCTATTCTTGCTGCCTTCCCCTTTTTCAATGATTTCACTGCAGTCTCTACTTCTTCTCGGAGGATGAGGTAGTTGTCACTGTTAGTCACTGGTGGGTGTTGAGTATGTCTGGGTCCCCTGTAGGTGTGTGGTTGTATATATCTGAACAGTATTCTGTCCGTCTCTTAAGAATGTCTTGATCTTCTGTAAGACAATTCCCTCCACTATCTTGAATGGTGGAGGAGCATCCTTGTTTTACACTATGGTCATGTCTTTCACCATTTGATATGCTTTTTTGCTATTATTTTTCTTTAGATTATTTTTTATATATTTACACTGGTCTTCAACCCATGTCTTCTTGGCATTGGCAATGACATCATGATTGGTGATCAGCAACTGGAAATAGTTAATAAATTCAAGTACTTAGAAGCCATTGTGACAGACGAGGTATCAAAACCAGATATATTGTCCAGGATTGTGCTGACAATAACAGCAATGGCAAGGCTGAAGACAGTTTGGAAAGACAGAAATATCTCAGTCAGCTCAAAGATCAGACTGATGCACTTTATGGTTGTATCTGTGTTTTTATGTGCCTTTGAGTCATAGACCCTCCCAGTAGATCTCAAAAGGAGAATACAAGCTACTGAAATGAGATGCTTTCGAAGGTTGCTTGGCATTTCGTATAGAGATCATGTCACGAATGAGGAAATGGGAAATACAATTAGGCAAGCCATTGGGCCCTATGAAGAGGTATTGGCCATTGTGAAAAACGCGATCAACAGGGTTTGCCAAGACAATCATGCAAGGTACTGTGCAAGGAGGGCAAAGGAGAGGAAGACAGAGGAAAAGATGGGAGGATAACATCTCAGAGTGGACAGGACTGAAACTGAGCAATATGATAAGATTAGCAGGGAACAGAATGGAATGGAGAAAACTGGTTGTCAGGTCATCAGTGGTGCCCCAATGGTCAACAAGACTAAGGGATAGATAGATAGAAACAAAGCAAGCATGCAAAATGCCAACAAATGCAGATGCATTGAGTTCTGACACAGTTTATCATAATCTTATCAGTCTTGAGGAAAGTCTATAAAGAGCAACCTTCCTTTGAGAGAGGAGATTAATCTGCAGAGTGAGAATGGCTCCGGTGTCTTTCATAATCATGTCATTGAGTAAAAGCAGCACACGGAAGTACTACCTGCACACCACCGTGCTATCTTGCACAGTATAATATATACATGTGGCCTGTGAGTATTGCTTCCAGTTCCAAGCCCCTGGGTTTAGTGTTGCCTATACTATGCTAGAAAACGTGTGATTCTAGAGAAATGGTTAGTATACCAGGGGAAATAGGTGACTTGAGGGAAATGGTTATCTTCTCCACATCTACCAAGTACATTTTGGAAGACAGTTGAATACATTTCAAACCAAGGGAGGTAACAAAAGCAGCTGATTTCACTAGCTTGAAGGACATAGATGAATTCACACTACCATAAGTGTATATGATCAGTTTGCTTATAGAAAAATTGTGAACTTATGTCTTTAATTATTTAAAAGAAACATCTGTGAATTTGCATATAACTTTTTGATAAAAATGATTGTTCAGTTGATTCAAGATTTAAAATGAAAGTATTGTTTGATAAACTATATTTGGTTTATCCCATTTCTATTTAGTCATCTTATCTGAAGAGGCAGTTGAGAACTGAGAAGGTAAAAAACTCCATGATGGAATCAGGGGATGCAATCTCTAAAGCATTTCTCATGGCACTAGTTCGACTTATAGGTGTGTATGACATTCATATATTCAATTAAGATTTGTTTATGCTGGCTGGGATCATACAGGCCATATAATTTGGAAGTAGTTGCTTTTTGCTGTGCTTAACTTCTAAAGAAAATTATATAATAATGGGAATTTATACTTGGGATGCTGGATGAATGTGGGTTGTTTCAAATTAAATACTAGTAAATGGGTTGGAGGAGTAATCTGTATTTATTTAAGGTCACAGTCTAGAAAGCAGATTATGGTTTGTGACACTTCTGGGCACCCTTCACTCATTATGGTTATTATTTATTAATTAACAAAAATAACAACTACAAGTGATCAGGAATCTTAATTTATATTTATTAATAATTATCCCACAAGAACAACATGTCTCTCACTTGACGGATTATAAAGGTGTCGTAAAACTCTACTCTTTACACAATAATAAGAAGATGTTTTACTGTTTCTGCAGGTGGAAACTTCTTACCAAAGGAGTAATAAAAATCCATCTTTTATTTATATTTAACAAGCCCCCATCCACCCACTATTACTCCAACATAAGTTTTAACATATGTGCAAGAAGGTTAATAAATTTAACAATAAATTTATTAAATCAACAATCAGATATGCAACAAATTAAACAATTAAAAGAGCGTTGGCATTTATATCATTTCAAAACAAATGTTTGATTAACGCTAGACACTCATTCAGTTTATCCTAGTATAGACATCAGCAGTAAAATTAATATATATAAATTAATATATATCTATATATGTATATAGATATTTGTAAAATTAATCAAGTTCATATATATAAATCATCATAGAAATGAAAGTGGAGTTTTAGAGAGATAATTATAGTTAGCGAACATTACCTTTTTTCAATGATGGCAGCTGTCACTAGTACGTGTTCAGAATCACACAGTTTGCAACAAATCACTTTATTTCTTATTAGATGGTCCAGCATACCCCTTCTAGGCACGATACACAACTGTTTGAGAATCTTCGATGCATGCACAAAGCACACTGTGAAGAACCATCCAGAACTTTGCATGTACTATCAAAGCACATTCACGTGGGGTGCACTACTCAAGCACACCTCGAAGAATGTTCACGAATTCTCGAGACCACTTAAACTTCAATTTTCGTCATATTGACTCTTGATTGGAATTCAAGGAATCAACTTACAGCAATAACTTCAATTATATTGCTGGATACACACCAACATGATCCGGTAGAATACAGTAGTCACTGCAGTCTGAAGTGGATACAAGGTTACAAAACAAAAAAAGCATCAAAAGGCATGCACCCCTATGCAAAAGTCAGATCAAGGGTAACACTATGTTTCAGGCATATTTCATTTCTAAATTCCTTTCTCTCTTACATACATTCTCAACTTACAAATTTTGCAACAATATTCATTAAACTGATACACATGCAGTATAAGAAATATAGCATCAATCAAAATTCACAAGTATAATGTACAATATAATCAAATTAGTGAACACAGAAATAATGGTTCAGTTACATAAAGCAGTTCAAATCATAGATCAACAGCAAACATGTATGAAATATTTCTAAGTCCATTTTTTCTTTATCAGTCAGTTAATTTACCATAAGTTAACAATCACCTTTATGACCGGACTTGAGTTACATCAAAATCTAAAATATTAGAATATAGAACTTTCTTCAACAAAGTAATTTTCAGTCTATTCCCATTGGATGAAATTGTTATGAACAAGTGTGAGACTGTTAGTCAGAAAACTACTCATCTGTTTGGAACTGGTTTGGATTGCATCAGAAAATTCTAGCATATTTTTTACCTGAGTTGTTTTAACTCTGGGTCTTACAAAAATTTTAATTGTGCGCAGTACCTGAAGGTCATGTCATGTTGACATTTAACAAATTATATAACAATTAAGTTTAGAAAAAGGACAGGCAAATTTACTCCATCACAGTGTTATTTGTGGGATTTTTCCCTTTTTAAAAATTCTCTTTGTCAATAATACCTAGTTTAAAAACAAAAAAATATTACTAAAATGCCAATTTTAAAAACAAAAATAACACTAAAATGCCTATTTATAAAAACAAAAATAACACTAAAATGCCTATTTTAAAATAAAAATAACACTGAAATGCTTATTTTAAAAACAAAAGATAACACTAAAACCGTAAATGTCTTTTTGAGTCATCTGGAAATATTTTATTGTTAGAAAGTTTGCAATTCTTATTTGCAGCTTTGCCTATTTATTGATCCTTTCTTACTAGTAAAGAAGGGTTAAAGAAAGCCCAAAATAACAAAAACAAAGTAAACTAAACAACAAATCCAACTAATCTAATTAAAAGGTTTTTGTGACCTTGTAGTCTTAAATTAACTGAGATCTTCTTACAGCCCTCTTTTGTTCTCATGGGTTTGTTGCTGAAAATAGAAGCTGTCATTTTGTATTTTGAATAATTCAAAACATTCAGCGTTTTCTTAATTTCAAATCATAGGCAAATTTATTTAGTGATATCTGACAATGTGTGGTTCCAACATATTATTAGTATTCAGTTCCAGTTCCCTCTTCATGTTGATACTAATTTATTATTTCACATTTAGGACATTTTCTTCACTTGTTTCTGAAATATGCTGGTTTTCTCTGTATTAGAAGTTTGTTTGTCACAGCCAGTTTCTTTCACAGGTGGGTACCGTGATGCGCTAAAGTTTCGTAGTAATGAGCCCATCACCTTTGATAGGGAAGCATTTGTGCAGTCACGAACATCACATTCAATGCAGGTCTTTCTTCAGAACATGTTGCATTTACAGATCTTTCAACAGGTGTGTGATATGTTTTATGCTTTGTGTCTGCATGTTGAATTTAGCATTGTATTTATGTTTGTACCTGCAGAGTAGTCGATGTTCACTTGGAAGTGTTATTAAGTGTGATATTCTGGAATTGACCATTTATTGCACAGACTATCAATTTGAACTTTGTATAAAAGTATCCATGTATGATATTCTGAAATTTCCCATTTATGCCAGACTATTGGTTTGAACTTTGCATAAAAACATTAGGGAACTGTCCATTTGATTTGAACTTTGCATAAAAGTATTCATTTGTTATATTTTGGAACTGCTATTTTATTGCCCAAACAGTTGATTTGAACTTTATATAAGAGCAGTCATATTGTGTAATTTGGAACTTCTCATTTAATGCCCAAACTGTTATTTAAATTTGTATAAAAAGTATTTCTGTGCATAATTTATTTGTTTACTTTCTTTCTTTCTCTGACTTGACTACTTTCATGAAATTGACCTTCCTTTCCTTGATTACTTTTGTGACCTTGACCTTCCTTTCCTTGACTAAGTTTGTGAACTTGACCTTCCTTTCCTTGACTATGTTCATGAATTTGACCTTCCTTTCCTTTCTTTGACTTCATGAACTTGACTTTCCTTTCTTTGACTTCACTATATTGTGATTCGACCTTCCTTTTCTTGACTTGACTACTTTCATGAAGTTGACCTTCATTTCCTTTCCTTGACTACATTTGTGAAGTTGACCTTCATTTCCTTTCCATGACTGTGTTCATGAAGTTGACCTTCCTTTCCTTGACTACATTCGTGAACTTGACCTTCCTTTCCTTGATTTGACTGCTTTCAGTATATTTACTGGTTATTAGTGATGTGTTTATATTCTTTTTGTTTATAGCTCACCAAATTCATAAATGTTTTAAATAAATCTTAATCATCCTAAAATTCAGTTCTGAAAGAGAAAAAATAGCTATTTTATAATTTATATTTGCAGATTTTAATAAAAAACCAACATAGATTTTGCCTGACAGAATATAAAGAATGGGCAGGTGGAAGATTAGATAAATATTAAGAATATTAATGAATAGATGAGTGGATGAATAAATAAATAAAATACATGAAGATTATGTTAAATGTGGATGGATGAACAGACAAATGATAGAAAGTATATTAGTGAATGATTGATGGATGGATGAATAAATAAATGAAAGAATATTAACATGAACAAATAAATAATAGGTAGCTAGTATTTCAGTATTTTGGACAGATTAATAAAATGTCAAGAAATAAATGGAAAGCAATAATAGATTAATAAATAGTTAATGATGGATTAATAACATATTAATGAATTAATAGATGAATAATTGGTTAGTAACATGTTTGTGAATGAATGGTTAAACAATAGGTTGGTAATATGTTGTGGATATATGGATAAACATTAGGTTGACACAATTTTGGTGGATGAACAGAAGGCTGATTGCATGAATAGATCAGCAAATAGTAATATGTCTAAACTGAACAAAACACATGACTGTTTCCTTCTCTCCATTTTCCACTACAGTTTATCAATGGTCGACTGGAACTATTGAACCAAGGTCAAGGCTTTGAGGATCTGTTTGAGAATGAATCCATTAAATATGCTGACAAACATAATTCCAGTTCAAAGTACAAGGAGTGGCTGTCGGTAGGCATTTTATTCTATTAGTGTTCACATATGTGAATGTGATTTATATATTAGATCTATTCCCTTTTTTTTTTTACTAAGTCCAAACAAATAGCTTTATTTTCTTGCTCTTTTTAAGTTACTTACAGGTATTTCTGTTGAGTGGTGTTTATATCATTTAATTATTTCCTCCCTTTCTGTATTCTTGATTTGTATAAACTATAAGTACATTTTGATAGTTTTTGGCCTTTATTTGTATAAACTATAAGTACATTTTTATAGTTTTTGGCCTTTATTTGTATAAACTATAAGTACATTTTTATAGTTTTTGGCCTTTTTTTGTATAAACTATAAGTACATTTTTATAGTTTTTGGCCTTTATTTGTATAAACTATAAGTACATTTTTATAGTTTTTGGCCTTTATTTGTATAAACTATAAGTACATTTTTATAGTTTTTGGCCTTTATTTGTATAAACTATAAGTACATTTTTATAGTTTTTGGCCTTTATTTGTATAAACTATAAGTACATTTTTATAGTTTTTGGCCTTTATTTGTATAAACTATAAGTACATTTTTATAGTTTATGGCCTTTTTTTGTATAAACTATAAGTACATTTTGATAGTTTTTGGCCTTTATTTGTATAAACTATAAGTACATTTTGATAGTTTTTGGCCTTTATTTGTATAAACTATAAGTACATTTTTATAGTTTTTGGCCTTTATTTGTATAAACTATAAGTACATTTTTATAGTTTTTGGCCTTTTTTTGTATAAACTATAAGTACATTTTTATAGTTTTTGGCCTTTATTTGTATAAACTATAAGTACATTTTGATAGTTTTTGGCCTTTATTTGTATAAACTATAAGTACATTTTTATAGTTTTTGGCCTTTATTTGTATAAACTATAAGTACATTTTTATAGTTTTTGGCCTTTTTTTGTATAAACTATAAGTACATTTTGATAGTTTTTGGCCTTTATTTGTATAAACTATAAGTACATTTTTATAGTTTTTGGCCTTTTTAATAAAAACTAGTGTTGTATTTTGGCTGTTATCTAAGTTCATTTGTCTTTCTTTTTTCTTTGAGGTTATATGATGCATATATTTTTATAAGTTGAGTTTGTATAGTACACCAAACAAAAACTTATGAGCTTGAAATTAGTCCCTTGAAAATGCTATTTTGAACTGTTAAGATCAAGATACATATCAGGAGAATGTTTTTAGAAACCTGACCCTAGAAAATTCTGCTGCTTTGAACTGTAAAGATCAAAGTACATTACAGAAAAGTGTTTTTTGGAATGGGTCCCTTGAAAATTCTGCAACTTTGAACTGTTAAGATCAAAGTACATTACAGAAAAGTGTTTTTTGAAATGAGTCCTTTTGAAAATTCTGCTATTTTGAACTGTTAAGATCAAGGTACATATCAGGAGAATGTTTTTAGAAACCTGACCCTAGAAAATTCTGCTACTTTGAACAGTTCAGATGTTCACTCTCATCTCTGAAATTGACACTGGTTTAGGAGTAAATTGATGGCATCAGACTGCATCTTAGCTATTGATTTATTGAATATATACTATATAATGTCATGTTTTTGCAGAAACAAGGAAGAAAAATTAAGGCAGGGGGACGAGAGATCATATCTGATTTTAATAGAAAGGTAAGCTTGTCATGTTCCTTTTAATTCTGTTTAATTCTATTTGCTTTTTAATCTTCTATCATTTGTTTAACATACAAGCATTTTTATCTTTTTCATTGCACTATGGACAAATAATATTACAAGTCTAAACAGACATATGAAGTTCATTTTTAAAATTTTCTTTGCAGTCATAAAAATGAATGCAGTGGTTCTGATTCATTCCAATACAGTGGTTATTGTGACTTTGAATGCGTTATTAGCATTAGTTATTTATGGGTAGAGATTTACATGCATAGAGGGATTAGCAATAGTATTAAATTGTGGATTTGGATACTGTGGGGGATTAGCAATAGTATTAAATTGTGGATTTGGATGCTGGAGCGATTAGCAATAGTATTAAATTGTGGATTTGGATGTTGTGGGGGATTAGCAATAGGTGAAGTATGTGGATGTCAATATTATAATGAGATTAGCAATTGCCTTTTATAAATTGGTTGCTATGAAAGGTTTAGGCTAAGATGACTGTAAAACTGATACAATCTCAACATTTACATACATGTTATATTTGCACACACTAAAGTACTTTCTGATATGGTGACTGTAAAACCAATACAACCTCAATATTTACATACATGTTATATTTGCACACACTAAAGTACTTTCTGATATTGTGACTATAAAACCAATACAACCTCAACATTTACCATTAGATTCACATATACTTAGATAGTCCCCATAAAATTGATATATTGCTTAACATTTGTATTTTCATAAATTTACACACATTTTTGTATACTTGCTGTTACAATCTCTGTAAAACTGAAACAGTTATCATTTACATATTATGTACATACTAAACACAATAAATTCTCACACTGATTTGAAGAACTAGATAGTTGTATTTGTAAAGATATAGAGATTTAAATTGATATGAAACATCAAAAAGAAAAAAATTATTGTATGTTTTCTTACATATAAAATGATTTATAGTTAATTGTGATTACACAATTAGATACATGCTTTCTATTCCTTTTGTCAGGTGTTGAGAAACAAAATATATATATACATGTATATGTAAACTCTTGATCATGCATCTGAGGATGGGTTGGGGGTGGGTGGGGGTGATCTTTAACTGAATTCTACCTGGTATTTGTAAAACAATTACAACTCTAGCAGCAGCCATAAGAATTCTGCATTCTTAGGGCAACAGGCAGATGAGGGTTCGAACTTTATATGTTTTTGAATGAACTTTATTTTTTTTTTTAAATACTCTTATGAAAATCAGCTATAAATTCAATTAGCCTGTATGTGAGAAATAACTCTTTGACAAATGAACAGACATTTATCTTACATGGCAAATGGACAGACAGCAGCTAGAAACAGCTTAAGTTTACCTTATATAACAAATAGGCAGACAGCTGTCTGAAGCAGCTGAATTGGATAAAGACATCCATTTTAAAAATAAATAAATAAATCTAGAAATCCATATTAGCACTTCATAATAATTAGACTCTCTAAGAGCTTTACAACCCGAGCATCAGCTGAACAATTTCCAAACCAGAGAATATATGTGTTTATGTTTGGAACTGTCATGACTGAACCCAATCACTTGCAGTTTAGGCTAGTGCCTGCTAGATCTTGTAACCACCCATCTTATGCAGTATTAATGTATGGACAGTATATAAATGTGTACACAAATTGAACTAACTGTTTCTTTGTAAGATACTAGAAAAGCTGTAGGCAGATGAACATTAGAATTGGAACTTCAAAATATTTCTTAAATAAATTGCTGATAAAAATAAAAAAAAAACAACAGTAATTTGAAATATAAATTAATATCATTTACTTGAAAGTTGGATATTTGGGCTTTGGATAACCAAGAATTTACTCTAGTTATATTTACAGGTGCAAACAAATGGCAACATATCATGACTGTTTACTTAATCAGTATTTTATTCTTTACCACACTTCACACACACACACACACACACACACACACACACACACACACACATAAATATGACAAACAAGAGCATTAAATTTAAATAAATAACTGTAACAAAACTATGAATTTTTTTTCTTAGAATTTTCATGAAATTACAATGTATGCTCATTTGCATATTTTTCTTCACTTGTGATGTTTTTGCTGTTGGTGTGCTTGACTTTTGTTCATTGATTTAGCATATAGAAATGGAATTTACTGTAGCCATTTCTCAGTAAGGTAATTAAATGTGGAAATTGTCCAAGCTATGATTTGTAACCATAAATAATACAGAGTGTGAATGGTTCTGTTTTGTAATAAATGCTTATTGTGAATTGCTTCATCGCTGTTTCTGATCAACAGTTTCCATTGTTTTATATTTCCAGCAGACACAGATTGAATTTTTCATCATCATGTTTTTCTTAGATACTTAGTGAGATGTTTTGCATAAGACATTTAGTCTAGACAGATCCATCCTGTTTACAGTAGACATTTAGTCTAGACAGATCCATCCTGTTTACAGTAGACATTTAGTATGAATTTTTTATTGTGTTTTGCTATACACATTTACTGATTTAGTGTGAATTGTGTCATTATATTTTTCATACCTAGAAAACTATTTTTTTACATGCCTAATAGCTGATCTTGGCCTTTAAATACAGGTATTCGTCATTATGTGACTTGAACACGAACATCTCAGTATGCCAGTAATGAAGTAAATAATGATGTTTGCTTTTTTCTGAACACATTCTTTCATTTTGACATCATTTCTTTATGCTGAAATTAAAATAATAAAATCCAATGGATAAACATGGATGAACAATGTTTTGTTGTTTAAGTATTATATATTGTGTCATTCTACAGTTTTCTTAAACTCTTATTTTATCTGTCTTTTTAAAGATAAATTTTAGTACTTTTGTTTTGGAAAAATATACCAGTTTTTCTCTTGTTCTTACTCTTCACATTATTTCACCAGTTTCTCAAAAATTCTTTGTAGACATCATTATTATACGTCTTTATTATGCTGCTTTGTATGCCTGTCATTCTCCCTGTGAGTTTTAATACATGCCTGTCTCTCACCTCTCTTATCATAACAGGCTGCTCCTGTGATGTCAACAGCTGTACTTTCTGTAAGTTTAATATATGCAAAATTCCTTATGTTGCCCCACCTGTCACCTCAGCCAGCACCAAGCAATGAGCTTAAGCCTCCCTTTTCTTGTCAAGCCACACTTGCTGTGCAGTCTTGCCTTTATTTAATATGCTGCTCATATAAAAGTGACAGACTGAGATTAAAAACTTATTTAAATCACTTTTAAGTGTGAACATTTTTTTTTAAATGTAACTTTCTGGGCACACACAAAGCCTAACATAAAATAAAATTCCCCATCCCAATTAAATTATTTTTAGGAGTAAGAGTAAATATTTAAAACAGAGTTTCCATCAGTGAAATATTTTCATTCACAGAAATTACTTTAAATCCCAGAATTAGTGGAAAATTCAATGTCAGGTTTAATTTTATAAAATGGCAGTGTGTACATGTGTGTGTGTGTGTGAAAGCACAAGAAACAAGAGAAAAGGCATTATTGAGGTGGGTGGGCGCGCTGTGTATATAACACACTGACTTTATAATCACCATAATAGTCAGTGTTGTTGCTTTGTGATTGAAGTCACTTGACTTCATTTCATTAGTGTCTGTGGCTTTACAAGATTAACAGTTGTGCATGTTAAGTTGCCTCTTCCCAACTACTATCTCAAATGATACTGATCTTTGTAGGAAATGTGGAATTACGTGATGTTGATTAGTCTGTTTAGTAGTAATTATATGGTATTATATAGTCTCTTTAGTTCTGATTAAATTATGTTTATTAGGCTGTTTAGTGCTAATTATATAGTTAAATTAGGCTGTTTTAGTGTTAATAAATTGATGATTCTTTGAATTTATACTACCTAACATCTTATTTTTCCTATCTGAAATTTATATTTGTTTTATTTTTTGCATAATAGTGAACCAATCTTGACCTTATAACAAATAGAAAAGATAAAGGCAATTTCAAAATTAATTCTGCTTTGAAAGAAAATAATAATGAAATGTACAAGAAAGGATTGAATTGGGAAATAAAAGCCCAGAACATAGTAGTGATAGAAGTAAATAACTAAATGTGAAAGTTCTACAAAAACTTTCAAGACCAAACAAAACCCCATAAATATATATTTCCAGATACTACTGCTAGCTTTGCTATTGTTTTGACATAAGTGATACTTTAGATAGAATTCTAATGGTAAGGCAAAGTGATTGTTGTAGGGTGTGGATATTGTTTTGTTGTGTTTTTACATCATTTTTACATTTACAAGTCACAATTCAGGCATTTGGGCATAAATGAAGTATTTTATTGCAAAATATGCAATAGCGTTTGGGCATTAATAAGGTATTTTATCGAAAAATACACAGTGTTCAGTGATTTAATAAGTCTTCCACAATAAATCCTTCCTCAAATGATTTATTTCCAGCTGTTTGTTGATTTTACCAACAATCTGATAAAATGATCTGGCATAACTGTTTTATGCAGTCTCAGCAGATTCTCTTTCTGAAATTAATCTGACCATGACAGGCATCATAGAATCATTAGTTTTTGATATCCCTACCCCAAATAACCCTTATTCACTGGGATGACTTGGGAGAAATGATTCATGGATAATCAAAATCTCTGTCAATCCTTCTTTGATGTAATGTGTACAAAACTGTTTACAAAATAATGTGTATTTAAGAATAAAACTTTATGTATGAACTTAAATGTACTTTATTCATTTGAAATAAGAAAGCTCAAAAGTTAGGTTTTCCCATTTATTCTCACTAACCAACAAGATGTGTTACCCCTCATACTTTACTTCATTATTCAAAAATGTGTCATTACTCAAAACATCAATAGAAAACTGGATTCCTTCAACCCTTTGAATCCAAAACCATTTGCAAGTTCATTATATATAAAGGTACTTATCATTTTCAGGATTGATGTGCCTCTTACCCAAGCAGGAACTCAGGGCTACTAAAATAACTTATTCCTTTTTCTCACTAGTTTATGCATTAGGAATTAGGACTGGGAGCAAAATGTCTGTAAAAGTCAAATACTCAAGCTATTCAAAATTTGATGGAAACTCTGTTTATAATTAATAAATATTTCTGGTTAAATTTGTTCAAGAAACCTTTTATATTATAGTTTATATGTTACACATTCTCTATACTGATTCAGCACATTTAGGTACTGGTCCCTTAAAAAAATTGTTCTAATTATACCTTTTTCCATTCACATGTAAAAATATGTTCTTTAGCATCAGAGTTAGTGGAATGAATTGCTTGATGGCCAGCTGAGTCTTATGTATATATACTTTGGGATTTTAAAAGAGAGAAATAAAAAAAAAATGTATGTGCAGTTCAAAAATGCATGGGTCTTATAGTAGTTATTACTCAGCATGCTTGAGATGTTGTAGTTGTAGTTGGTTGTGCATTGTCTAGGATATTACCCACTTACATTTGACTTGATCACATTTTGTTGTTACAGTGTATGTGTGATACAATTAAAGGTTAGAAGTCATAGAGGTCAACCTGATAAAACAAGTCCAAATTTGTGACTTGCAGTCACAGTTTTGACTAAATTCACCCATTCCTTTTCTTTCTTTCCTTCATTCATTCCTTTATCCATAGATGACTAAATGTTTGTAGTTAGATTAATTTTTAATTATTAATTTATATTCATATGCACACTCATAAACACATATATACACATATATCCATGTGTTTTATATATACACACACACATACATATGCTTTGTTCTTTTTTATAAAAAAAATCACTACATTGATTTCATTATTTTAATGAAAATAGTATAAGAAGGAAGAACCATGCAAGCAAAACTTATAAACCTGACCAAACAGACTGATCATTTGCAACCTTCTTGAATATTTTTTTGTGTGTATGTTGGCTATTTCCATTTGTAATCATTATTTCCAAGTTATCTACTCTTTACTCATTTTGCCTCCTTTTAACTGTAAAGTAATTAAAGCACTAAATATTATTACCAGTGTTGTCTGTCAGCTGGAAGCACATATGGCCAAGCACTTTCTAAAGTGCCACACTCTATAATACCATCCATAATTTACTAGGTACAATGATTGACCAATAATTGTTAATGTTGTTTCACAGTTATCTACTCTCAGCATCTGTTTTTACCCTCTACTGAGTTATACTCTAACCAAATCACTACCTCTTTCTATGGGTGCCTTACTCTTTGTAAGTTCCCAAGACATATCACATACACTTAACTAAATCATATCTTATTTCCAATATTTTACCATTTGTAATTTCCCCAGACATCATATAATCTACCACATCATTACATATTATTAACAGTTGATAAGTTTCCCAGATATATGACATACTCTAACCAAATCACTTCTTATTTCTAGTTTGCAAGTTTCACAGATATATGACATACTCTAACCAAATCACTACATCTTATTACCAGTGCTTTGCAGATTATACTAATGTACTCATTAATTCTCAACATACCAAACTCCTGTTATTTGCACTTTGCATTATTTTATCAACCATTTTATCTCCTAAAATTATGACTAATGTCCTTTTATTAGTTAAACACATAATGCAATGCTTGGGTTTAAAAGTATCGTGCTCTCACTTAGTCTGCAAATATATCACACATACAGAAGGAACATTGCTTATGACAACATTGGCTTTTACTGGGATTTATTAGTGTTATTTTAATTAACATACACCATATATATCACACATACAGAAGGAACATTGCTTTTGACAACATTGGCTTTTACTGGGATTTATTAGTGTTATTTTAATTAACATACACCATAAACAAGAAAAGCACGGTTTTATAAATTTGTAATTTATTGAACTGTAACTGTGCAAACCCTCCTAAAAATGTAGACATTGCCCACAATCCATTGCCACTTTCCCCTGCACTCCTCCCTTCTCACACTTATCTTCACTTCACCTACCATTAGTAGCTCCTCTTGTATGATTTTTTGTTAGTATGAAAAAGAAAGACTACCTACCATTAGTAACTCTTGTATGATTTTTTGTTAGTATGAAAAAGACAACCTACCATTAGTAGCTCTTGTTATATGATTTTTTTGTTAGTATCAAAAAGTCAATCTACCATTAGTAGTTCTTGTTATATGATTTTTTTGTTAGTATTTAAAAAAGAGAGACAAGAAAATAGAAAATCTAAGATACAGAAAAATACTTTTCGTTTTGTTTCAGAATTTAGAAAGATATTTGCTATAAATAAAATTGAAATTATTTTATTTTTTTATAAATTCAAATATTGTGTAATCTCTCTCCTCCTTCCCCCCCCCCCCCCCCCCCCCATGCGTTCCAGGAACAAAATAAAAAACAGATAAAGGTTATTCTCTAAAACTGTACTAGAAGTGTAACACAAATCATAACATATTATTTTCTCTAAATTAAAATTATTATTACATTTTTTTTAATGGCTGAAGTCTTCAGCTATCATGTTATCTTTTTTAGAAACTGCTGCGTTGTACTATAATGTGGAACACCTTCCTTTTATTAAAATATGAATAATACAATGCCTTCCAGTAACATGGAACAAAACTTCTGATGATTCCAGACATACTGTTAAATAAATTTTGTGTTCATTAAGGACTACATAATTATAAAGAATTGTTAAGTTATGCCTAAAGCATACATTAATAATAATTTAATATCACTAAAGCTGTTGCTATCTGTTATTTCATATTACTTAAACTATCAGTTTTGGAACATTTTGAATTCAAATGGAGATGATCAGACTTTCCATGAACTGTCAAAATCCTTGCTAACAATTCCGTTTCTTGTGATTAGAGCAGAGACAGTAAACTACAGTACACAATAACTAGCAGAAAAGGCAATCAATAAATACTAAATATTAAATGACATGCTGTTTTCATTGGAAAGTAGAACCAACATGCAATGAGCAAATTCTGTTTACCTTGCCAATTCACTTTCAGTTCAAAATCACCATCATCCTGCCATGTGCCCAGAAATTGGTTGCACAGAATTTTAGTTCTGTCTAATTAATACATTTTTAGGGAACAAACTAAAATGTATTCATTCCATCATCACACTAAAAAGAGAAAGCAGAATTTGTCTTGGTATATCTGCTTTTCTATTTTATATAATATAAGCAAAGCTACTTATTTTTTTGATAGACCTCCTTACTAAATAAGGAAAATAGTTCTATATTCATTGGCAAAGACTGACTACTCAGGGTGCAACATATTAGTTTAAGGCAGAGGTAATGTATGACATTGGATTTCTGTTTACATTTTGCATGTAATGCCAAATTATGTGTCTTTGAACGATGACACCACACTGAACAATGAAGAAAAGTAATTACAGTAAGAAAATACAATCTTAGTTCTGGACTTGATTTTGTTCTTCACAGACACAAGTCAATAGAAACAGCATTTTGGTCATGTTACACTTCCACCCAACATTTCTTGATTGATTTTGGTGCTTATGCTTCTTTCCTCCTAAATTTTGTTTCAATATATCTTTCTAAAATGTTGATATTTGCTAACATGTATTGAGATAAAAATTATTTTTAAAATCAAACCTCTTCACATTACAAGTTGGGAGAATGGCCTGTATAAATATGTTATTTCAGTGTGACAGAACTGTTTAAGCACAAAATTCATAGCCAAAGTGCCTTCTCCCAAAAAGAAAAAAGAAAAAGCAGCAACAAAATATTCTTTTGACTTCCAATCATCTTGCTATTTTTCCTGAACCACACATCATATACACACATAAACACTACTAAAACAGTAACTGTTTTGACATTATATGAGAGCTTTTCTGTTCTTGTCTTTCTATTTTATAAAATAGGCAGGTCTGATTCAGATAGTCTGTAAAATGCATTCAGAAGTGTCTTGAATGAATATGCTGTTTGCTCCACTTTCCCTAACTTTTACCTCTTAGAGATTATTTTGTCACCAGAATTTGCTAGGCATTTTCTTGGCAGATAACTCTCAGGTCATTATAGAAACAACTGTCTTTTTCTCTCATAAATTTTCATTTTATATATGTGTGCGTGTGTGTCAATATTGAAAGTTTCCAAATATTTGTTTGTGTGTGTGTGTGTGTGTTTGAGGGAGTGAGGGAGAGGGAGAGAGAGAAATAAAAAAAATTATTATGACTGACACACTGTTAATCCACAAACAATGATATATATGGGCTACAAGCCTGTTTTATGTGTTTGAACTTACTTGTATGCACTGGTTAGTTAGTATATTAAAACGGTCATTTCTGTAGTATGTTGTGAGACAATGCATGGCTGTACATAAAATATTGAGTTTTTGTTTGCTGCTGATGTTTCTCTTTTTCATGCTTATTATAAATTCATAGCTGCCATGGTATTTTTCCTGGGGATTTCTGTTTTTTTTTAATTTTTATAATGGCATCAAATATACTGTTTTGCCATGTTCAGAAATTCTCTAGTTTATTTTTTTTTAAATGAAATACCCATAGTGTAATCTTCACAACATTAGATGTTTTGTATTTGACTTTCTGTTATATTTCATTCATCCTAATTTTCAATCAGAGAAACAATATTTCATTAACAAATGTTTGTGTCTGCCATGTTTTCAAGAATAAGCTTATATTGCTACCTTAATTTTAAGCTCCCAGCTTTAAGTATCTTTTAAGTCTATTGATTTTATTTTTTTTAACTCAAACTGCATGTGCATTAAAACAAATAATTTCATTTAATGCATGTTTCGAAAGTTAGTATATAGTTAGCAACTATTTTAATTTAACTTTTTGTGTTAATTTTATTCTTCTTCATAGATAATCTAAACAGCATTTGTTCTTGCTAAATTCATTGCTAGAATTTTATAAATTAAAACAGACACTTGAAAATTTAAGATTATAATGTTCATAAACCAGCATCCATATTGTTTGTCTTACTGATGGTTTTTTGGATGCTGATGCTGATGACTGATAAACTATAATGGGGGAGGGGGGTTGGGTGAGAGGAGTGAAGAAAATAAAGGAGTTTTAGTACTTAAGGCCAATTTTATTTTTAAATTGTATTTTCAGGTGAAAACTCATGGAAAGAAAGCCATTTCAAAATTATTGGAAGTAAGTATGAACAAAGTCTTGTTAGTCAGCCATGCCAAAGGGTTGCCAGCTGTCATTGCCTGTCTTGTCTTTTATTAGTCTTATTGTCATTCATGCTGTTTTTTTTTTTAGATTTCTTTACAGATGTGAGCCATATGCATAACCCCTTCAGTGCCATGTTCTTAGTCTTTATAATAACCCCTCGTATTGGAGCAAGTATTAGGGATTAATATGCTATAATGTCAAATGTGTAGGCCTCATGAAATTTTCAAGAGTTCAGTATGGTATAACTTTTAGCACTTCTTATCTTATTTTGCTTACTTTTGTAAAATCTTCAAAAGAACATCATGTTTATATTTTATTTTTTTAGTGATGTCTACATCCATCCTAAAGGGCATTGAAGGGGTTAAAATAAGTTCTTGCTAAAATAAAGAACTATTTAACTAACATGCATTTACTCCTCCCTACTAATGTGCACCTTTTAATCTATTTCTACCCATTTCCCACCCTACTCCCTCACCCTCTTGCTATTCCCCAATCCCACCTAACCTCAGTCACTAATCATATAAATATCTTGAAGTGGACTCTAAAATTAAAATCATGGGTTGTTGACTAATATAAAGAGTTTTTGATGCACATCCATCTTTCTATTCCTAGTGCAATCCTGCTTTCAATTTTAATATTTCTTTAGATTTTAGATTTCTTAAAAAGAAGAAACAAACTGTGTATTTAATCAAAAGAGTCCTGTAACCAATTAATATGTACACACCTCCTTATTTCCATCCCTTCTAAGCTCACAATCCACAAATCCATACATATACAAAAAGAATTTTTTGATTGTGCCTTACCAGAAGGTCTTATTCATTTTAAGCTGAGTGAATATTCTCATTCGTTGTCAACACTCTGACAGTATGAAACACATTTTAAGCTGAGTGAATATTCTCATTCGTTTCATCACATTCTTTGTCAACACTCTGACTGTATGAAACACATTTTAAGCTGAGTGAATATTCTCATTCGTTTCATCACATTCCTTGTCAACACTCTGACAGTATGAAACACATTTTAAGCTGAGTGAATATTCTCATTCGTTTCATCACATTCCTTGTCAACACTCTGACAGTATGAAACACATGTGACACTAGCTGAGTGAATATTCTCATTCATTTCATCACATTCCTTGTCAACACTCTGACAGTATGAAACACATGTGACACTAGCTGGATAAATTCTAAACTAGTTCCTCACATTCCTTGTTATCGTTCTAGCAGTTTGATACTCATGTGATGTTACATTATTAACTAAGCCAGTTTATCTCTTCCTTTGGCATCATTCTGTAAAACTCACATGATGCTAGCTGAAAAATTCTAAACCAATACATACAATTCCTTGTCACAATTCTAACAGTATGAAACTCACTTTATGCTACATTACTAAGTGAACCAGTTTGTCATTTTCCTTGACATCATTCTAACAGTGTGAAATTCACTTTATGCTTCATTACTAAGTGAACCAGTTTGTCATTTTCCTTGACATCATTCTAACAGTGTGAAACTCACTTTATGCTACATTACTAAGTGAACCAGTTTGTCATTTTCCTTGACATCATTCTAACAGTGTGAAATCCGAGTAATGGTAGCTGAAAAGATTTTAACCACTTTGTCACATTCTTTAGTCATTGGCATCATTCTTAGAATGTATTCCTCACATGATGTTAGCTGAATTAATTCTTCACATTTCTTGGCATCATTCTGACAGTGTGAAGCACAATTGATGCTTGCAGAATAAAGTTTGTACCAGTTGGTCACATTCCTGGCACTAATCTATCAGTGTACACTCACCACATCCAGTGAGCAAGAGATGTCAAGGTTAGCCAGAAATAAATTATTTTAATATTGTTTATTTTTTCCCCCTAACCTCTTTCTCCTGCAGATGAATGAAAGCAAGGTGAGCAGTCGCAATGTGTCAGGGGGTGTGGTCCATTCGCGAAGTGGACCAGATTTCTTACGACCCTCCACTGTTGCTGGATCAGAGCTGCAGCATGCAAGAGTGTGTATTTATTACAGTTTGCTTCAAAGCAAGTTATTCACAATTAGAACATGTATCATTACAACAAACAAAATAAATAAATAAATAACATTTAAATAAAGAATTAAACCCATTGATTATGTTCATTAAAATTTTTAAAGTATAAAGTTTAAAACCTAATAGAAACTTTAAGGGGAAAATAAATAAACTATATTCAGACGGTACATTTTTAGGTAGTTTACATGCTGGTCATACACATGCTAGTTTATGGCATTGCAATTTGAATGCTATCTGCATTAGCAAGAGCATATGATTTTTTAAAATGTCTTCTTAATGTTAAACTCATCAGTAGGTTTAAAATATAGTTATTTGAATAAAATGATAAAAATATCTCCTATTTAGTATCATCCTCTTTTCTTGATCATTAAATTTTGTTTTAGTTCTCATCATATCAAATTCTATCAGATATGATTCTGCCATCACTTATTACTGAAGTCCACTTATTACTGTGTGCAAGGCAATACATTACAAAGTGTGTGCGCGCCTGCACTCGCATATGTATGTGGCAGTTGTTTCCATACGAAGCAATTTTTCAAGATTGTATTTTACAAACTGCTAATGACCATTGACCAAGTAATAAATCTAAAGCTCAGTTCCAAGTCTACATGTTTATATCATAAACATTATGTATTTATTAAATTACAGTAAGGTAACAGTCTAAGAAGAGCCCATTGACAGATTTGTTTTATGAAACAAAGGTACATAATAGAGTAAGTATTCTTAGTGTTCAAATAATGAAATGAAATCATACGACAAAGTGTGACATCGGATGACAGCACTTCAAGATAAATTTAATTTTTAGTAGGTGAGAAAATGTCTTATATGAACAAAGAACTATGCCAAGAGAAAACAGATAACTTCAAATTATCTGAACATTTACTCTGTGTACTGTGTTACTATTCTTTAAAATAATAAATTTAACAAAAATAATTAAAAAAATAAGAGTTAACAAAAAGTAGTCATTATTTTTAAAATTAGGTTTGTATTTTAAAAAATAATCTACTACCTAGAATTTAATTCCTTTAAGAAAAAAATTGTATATTTAAAGCAAAGTTCAACTGCAGAAAGTAAAAATTGATATTTATTAATTGTTGTGGTTATGATTTAGGTGAATACATTTTAGGAGTGTCAGAATTTATTGTTACATTTATTTGTTTTATAATTTCTTCCTTCCTAATTTCTTTCTAAATTCCTTCCTCCTCTTCCTTCCATCCTCCTTTCTCCCTCCCTCTTCCTTCCTCCCTCTTCTTCCTGCCTTCCTTCTCTTTCTTTTGTCCTCCATTTTTTGCATCCCTAGCTTACTTATTTTCTTTTTTCTTCACTATTAATTTTGTTTGCTATTTGTTATTGACTTTTTTTTTTGGTGGGGTGGGGTTGGGGCATGCATATGTCTTAATATTTATTTTCTTTATGATGGATATAAGGTATTTTAATTAATTCACTATCCAATTTCGGTAAGTTGACTTTTATTTCATTTCTTATTTAAATACATTTCTTGTCTTTTATTTGCTTGCTAGAATTCACTGAAACAATATTCTGACAAATTAATAGTATTAGGATTTGCATACATTGCCAAAAACTTTTTTTTTTATGAATGAGTTATTTTATAATATATGTGTTTACTTTGTTTTAAGTTCATTGGCTCACCCTTTCCCCAGTTTGCCTTCAAAAGTGATTCTAGTTTAGGAGTCCTCCCCCAAATATTTTTCAAAACAAAAATAGGAGGAGTAATTTAATGTTTACTACAAATTTTAAAATGTTTTCATTATTTACTGCTTAATTTAAAAACAAATTTCACTGTCTTTAAAAATGTTCTTATTTTCTTTACAATTTGCAACCTTATGAAAATATAGGTTAAAAGGAGGTAAACATGCTCATTGGCATAAATACATAATTAACCTCCAGCCTAACATAAAGGTCCAGATTTCTAAAGATTGACAAGAATAATTATTGAATTTTTGCCTTAGATAGAGGACTGAAAAATAATATTGACTTATTGATTCTTTTAACTTTAAAAGTCACATAGGCTGTGATTATGGATTCACTTGTTTATTTATTAACATGTTGACTGATTAGTCATTTATTAGAACAAGAGTAATATAGATTATGACTCTGAGAATGTGATTAGCATAGCTTCTTTCGATTCATTGACTTCGGATTCAGTTGTTCATTTATTAGAATGTGAATAACATAGTTTTAGACTCGTTTAGAACATGATTATTGAAGTCTTTGATCATTGACTTGGAATTCAGTTTTTATTTTAGAACTTTAGAACCATAGCATGCCACTCAGTGGCCAGGAAATGTTTGTTTATTAGATCTTAATAACATAACTTGCCACAGAGTGATAGAAATTTAATTGTTTGTTTATTAAAACTTTAGTAACAAAACATGCCACTCATTTACTAAGAATTTCATTGTTCGTTTTTTAGAACATGAATTGCAGTTTGTGACTCAGTGATTAGGAGATTGCTTACTTATTAGTACATAAGTAAAATAGCTCTTGCAACCTAGCAATTGAGTTACTCATTTATTAGAATATGAGTAACAGTTTTAGTGATTTGGGATTCATTTATTACCTCTTTAGCTCTTTTTTTTTTAATTGAAATTAATTTACATACAAACATTGACATATGACATTGTCACAAACAACACATGAAAGGATTTCTGTAGGTTCAGACTAAGGGGAGATAATTTCATTTGGCAAGAGCCCAAAGCCTTCTAATAGATTGCAACATAGAAGAAACAAAATCACTTGGCATGGAAACAGTCAGCCAGTTTATGCAATTTATTCATGTCAAGAAAATTAAAGAATGACTAGTTTGTCATATGAATATTGTCCTTTTTAATTTGAAAGTTGATTATCATTACCAAGTGATAACAATAGAGTGTTTGATTAGTGTGTGTGTGTGCATGCATGCATGCGTGTGTGTGTGAAAGTTTGTCAAAAATAGATCCCAACTAGGTTTACTTTATTAGGGAGTCAGTCTCATACCCTAGTTTAGGTGATAGGTCTGCCAGGAATTCACATTCGGGAACCCAAAGTAGTGACCAGATAGTCTAGAAGGAACTTCTCTAAGGATCTGGTCCTCAGTCCAGAGTTAATCTCACTGATGATGGGATTATAACATCTGCACCACAGGCCCAGACAAAAGTGTACCTGCACCAGTTTGGTGTAAGCTGTAGCCAAGAAAAAGGAGGAGGTACGAAGCACCAAGTAATAAGATCACTAGGAGTTGATCTCTGAACTGAAAATAATGGATTGATTATGACTTCACTTGATAATGAGGAGTTCTAAGTCATTCTTCACTCTTGGACAAAGAATTGGAGAAAATATTGGACAAACAAACTTTCAAACCATTACTCATTCAAGGTAGAAGATCATTAACAAAAGTGTTATTTATATAAATTGTTAGTTTACATTTTAAAATTAATTAATGTTAATTGAAATAATTAGAGTCATCTTTTTTAAACTACTAAAGATGACTGACCTGCAGGTTCTCTCCAAATTTCTTAAGAATTCTCCTGCAGCTCACACAAATAATTCCAAGGCTTAGAAAATATATTCTAACAATACATCACACAATATTAATACATTAATGAGATACTTTTAAAAATACTTTTTCATCAGCAAAATTGATGTAATTGCCTAAGATGACTTTAATATC
Organism: Sinotaia quadrata; assembly: GCA_028829895.1. NCBI lineage: Eukaryota > Metazoa > Mollusca > Gastropoda > Architaenioglossa > Viviparidae > Sinotaia > Sinotaia quadrata. Next base: position 99,386,740 of record CM054180.1, read on the forward strand.
TGAACATTATAGTCAGAAAGTATTGTAAACATTTTAATCAATGAATGTTGTAAAGAATATAATTGAAGAGTGTTGAAATGTTATAATCAACAAGAAAACTTCAATCACATAAACAACATCAAAAATAAAAATTGATTTATTCAAAGCAATTTAAATAATAATGGTTGTTTAGATAAAGTTATGTGAAAATGAACATTTGAAAAATGTATTAAAAAGTATTGAATCATCTAGTAATTTGACTCATCAGGATTTGATGTATTGCATTACTGTTTAATATTGCAAGAATTTTTTTATTCATATATAAAGGAATATTTTGTTACGTTCTTTAATATTAAAATCTGAATGTAAAGAGTAACTAAAGTGTGTTAAATTTAATTCTGAAAACTTGCAAACTGTTGTTTGTAGTACATTTGGAAGGAGTGGGGAGTGAAATGGTGAATTATTTATTGCTGAGGGTAGACATGAGACTATTTTTATTTTTAGACTGTTTCCCCTTTTTTAAAATTTGTAAATGCTATCAGCAAGCACCAAGATAGATATATTTATGTCCCCCTTTTTTGTTCTTAATTTCACAGGCATCACTATAATTACCTGTCACCTTGCACTTTCTTTTTTTTAAAAGTGCACTCAGCAGGTACCAGTATGATTTACTTGACCCCCTTCCCTTTTCTGGGTTTTTTTTTTTTTTGGTGGTGTTTTAATTGCATAATTTTCAATTAGATAATATTTAAAAACCATTTATATACTTTTCAATAATATTTTTTAAAGTTTTTGTTTCTTCATTATTACTATTACATTTCTTAATATTTTAACTTGTGATAGTATTTCTGGGTCCCTTTCTAATTTGTTCAGTTAAAGACTAAAAAATATTATTAAAATAACAATAGTAATATCAGTAACAGAACAAGCGTCCCTGATAAAATTTTTTCAGCCTCCACGCCCACCTCCACCTTCAGCAACTTCACATCGACCAAGGACAATTGCTACTCCAGGCTCAAAATCTGAAAAGTAATTCACTTGTTTTCTAAGTAATTTTTGAGTTCTTAAAGCATTTTTGGTGTCTATACCTCATAAACAGACAATACTAGAAAATTGTGTATTGTGTTGGTGGGGGAAATTAACCTGGTTTTGCTTATTCTTCTAAATTTCTGATAAAATGTGAGACATTTTCAATGCAGTAGAGTTGCATCTTATCTTTGGGGTTGAAGGGAAATAAGTTCTAAAGTCAAGTACATATGAAACTATTGACAGAATGGATTAATTTTTGCCATCTTGCTCTCTCTTTCTAAGGCATACACTCATTGAGTGGAATAGTGGATGGAATAATTTAAATTGGGTTTTTTTTTTATTCTCTCTTTCAATATATCTTTAGTTTTAATTTAATATAATTTATTTATATTTTTAGGGGGAGGGGGCCTGAATTTGTGTAACTTAAAGGTGCAGCTGATGCAACTCCACTAAATATTATTCCAGTGCATTGTCACAAGATTTTATGTTTATGAAGAGAACAAGAAATAAGTTTTCAGATTTCATTGAAAAGATTGGGAATTATTGATTTAACATTTTCTTTGAAATTATAGATTTATTTAACATGTATATTAAATTTGATTCTGTTTCATTAAGTTAAAATGTTTAAAATGCCAATGTATTGAATTTAAAGTTCATAAGATAGCAGGTAGATATATTTGCAAGCTAGATAAATTGTAGACAAAGAGAGAAAAATATGTGGCTTGTTCTCTTTACAAATTTAATTAAATGAAATGATTGTTTGACTGTTTGATTAGGATTTGGTTGCAAACTAAGGTAAATAGATGTAAAGATAAAGAAGAAATAAAATAAGATTACCCATTATGAATAAAGTCTTAATTATTGAAAATATAAAGATATAATACCTAAATATTAAATCATGCAAATTTGAAGTCTCTGTGTCTCACAGACTATGTAGAAAGGAAGAACCTGAACATAAAGACATTAGAAGTTAAATATCCTAATTCTCAAAACATAAAAGATAAAAAAAAAAAACTTGTGATAAGAAAATACAGTTCTATGCAAAGATGAAACTGTCAATTTACAAACATACTACTAAAGCTAAAAATATTAAAAAATAACTCTAGATGACAAACCAAAATGAAATCTTAAAACAAAGATGATTATTCTAAGCAATAGAAATGTGAAACCAAACAGAAAATACACGAGTAACAAAAATGAATCTAGAAATATGAAACCTAAACTTCAGTATATAAGGTCTAAATGTAGAAATGTGAACTCTAAACATAGAACTAAATAAAGAAATATAAAATCTAAATTTTGAAAATTACCAAATAAAAATCTTTATACAAAAACAGCAGAGGTTCTGAATCTAGAAATGTGAAACATAAATATAGAATTGTCAAACATAAACATAAAATTGTGAAACAGATACATGGAAATGTCAACCTAAATATAGAAGTGCAAAACCTAAACATAAAATTGTGAAACAGAGAGAGAAATGTTAAACAGACAGAGATGTGAAACAGTCTACATAAAATTTGTGAAACAGAGAGAGAAATGTTAAACAGAGAGATGTGAAACAGTCTACATAAAATTTGTGAAACAGACATCGAAATGTGAAACAGAGACATAAAAGGTGAAACTGAGATATAGAAATATGAGACAGATGTGAAACAGTGGCATAAAAATGTGAAACAGAAACAGAAATGTGAAACCTAAACATTGAAGCAGAAAACTCTTTATAAAAGCAGCAGAAATTAAGAACCTGAATCTAGAAATGTGAAACTTAAACAGAACCATCCCAAGTATGGAAAACTTTATAAAAACAGCATAGATATAGAACCTAAAATGTGAAATATAAACATAGAAAACTGTATATTAAAAAAAGCTAAGATGAAGAATCATGAAATGAAAGGTGGAAAATTTTTCAACTAGAAATGAAATCTTGCAAATATTTAGAGCTTGCATGTTATGAAAAAAAAAAGTAGAGAATCTTTCTCAATCTCTACTTCTGATTTCTTTTTAAAATGTACTTTCAAATACAGAAAGTAGTTGTATGCTTGTGTGTGTGTGTGTGTGTATTTATATTAATGCAAAATCATAATAGATACAAATAAATAAACAGATTTGTTTATGTCTACAAAATGATTGCTAAATATTTTTACAGTAACTTCTCATACACACACATTTATTCTGCCTGACATGTTAGTTGGATCGTTGCTTGAATGTACCATTCATTTTCAGTATTGTGGCTTCAAGTATATTGTTTTTGTGTATTGCTATGCTCAAAAGATTGAGACCATACAAAATGATGTCAGTTGAAGATGCTCACGATGACAGTGAACTTCGACTGAGTTACCACAGGGTGGATATGGACCTCATTTCTGATATAGATATCCAGAATGTCATGTTACGCTCTGCCAGTGCTGAGACACTGCCAACCCATGACATTGGCACACCAGTAAGTTTTCTTTGTTATGTTGTTGTACAGTTATCTGGATTGTTTATAGGCCTGGTACAATTATCTGGAATGTTTAACCCATTCCATCCACTGCAATCTCACTGCTGTTATCTGGAATATTTAACCCATCCACTATATTGCTGTTATCTGGACTGTTTAACCCATCCACTATAGGCCCATCACAATTATCTGGATTGTTTAACCCATCCATTATAGGCCCAGTGCTGTTATCTGAATTGTTTAACCCATCCACTGTAAACCCAATGCTGTTATGTGGAATGTTTAACAATCCACTAGGCCCAGTGCAGTTGTCTGGATTGTTTAACCCATCCACTGAGTCCCTGCATCTGCAATGTTTAACCCATCCACTGTAGCCCTGTGCAGTTATGAATGTTTATTTCATCAACTGTAGGCCCTGTCAGGAATGTTTAACCCAACTGCTGTAGGCCCAGCACAATTATCAGGAATGTTTATTTCAGTCTCTTTAAGGTCCAGCAGAATTATCAAGAATGTTTAATCCATCCACTGTAGGCTCAGCACAAATATTAGGAGTGTTTAAAACCATCCACTTTAGGCCCAGTGCAGTTATAAATGTTTAATCCATCCACTATATGCAGTTATCAGGAATGTTTAACCCTTCCACTGTAAGCCCAGTGCAGTTATAAGGAATGTTTAATCCATCTACTGTAGGCCCAGCTCACTTATCAAGAATGTTTAACCCATTCATTGTACTTGTAGGCCCAGCTATCAGGAATGTTTAACCCAAACACTGAAGGCCCACTGCAATATTGTAGAATGTTTAAACATCCACTGCAATAACAATGCAATTATCTTAAATGTCTAATCCCTCTCCTGCAATAAGAGTTAAGTTGAATGTAGAATGTCATTCTGTATTGAAAAGGTAAAAATGTTGCTGATGCATGCATCTACACAGACTTTAAGATAACATAACTTATCAGAAAAGAGACTTGAAAAAAAAAGTACATTTTCTTTATTTTTATCACTGCAATGTAGAATTCTTTGCAAATGAAGGTTGTTTTTCTTGGGATTTTAGAAACAAAACTTAGTAAGTGGTCTTTTTAATTATTAGCAGTAGAGTAAATGTAGTTATTATAATTGAAGAGTTTGAAAATCTTGAAAACCTATTAGATTAGATTTTTAATTATTAGCAGTAGAGTAAATGTAGTTATTATAATTGAAGAGTTTGAAAATCTTGAAAACCTATTAGATTAGATTTTTAATTATTAGCAGTAGAGTAAATGTAGTTATTATAATTGAAGAGTTTGAAAATCTTGAAAACCTATTAGATTAGATTTTTAATTATTAGCAGTAGAGTAAATGTAGTTATTATAATTGAAGAGTTTCAAAATCTTGAAGACCTATTAGATTAGATTTTTAAATGTAGTTATTATAATAAAGAGTTTGAAAATCTTGAAGACCTATTAGATTAGATTTTTAAAGAAAGTCAGTTTGCAAGGAAAAATGTTTCTATTGTCTTTTGTTTTACATCTAAATATTATTATACAGTTATTCAAATTTATTTTTTAAAATATATTTTCAGCAAATTTACATTTTGGCTGAATTCAGTATTCCCTAAAAATCTTTATAATTCTTAGCTAGAGTTGCGACCCTCTTTATTTTGTACTATTTATTTTTAGAATTCAGAAACTTGTTTAGACTGCATAATTATTTAATGTTTAACTTTTTTTAAACTTCTAAATGTTGCATGCATACTTAAACTTAATCAGATCAGAATTATGTTTACCAGCATGAAAAAAAAATTCCCATCACGCAAATGCAGATTTTCACTTCTTTTTCATTTCATGGTATTTCCTGACAAAAGAAGGATCTTTCTTTCATTTACATTTTCAGATTTAAATAAAATTCAGACCTCTGTATTTTAACTGTAATCATTTTATCAAACATTTAAAAAGCGTATTATATAAAATGTTATTGCTTTCACTGTTTACAGATAAGTGGGAGTGAAGAAGATGTCTCCTCCAGCCCATCAAGTGAGATTCTTTCCCCATCAGATGAGAATATAACAGGTATACCCTATATAGACATGCCAAAAAGTGCTACAGATGAATTTTCTCCCTTTGGTGCCACCACCAGTTCTAGTGAGGAAGATTTTCCTGTACAGAATTCACAACACAGCTCTGGAACCTCAAATAATGAGCAGTGCCAAGGAGACCGACTTATTTTGAGTCGACCTCAGGGAGTACCTGTCCCACCACCCCGCCATTCAAAAGTCAATACAGAGCATTGCCAAAGCAGTGCAAACTCCTCAACTAAATCCTCCTCGCCTATGCCCTCCTTATCCAGACCTTTGCCAAAGTCTGAAGTACAACCCATACCTGCTCCAAGAAGGCCATCCATGGAGAAAGCAAAGGCAGTTTCCATTGAGAGGCCATCTCACTTGCAACAGCCTAACATACATGAGACACCACTGATACGGTTTGAATCCAGTGAAAGTGAGACTGATGGAGTGGAACAGTTTGATCCATTGCTGGCACATGTTTCTAAATCACCTTTAGTAAACTGCCTGTCACCATCTGAAGGAAGTGTAACAGAGAGTCTTGGTGAAGAAAAATCAATTGCAGGCTCCCCAGCACTTTCCAGGAACAAAAGTTCTCGAATTTCTGTTGTAAGTCGAACTCCTGCCTTCAGACGTCCAACCCCTGATTCTCCAGTTCGCCCAGGATATCGAGATAATGATTCACCAGAAAAGGAAGGCAGTTCTTCAAATGATTTAAAAGACATGTTTGACCCTCTTGTTACAGGGATTAATTCCTCCAGTACAGAAAACATAAAAAAAGCTTCCACCTCATCAACAACCTCAGTCATCTCTGCCACACAGGATCCAGGAAGTCCAGAATCATTGATGCATGATTGGACAATTGAGCACTTGAGTGGAGGAGGGTTTTCCAGAATTCCACCAGGCAGTACTCTGACCTGTCCACCTTCTAGCATATATACCAAGCCTGGAAATCAAGCAGTTTCTCCAGTCCACATTCCACATGTTGGTCTGAACACTCTTTCCCATTCTGCTACTTTGCCACCACGTCCTCAACCCAGACATTCTACAGCTGTCCCCTCTCCTGGACATCAGTCCAAACATTCAAGTTCATTTTTACAGTCCACTTCACCTAAGCCACAAAGATCATCACCAGTTTTACTTCAAGCTCAGTCAAATGTGAATCGATTAGGTCATGTAAATAATGTGGAGTCACAGCTTTCACTTAGGACAAATGTGCAGTCACAGTCAAAGGTGAAAAATGCCATAGGGATTTTTGATGCTTCAGTTGCACAGTCATCCCATCCACAGGTTCCTCCACGTACTACAAAGTGGGAAACATTTGACTGACTATATGGCCGGTTGATTATTTTGATGTGCATTTGGGCTTTTTGTCATGTCCTAGTCAGTCTGTACAGTTGGATTTCAAAATGACTTTAGCATAGTCACATTTGTTTACATGGTTTTCAAAATGACTTCATTATAGTCACTTTTGTATTATGGCTTTCAAAGTGATTATACAACATATTCACTTTTGCATGCTTGGTTTTCAGAATGACTAAAGTATGGTCACTTTTGCATGCTTGGATTTCAGAATGACTAAAGTATGGTCACTTTTGCATTCTTGGTTTTCAAAATGACTTCAGTATAGTCAATCTTTTGTATACTTGGCTTTCAGAGAAGTTTCATTAGTATACTTAGTTTTCAAAATGACTTCAGTAATATTCACTTTTGCAGTGTAGTCATTTTTTTATATACTTTGTTTTCAGAGTGGCTTCATTGTAGACAGGTTTTTTTTTTTATAATCATTTTCATCAGGGCTTATCTAATCCTATCTGTGCAGGTTTTCAGGATGGTATCAGTATAAGAATATTAGGATATTTTTTTAATTCGGTAAATTTTTATTTATTGTTTCCTTTCTGCTCCTGTTTTTTTAATTTCTGAAATTATTTAAAAATTAAGAATATCATGTCCCCCTCACCCCTTGAATTTTTTTTTTTTTAAATTATAAAAGTTTTATCACAAATTTTGTATTACCACATTTGTTTTTAAAATAGACACTCTGAACTGACTACAATTATGGCTTTTTTTGTCTATCATGTCTGCCAATATAATAGGAAAAAGTATATATATTTTTTAATTTGTTTTTTCTTATGTGTGCAGCATGGCACTCTAGTTTTATTTTATTCTGTTCTACCAGTGTCCAAGCAGATAAGCGATTTTATTCATGCAGTTTCACCTAAGAATTTATTTATATATTTGTCTAAATTTTCATAAACATTTCTTGGTTTTTTATATAGGTTTCAAATGACAGAGATTTACTTTATTTGGATTTCCTATGTCACAGGAATTCCTCTCATAGGATATCTTGTCATAACATTGGTTGTCATGAGACAGAGTTAAACCTATTAATCCCAGACCCCAAACCAATCCAGACAGCTAGCATTGATTCTAGTCCTCGCTGTCAATTGGTTGCACATCTTTTGATTCATCTTAACATGTATGTAGGTTAGGTTTGGGTTATCATTATGTCTTTCTTTTTGCTTCCTTGAAGGGACAGTTCAGTAATCAACAAATTGATTTAAAGGTTTATTTTTGGCTTATCCTGGGTTACTTTCTTTTCCATAAGCTGCCTTTGCAGTGTTTTCATTCAGTTCAAAGTGGTAAGTGAAACAGAATTTATTGGCTTGTTCTACATATCTAGTTTGTTATACCAAGATGTTTTCTTGAATGGTAAATCTTATTTGTGGTTATCTAATTAAAGTTTACATAATTTACAAATCTGTTATTGTATATACTTTTTAATTAAAAAATAATTTTGAAAAGAAGAAAATCATAGCTTGTACAAAGAGAAATATTTACATGTACAGATTGCTTTTATTAGCACCTGAAATATATACATAAATATATTTATTTATTCTAATGGGATTGAGAGACTATTTGTCTGGCACATTTATTTATGCGACATCGGTTAAATGAAATCATTCTGTAAGTGGATGGATATCTTTGGTATATAATATTTTATTAAGAGAAAGTGAATTCAATTTGCAAAGTACTGGTATATTTTTATCTTCAAGTAATAGATCATAATAAAAGGTAATGCATTGCATTTACTGGCCACATAAATCTGTGTCTTCACACACACACTTTTAGAATCTTTTTGTTTGTTATTCATTTCTTCCTGTGCTGCAGTGGTCTTTTTAAAGTTGAATGAGTTAATTTTATATTGTTTGTGATGAAAAGTGTACATTATATTATTTGTACATATATTTCTATGGTGTACTAAAAAAGTCATACAACTGATGGAGATCAGATCACTGAAAAAACTGTTACTATACAGAGTTCACTATCTTGTGAGGTGATTTCATATTCAGATGACCCTTATATAATGTGACAAACTGGGAGATTTTAGAGGCAATTCACTTTGGAAAATGTTCATAATGTGAATTGGGAAATCATTCCTAATTAATTTTTTGTAAAAATGGAAACAATAAGAAGAAAAATTCTTCTTCGTTCAAGACATGCCATTTTATTTTAGTGAATAAGAACAGCATAATAAATATGTAGTTATTGATTTGTGTATTTTTAAAATTATTTTAAAAAGTGAAAATGAAGAAATAAAAAATTCAAATTCTTTCATCACCTATTAAAATAATACAAATATTATTTTAAAAAGAAACTTGTGGGTTTTTTTAATTCTTAAAAAAGTGTTATTTTACAGTTGCACCTTTTGAGAATGTCTCATTCAGTAAGTACCAGAAGTGAACAAGTGAAAAAATGAAATGGTGTGGCAGTAATAACATTCATAGTGCAGTCCTAGTGCACAGGCACTTCACAGGACAACAGGAATCTATCTCTTCAGATAATGAAATTTTATGGTAGGAAGACCCACTAAATATAAATTCAAGTGTTAAATGTAAATTTTGTATGTTAATGCTTTGGATGTGTGCTAACATTGCAGGAAAAAACACCAAAGAGCACCCAATTTAAGCATTTTTCTTTATATCACCATAAATATTATTTTTATATTCAAAAGTGAGGAAAATCTGTACAGCAAGTTACAAGAATATCAGACCTTGCAAGTGCATTCTGACTATTGTTCTGTGAAACAAACAGTTATGTCAACCTGATGACGTTGGCATTTTATTCTTTTCCTAATAGAAATAAAATTATTGAGCATTTAGTGATATAAGTTACTTCCATACTAGAAAACATGGGGGTATAGTTCACCACATAGCAGGCAAATAGTGAAATATTCAACCTAATCAATTTTCCTGACATCTTCAAATAGTAAATAGATTACATTTGTGAAAGTTTCCAAGTTATATTCCAAGCCATTATTGTAAAATTTGATGCACAGTGCAAAAATTGTGGCAAAAATGGAAAAATGAAAAAAATGGGCAAAAACGATTTTATATGAAACATTTATAGTCCAATGCATATCCAGTGTCCCTAATCACTCTCATCTTGTGTTCCTAATCCTAATCACTCTCATCTTGTGTTCCTAACCCTAATCACTCTCATCTTGTGTTCCTAATCCTAATCACTCTCATCCTGTGTCCCTAACCCTAATCACTCTCATCGTGTCCCTAATCCTAATCACCCTCATCTTGTGTCCCTAACCCTAATCACTCTCATCTTGTGTTCCTAACATACCAGCACCATAGATAGTGCCCTTTCTTTGTTCTTTTTCAAGAGTTTGTTTATTTTTTGTTCTTTTCATTTCTTTACAGTCATAGTGTTTGCCTTGTCATGCTCTTTTCCCATCTGTTGCTGTGTTTGATGCCTTCAAACCTCCCCAGATGTTTTGATGGAGTTATTTACATATGCTGAGGCCATTGCAGCATTTATTCTCCAAACAGAAACATGAATAGTTTTGGGACAACATGCGGCAGATTCTGGCAAAAAGTGATCAAGGGTAGGGTGGTATAAACATGAATTTCAACCCTAACTAAATTTACTTGACACAAAAATATATATTTTCTTGTGAGTTCAAAGTAGAGTGGTACCGCGCATAACGAACGTCCCACAGAACGAACGATCCGCATAATGAATGCCGCAGAGAATGCCCGTGTGGCTCGCAGAATGAACTTGTTTCACATAACGACAAACCATACGTATGCCACGAAAACATCGTATTTCCCGTGAAAAAATGGCCAAATCCGGCCACTCGTGTCTTGCGTGGATCAGATGAAGGCAGGGCATGTGTGTCCCCATTTGATTGTCCTTTTCCTTAATTTGATGTGTTTTTGCCATCTGTTTGTTTACTGGATGGTGGTTATAGAATTCAAGGTCTTATTCTCGTCGTTGCAGGACAACTTTTCATGAGTGAAGCGAACATTCTTGTTTCAGCTGAAGAACAGGCCGGTCCTTCCACTCAATAACAGGCCGGACCTTCCACTCAACAACAGGTCAGCTTTTCCACTCAAGGACAGACTATCCCACCCCATCTGTGCCTACTGGTGGACAACTCTGACAACTAAAAACTGGACTGGAAAAAAGAGACCTATGTGTGTGTGAACTGTACATAAGTGTGTGTGTCCTACTCATCCCACCTTCATTTCACCTCAACGCCTAACATCATACCCTGCTTTGCTGAGTGTCTTTACTAGTGTTTTCCCCCCTGAACACTGCCCTGTCTTCATTTTCCCCTAATTTCTTTGATTTTTCGCGGCGATGTGGAACGGAGTGCACGATTTCCTGTAGAAGTCTATGGGATATCATGTTTCACATAATGAACACCTCGCATAACGAACGTGCTGCTGGAACGAATTGTGTTCGTTATGCGAGGTACCACTGTATTCAGAACTGCAAAAATCTCAGAATCGACCTCTGGCACCAAAAATCATGATATTTCTGTGGGTCTTCCTACCTTAAACTTAATTGCAACAAAGAAACAATGTAATCATTCTAATTTTTGGTTTTGGATCCTTTGTTTTTTAGCTTTTAATGAGAGAGAATTGGTCCCTGATCATGCCTCATGTCCAGCAGTAGACAGTGGAATTTGTAGCCAACCTGCAGACAGCTAGCAAAAAGTTTCAGTCTGGGCACTATTCACCACTAATAAATGAAAACTGAAAAATCTTACAATTCTGCTGGGTGCTTTCTTTTACATTTAAAAAAAAAAAAACCAAAAGAAGAGAAAATCAAATTAAAAGGGCTTTTTTCCAAAGGTTTAATTTTGCTTGTTTGAAAAATTACTTCAGTGAAAGTTGTTTATTCATAAGGTTGATGTCAAGAGTAGGGATGGACCCATTCACCTATTTTTCAAATATATATATTATTTTTTTTATCCTGAGGTGGAGGCATTTGATTCAGTAACTGTTATTCCTCTCTGCTCTTTCTTTCTTCTACAAATTTAATAACTCTTGGAAAATCCAGCTAATAGAATACAGCTTTTATACCATTCTCACCAAGGCTTTCAGTTCTAAATATACTATTTGCACTTCTTACAGGAGCAATATTCATTTGAAACTCTTTAGCAATCGTCTGTTTTAGGGTCTTACCATCGTAATTCTTAGTCTGTTTAGTTTATCCAAATAAATGTTTAGTATTGTGATTTCAATATAATTGTTTATATTTAATTTTTTCTAACAAACCAAAAATACAATGTAAGCATTCAACTTCTTTGCTGAAGTTAATTTCATGCTCTACACATTGATTCTATCAATATCTCAACAGACAAAAATATATTTCTACAGTTTGGTTCTACCAATATTTCTTAATAGACATCCTGGAATACAGATTTGTGTCACGATTCTACCAATATCTCTTAATAGACATCCTGGGTTATAGATTTCTATCACTTGATTCCACCAGTATCTTGTTATAGACATCATGGGATATAGATTTCTGTCACTTCATCCAATATCTCATAATAAATATCCTGATATAGATTTCTAACACTTGATTCCACCAGTATCTTGTAATAGACATCTAGGGATATAGATTTCTACCAATTGTTTCCATGTGTCTTGTGATAGACATCCTATAGGTTTCTACCAATTGTTTCCACCATTTCTTTTAGAATTGAAAGACATAGTGGACTACAGATGTATATAAATTTTCAGTAATATCTCCTAATAGAGCATAACTGGAAATGCATTCTGACTTCAGATAATGAGACTTTTATCAAAGTTATATATATTATCTGCAAAGGAGTCTCACTCTTGTTTCTAGAATCAAAGGGAAATCAGACTTTTATCTGTGACATAGTATTGATAAAGTTGTCATTGAAGTTTCACTTTGCTTAGCTCAGTTTATGTTTGACTGTTGTCAGTTGTACAGTAGTTTGCTCTCTGTTTTAGTTATTTATCAGTTTGTATATAAACTATAATTACCCCTCTCCCATTCATTTTGATCGATTACTAACATCTAGGATAGGTGGATTTGTTTTATGAAACAGACTTTTTTCCTTCAAACTGACTGCCCTCAACAATGCCATGCTTCCTTTCTATTGTAGACAAATCAGTCTGCTCTAGACAAATCTGTGCTTCCTTCCACTCTAGATAAATCTGTGCTTCCTTTTTCTGCAGTAGACAAATCTGTTCTTCCTTCTGCTTTAGACAAACCTGTGCTTCCTTCCTTCCACTGTAGACAAACCTGTACTTCCTTCCTTCCACTGTAGACAAATCTGTTCTTCCTTCTGCAGACATATTTTGCTTCCTTCTTTCCACTGTTGACAATTATGTACCTCCTTTCTTCTGCTGTAGACAAATCTGTGTTTCCTTTTACTGTAGACAAATCTGTGCTTCCTTTCACTGTGGACAAATCAGTGCTTCCCTCCACTGTAAACAAATAAGTGCTTCCTTCTGTTGTAGACAAATCTGAGCTTCCTTTCTTCTGCTGTAGACAAATCTGTGCTTCCTTCTTTCCATTGTAAACTAATCTGTACAAACTGTGCACAGGTCTGTAGACTATATAAAACTTTTAGACATCTGAGTGTATTCTGTCTTGTATTGACAAAGTATGCACAAATCTGTAGACTATTTAAAACTTTTAGACATCTGAGTTTGTTCTCTCTTTGTTTGCTGTCTCTATCCATAGTTTTGATTGAAATCACATGAAGCTGTAGAAATTAGCAAAATTATTGTGTTGCTGTTGCCACTGAGCTATCTGAGAAACCTCAGATAAAATTACTGGTTTATCTCCCACACTGTTTGCAACATAATTTTTCTTTTATTCCTAATATAGTATTCACATTTGCATGGAGCAAACTAAAGAGTTCATCTTGTCCTAATAAATCCTGCTGAGTTTCTTGTGGTTGGTTAACAGCAAAGACTGCTTTTTCTTTGTGAGCATCCTGCTTAGTTTATTTAACATTTTTAGCAATTCAGCTTATTATAGTGTGTTATCATTCTTCTTGGCAGTTCTATTTCATTTTGTGATAGATGTTATTTCCCTTGGCAGTTCTATTTCATTTTTGTGATAGGTGTTATTTCCCTTGGCAATTCTACTTCATTATGTGGTAGGAATCATTCCCTCTGGCAGTTTTGTTCATTATTTAGTGTTTCATTTCTCCATGGCAATTTTAGTTGTTCATCATTTAAAGACCTTATTTCTCATGGCAGTTTTAACTGTTTACTTATTTAGCATGTTTGTTTCCTCTAAACAGCTTATTATTTTGCCCCTCCCCCTCCACAAAATATATTTTCAGAGTAAATAATTATTGAAATAAAATGTCTTAGGGATGTATGCAAGAAAATATTTTTGTTTCTTGCTTAATATACTCCACCCTTGTAAAGAAATGAACTTGAGAGAGGTTTAATCTGTGTCATGCAAAATGTGCTTAAAAACAAATATTAAAAAGCTCAGAGTTTTAAAAAAGAAAATAAAAGGATGCATCATGAATTTGAAAGAAAAATAATAAAGAATTGCTTATACTGCGTTTTAGATTGATATCAACATTTCTTTTGTTGCTGGTGGTGACTGTACAAGTCTTTGTTGCTAACAATGTGCCCTAGATCCACACTGATATACTTTCAGGAATGCATTACTTACAGGTTTTTTTTAATTTTAAATTTTATGATTATTCATGCCACATTGTAATGTACATGTACTCACAAATTATAACATAATGTTAATAAAATATGTCTCATGATTAGCCTTGAATGCATGTCACTTCTTGATGCTGTAAAGAAATGTTTTCCAGTATATTTCATTGTTATAATTATGATTTTTAAATAATATTATTATATACAAAGTGTTTATCAAAATTTCTGTTTTCGATGAAAAATAAGCTTGTAGTTGTGAATCAGGGAATGCATATCTTGCTGTTGTTAATGCCACTTAAGTGATTTGACCATCATGATGCAGCCAATAAATGTCAGTGTGTTGGTTTGTTAAACCTCTTATAACATGATCTTCAAGTCTAGCTCAAATTTATAACTTGGAAGATTTTGAGCAGCTTTGAAATTGCCACTTGGCAACCAAATGTTTGGCTAAAAGTGTGTTTAAAGTTCAGTTGTGGAGCATATATGCTTAATATATTTATTATTATTGGTGGTCAAAGTTAATAATCATCAATCAGCAGTTTTTATTTTAAACTGTAGTCTAATGCCATTTAGATTCTTTACATAACACCTGTGTCAGATTTGTACCAATTGAGGGGGGGGAGGTACATTTTATTGAATCAATGCTATGATTGGTATACTTTGTGACTAGTGCTAAGTAACATCATCTGTTGATGATTTGTACCAATTGAGGGGGGGGAGGTACATTTTATTGAATCAATGCTATGATTGGTATACTTTGTAACTAGTGTTAAGTAACATCATCTGTTGACATATATTAGTGATTTCTCTGCTGCTGATTGTAAATTTTGATATAACTTTTAAATTTTTTTCTTGTATTGAAATATTTTTCCTTGCTGTTGAAATATATTTTTTAATCATTTCTTCTGTGTGACTGTTAGGCATTCGACACTTATTGTTGGCTATTTGCTAACGATATTGTTAGTATATACGCATCATTAGGTATCTACATATATTGTCTGCCATTTGCTAAAGACTGTCTGCAGTTTTGAACTCAATAAACATTATATATGGTAAGAGAATGATTGAACAAAGATTGTTATTTGTTAGATAGAAGTTCTTTTGACATTTTATGCTTTATTTTTAAAAGAATAGGGACATGTTTCTGAGAAAAAAGTTTGCATTTAAGTTTTTTTTTGTTGTTTTTTAAAATATCTTCTTTATCATATGAACTTACAAAGATATATTTATATAATAATGTACAGATTATATACTTTTGAGAGAGAGCATGATGGAGGAAAATATATATACTGTATAATAGAGATACATGAGTAGAAAAATATTTCTATCTTGTTGAGAATTTGTGAGGTCAGCATGTGGTACAAATAGGATGTGTACTGGAATTGCTCCAGGGGAAAAGTGTGCTTCACTGCTAACAAATTTCACTTGTACCCATGATGTTCAAGAAATAAGTTCTGTGCTTCACTGCTAACCAGTTTCACTCTTACCTAAGTTGTTGAAGAAATAAATTCTGTGCTTCACTGCTAACCAGTTTCACTCTTACCCTAAGTTGTTGAAAAAATAAGTTAATGCTTTGCTGCTAGCCAGTTTCACTTGCACCAATGGTGTTGAAGAAATAAGTTTTGTGCTTCGTTGCTAACCATTTTCACTCATACCTATGCTTTGCTGATCTCATAGCGCCTATAGTTGTGATCACGTTCACATTTCTGATTTTTCACCTCATTTCTAATGTAAGGAAACAAAATAATGTATCAGTTATTTCTTTCCATCCATTTGTTGTTACTCTGTGTATGTGTGGGTGGGTGTGCATGTGCACATTTCCATCAATTTTTTCCTTATAACACAGCTTTATCTATTAAAAAGAAAAAGTATGTTTAGTTTGACATATTTCCTAACTGTTTTGCATTATTTTTACAACTTTCTTTGAGCATTATGTACTGTGTGAACACACAAATCAGTTCCAATTTTTGCATATCAAAGTATTGATATATTTTTCACTAGAAATGTGATCTTATTTTGAAGATAAACTCATTTATGATTGGTAAAGGTGATTATTTTAAAAATTACAAGTCCAAAATTAAATTAATAACTACTGATTTTGAAGTTAAATTCATTCACTGATTCAGATTAAAGCAAAATATGTTGGGTTTTTAAAATTTTTTTTTTTTAAATTAAACTCCTATGTTTTGAATTCTGAATGCCAACATTTTGAAGACAAAAATATGTTTAACATTTAGAAAGTTATTTTCAAAATAGAGTTTGTCAGTTTTGATTTTTTGTTAAAAATAAGTTCAGTCCATGTATTTATACTCTTTGCTATATTATTCCTCACACTGCCTCTGATGGTAATGTTATTCTCTCTGCATTTATAAATGTTATTTATAGATAATTTGGCAGGCTTGCAACACATCACAGTGTAGAAATAGAAACAATTTTCTTCCTTGGGGACCACTGCTTACTATTTTTGTGTAAATTTATTTATCAATTTTTTATTTGGATTGCTTATTCACAATTCATTCTAATTCTTTTTGTAATAAAAGAAAATTAAAGTGGTGTTAAATAAATTAAAATAATAAATAAAGCATGAAAAAATGTACAGTAGCATTTGTGGGGAAAAGATTGAGAATTGGTTTTGCATGGTTACAGGGAAATAAATTATGTATTTGGTATTGAGGGAAAAAGGAGGAGAAAAGAGTTATTATTATTGTTATTATTGTTGACTTCCATTTTAAATCATTAAAAATGAGACAGATCAATTATCAATATGAAATTCTTATACTGTTCAATTATTTCCTTCAAACAACCAGGTGTCTGCAAACCATTTTAGATAACCCCTGATCCTTGGGGGATATAGGAAACTGCAAGGAGAAACAAAAACAAAGTAGAGAACTTCTCAAAAACTAAAGTCCTTCTTGCCCCAAGGTTAATGAGCAAATTGGATAGTGGTACAGTGCAAGGGAAACCTATGTTTTCTAGACCTCTGGTATGTAATCCAGAACAACTTGCACTTTAAAAAAACAAAACATTTTTATTGTCTTTTTTTATTTCATTTCTAAGACACCTGAACCAGTGTTAAAATAACATATTATTTGGTAAAATAAAATGTAAATTCAAGTAAAAGCGTTTGACTAGAATTCTAATAGCCATCTAATATAATAATATTTTTTAGGCACTTTTTGTCAGATGCAAGTTTTTAAAAATGAAAAGATAGCACTTTTGGCTGCCAGATTTTGTTTTTAAAAAAACAGGTAAAAATGGATCTAGTGATGTGTCTTGTACTTATTAACAAAAATACTTTTTTTTGTGTGTGTTGTAAACATTGTAATTGGAATTTTGCCATACTCATTTACAACAGCCAAGAGATGTTTTCATTCTAAAATACTTTATGAAGAATTACCAAAGTTTTCCTTCTTTCAGCAGCTTCACAACACTAACAGAACCTAAGTTCAACAGACTTGATGTCAGAAGAATGAACTGTACAGCTTTTAATTTTTTGTTGTTTGTTTTTTTTGGTATATATATATATATCCATGTGCATAACAACACCTCAGACGCACCATGAGGCTGTGGGGATCCCCCAGAAGCAGACCAAGACCGTCATAAAGATGAAAGGTCTATTGCGGCTTCTGGGGTGAGTGTGAGCGAAACACATCTGTTCCCAACATTAGTTTTCTTTTCAGGTGCTGGCTGGAATGTTATTAAAGCAAATGATAAGAAAATAATATTAATATTAATTCAATAAATAATAACCATAGTGGAAATTGAACAAATAGAATACTCAAAATTGTGTGTACTCTCTGGCATTTGCCTGTGATAGAATAAAATGTCTCCAAAAACTGTCAAGCTGTTAAATTTTTGGTTTGTATGTTAATAAATTGTCTTCTTGTCTATGTAACTATCTTCCATCCATTTATATTTGTCATGTGTATTCTCTATCTAGAGAGGCCCCTTTTTTACTCATACTTTATTACAGTTACCGATAAGAATCCTCAAGAAATATTTCCAATCTCAAAAGATGACTACAACTCTTAAACCATATGAAAATGAATGCTTTTAGATGGTGCAAAGAGTTAGCTCTATCTATCCACCCATGTGACTGGTCTACCTGTATTTATCTATCCATCCATTCCTGAATGCCTTTGTTGTATGTTTGTCTCTTTATATGTTTTATGTAGCATCTGTCTATTGAACTATTTATCTATCTCACATCTCTGTCTCTATATCCAAGATATATATTGTATCTGGTATCTACCTATCTATTTATGTCTCATTTTAATCAATCTACTGATTGCTCTAATCTTTTTTTTTTTAAGTGTGCGTAAACAAACATGAAAAATTATATTTATAATTTCCATAAGAAATAAATACCTTACCTTGTTTTTGAAATGTAGGCATTAACTATATAACAAACATATTAAACTATAATATGTGATGTTTGATAAACACAGGACTTCTCTTTCCCCACCCCCCACTAATGATGATGTGTTTCATCTTTGGTATACATCCTAAAACTTTTTATTTATGTTGTTTTATTGAAAAGTCAATCTCCAACAAATGCAGAATTGATGACCTGTGATTCAATTATTTATTTTAAAATTAAAATATTTTTTTCTAAAATATCTGGGCTAGAATGCAGAAAACAAATAAAGCAACAATTGAAAATAATGGTCTGTTTAGTAAGAAAGTAATGAAGGCAGTGATTTAATTAATAAAAGCTAGAAGGGAGTAAATATTTCATGAAAAAGTTGCATATTTTTCTTTATTTAAATAACATATAAGTAATAAATGCTTTTTGCATATTACTAATTAGTCAGCTTTTCAAAACTGCAACCCAAAAAACTGGTTGCTAAGAAAGTCATTTTTACATGTACTCAATTATTATCACTGAACTGTCAACACACAGTTATTTTTTAGTTTGATGCTTTGGTATGAAAAAAAAGCAATTAGCCTGATCTATAACTTAGTAATAATATTCTATTAGTTTTAAATTTTTTTATCTTTACTCAATAAAAATACTTTCTAAAATAAAAAAAATCAACATTTTGATGTACAAAACTATGTACCCTGATAATATAATAACTATATATGAGATCCTTGGCACATATCAAAAATATCTTTTTAATAACAAATATTGTTTCAATAGCAATTAACAATTTTACCAGCTTATCAATGCCACATATTTTTTTACAATGCACATTTTATGTCTGGGAAAAACTTTACCAATCTAAAGCTTATGTGACACAAATTGGCAGTTTTTTTATTTGCCATGTGCGTAAATATTTATAAAACCAAACTTTGGAGATGGAAAGATATTTTTCTAAAATGGGAGAAAAATCTAATTTTAAAATGTGGAGAACAGAATTGTAAAATGTCAGGAAACTGCTGAAATGTGCAGGACAGGTGTGAGTAGGCTGACAGATGTGTTTACATAATCTATATTACCAAAATACCAAACTTTTTATTGTTAAAATAAGAACTTTTATTTCTTTTGCATTCTTACACAGACTGTCCTTGAGTTATGATTGGGTTAGGTTCCAACAAGCAGGTTCTAAGTCAACACAGTTGTAAACTGAATCACCCTTACATGGCTTACCATGTATTACGTATATCCAAGTCCAAATCCCACATGATCATTTGCTAAAATTCATACACTGTACAGCAAGCAAGTCATACTTGCTTATTTCCTTAGATTCCTCGTGGAACAAAGGGCCTTAACAACAGTTCTCCAGCATGCTTGATTCTGGGCAGCCTTTTTCAGTCACCCCATGACTGGTTGCAGCTCTTCATTTCCTCCTCACCGGATTGTCTCTAGGTGGTCTTAGGGTGACTGACCTGTCTCTTTCCCTGGGGAATCCACTGCAAAGCCTGCCAGGTGATATCCTGTAGGGGTTTCTGCAGGGTGTGTCCTATCCATTGCCATTTCCGCCTGGCAATCTGCTGGTCGATGGGATCTTGGTTTGTCTGCTGCCACAAATCGGTGTTCTTTAGTTTGTCTGTCCACCTGATCTTTAGTATGTTGCGAAGGCAGTTGTTGTTGAATACTTGGAGCTTGTTGGTTAGGGTATTGGTGACTTTCCAGGTCTCTGAGCCATAGAGGAGGGCAGACTTAACATTGCTGTTGAAAATTCGTAATTTGTTGTGGACAGACAGGGATGTTGACCTCCAGACAGGTCTCAGAGTAATAAAGGTGATCTAGCTTTCCCGATTCCTCGTCAAACCAACTGTTGCTGATACAATGCTGCCCAGGTAGGTGAAAGAGGTGACCGTTCAGCTCGCTGTCTCCAAGGGTGATTGGCTTCTGCTGCTTTTTTAACAGGGTCATGGTTTCAGTCTTCACCAGGTGATCTGCAATCCAGTCTTGGATACTTCTTGGGCCAGGTTATTGGTTTTCTGTTGCATATGTTGGCATTTCTGGGACATCAGGCACAAGTCATCCGCAAAGTCCAAGTCTTCAAGGAATTGAGTCAGGGACCATTGGATTCCAGTTTTTCCTGTTTTAGTTGCCTGAGGCATCACCCAGTCGACCACTAACAGGAAGATCATTGGGGAGAGCATGCATCTTTGTTGGACTCCTCACCTCAAAGTCCATTGTGGATGATTTGGCATGTGGCGCCTTCATAAAGTTGCTGGATCAGGGTGATTAAACTTTGAGGGATTCCATAGTGATGGAGGAGCTGCCAGATGGTTTCTCTGTCTACACTATCGAACGCTTCATGAAAATCGATGAAGTTGAGGTACAGCGTTGACTGCCACTCCAAGATTGTTCAATGAATTGGAGTGTTGCTATCTGACTTGTCTTTCCTGAAGCCGGCTTATTCTGGTCTAAGTTATTTTTTCCACTGCGACTTTCAGCCGGTCGAGGATAATACAGGTGAATACTTTGCTAGGTGCTGAGAGTAGCATGATGCCACGCCAGTTCTTGCAGGATCCTAGGTCTCCTTTCTTGGGAAGTTTTACCAGATGTCCTTTTTTCCAGTCTGCTGGTACTCTTCCTTCCTTCCAAACCTGCAGTAGAGGCAGCAGCATGTTGACTGTAGTTGAAAGGTCTACTTTGAGTGCCTCTGGGGGAATTCCATCTGGGCCGGCTGTTTTTCCATTTTTCAAGATCTTCAAGGCTTTAGGATTTCTGCTTTTGTGGGAGGGTTGGTGTTGAACGGTCAGTCTGCAGGGGGATATCTAGTCTCACTGATGGGGGTCGATTCAGAAGTTCTGAAGTGTTCAGCCCATCTTTGTCTTTGGTCTTGCTCTTTACCGATGGGATTTCCTTCTCTGTCTTTAACCAGTTTTCCACATTCATCTTCTTAGTTGAGTGAGTCCTAGTGGCCTTGTACAGAGTGCTGAGGTCCCTCTTTTCTGCTGCCTGCTCCGCCTCTGTCACTAGCGCATAAAAGAGTCTCTTATCCTTTCTGGAACTTTTCTTAACTTTCTAATTCATTTGGTTAAATTTATCTCAAAGAAATTTCTTTTCCTCTGCGTTCTTGTTGCTATTGATCTGTTGCTTGATTTCTTTTCTATTCTTTATCAGTTGCCATATGGCACTGGAGAGCCATTCCTTGGTTGTCCATTCTCTTTTGCCTAGCACTTCTTGGCATGCGAACAAGTCATACACTGGGCAATAAACAGAAGGGTTGAAATAAAAGAACAGAGGGAGATGCACAAAGCAGTGTGATGGCTATGTACATATGCTGACAAAATATTGTACATCATTACGGTTCCTACAGAGCCACATGAATCATTAACATTTTGTTATTTATATATACTGGAAATCATTTCACATAACAGAAATGCTTGAAAATGTACTTTTTAACATTTTCCCTAATTTTCATTTTTAATTTAATTTTTTCTGGCCATCAGAATTGCAAGTAATCATAAGTCACCTACATCTTAACTTGAGAAGGGTCTATATACAATTTTTTATTTTAATTTACAAATAGCTAATTCCATTCATCTCTCCATCTCTGTTGCTCTCTCCTGAAATGCTAACTTGAGAGAAGGTAATTCAAAGACAGACAATATTTATTGCTGATAGGAATTTGCCATACCATTTTCAGGCAATACCTTGGAACATTTTAAAGTTTTATTTTTTTCCTTAGAAAAGACACAGTTTAATGTACTTTATGGCAGTATATATATATTTTTTTTTAATTCTCAAAACCTTTAATATCTATTTTTAAAAAAAATACAATCACAGGATCTTTACTGTGTTGGTCACAAATATAGCAGAAATAACAATTGTTAACAAACATCAGACTGGAATATGGATAAGCTAGCAGCTTTCATTTACATTTTAAAAATAAAATTATGTACAACCATCAATGCTTTAACGTATTTAAAATATTTTATTACAGGCAATGGAATTAATATGGTCTTAGTCAAACAATTAAAAACGTGATACAATGTATCATAAACTCTGAAGTAAATCCCCATAGTGCCGGTTTCACAACTACATTAAAATTAATCTGATGTATTATAAACATCTGGCATTAAAACAAAGTATGTCAGGATCCAAGAAAAACTTTTGAGATTAACACTGAGAATATATATTGTCAGTAATTGTGAATGGGGAGGGTTAATGTACAGCATCTACACTCTACAGTAAAACTCGTGTTTAAAACTGAGCATTGCTTTGTCAGTTTTTACACTCTACAGTAAAACTCCTGTTTAGAACTGAGTGTTCTTTTGTCAGTTTTTACATTCTACAGTAAAACTTCTGTTTAGAACTGAGCTTTCCTTTGTCAGTTTTTACATTGTAAAATAAAACTCCTGTTTATGACTGAGCATTCCTTTGTCAGTTTTTACATTCTACAGTAAAACTCCTGTTTAGAACTGAGCTTTCCTTTGTCAGTTTTTATATTCTACAGTAAAACTCATGTTTAGAACTGAGTTTTTCTTTGTCAGTTTCAACATTCTACAGTAAAACTCATGTTTAGAACTGAGTTTTTCTTTGTCAGTTTCTATATTTTACAGTAAAACTCACATTTCAAACTAAGCTTTCTTTTGTCACTTTCTTCAGTAAAACTCCTGTATATAACTGAGCATTCCTTTGTCAGTTTCTACATTCTACAGTATAAGTAAAAACTCCTGTTTTGGACTGAGCTTTTCCTTTGTCAGTTTTTTGTCAGTTTCTATAGTAAAACTCCTGTTTAGAACTGAGCATTTCTTTGTCAGTTTCTACATCTGTCAGAAGAGCTAAGCAGGCTTTTTACTACATTCTTTTTCTTGAATTTTTAAAAGAAAGAAAAATCAATTTATTATATGACAGTTAATCTGGCACCTTGCCAAACTATAAGAAAAATATCTATTGCATGCCCTTATTTGCAAGATGAGTTTTAAAAAATGGCTTATGATAAACTGAGAGGACAATTAATAAATATAAATTACGAAAGACTTATCTGAGAGGGCAGAAAAAAGTGAGTGGGATAAATTTGCAAGAATACTATGAAAAATGTACAAGACATTTTAGAGAAAACAGTAAATAGGAAAATTACAAGATTATGTTAGAGAGTGCACTATACAGCGATAAAATTAAAGACAAGAGTAAACAAATATATTGATGGCAACCCATTAAAACAGTAAAATATAAATAATAAATTTGATAAACTATAAACACAGATTTGAAAAAACATTCAAAATACAAATGATATTAAAATAGAAGATAAATATACACATATAAAAGAAGCAAGCTGAAAGCAAAGAAAAAAATAAAATGAAAAAGGTCTGTAAACACAGATGAGAAAGGGCATTAAAAATACAAAATAATATTACAAAAGAAATTAAATATACAAAAGATTAGCTAAAAGATAAAATGAGAAATTATTATAAACCCACAGAGAATACATTAAAGGAACATTAAAAATACAAATGATATTAAAAAGAAAGTAAATAAACAAAAGAAATAAGCTGAAAAAAAAGACGAAAGATGAAAATAGACTATGAACACCAGAGAAAAGATTAGACAGAACATTAAAAATACTAAGAAACAACAAATAATTCATAAAGCTGACATTTGGTCTGAAAAATGCAGTAGAACTAACAATTAAAAAATAAAACATAAGTATGAATTGTAAAATTATATAATCAGGTTTTTCCACGACAATGTACATTGGTTATGCCACACTGTATCTTTAGTTTTCATTCTTTTTAAAAATAGAAATGGAGGTTGATATATATTTAGTAAAAAAGAAACAAACATACCTTTTGAGTGTACTACTACTTCTTTCTTTTTACTTTTATAAATAAAAAGAGAAATGGATATTCCTAGGCTCATATTGAGCATACATAGTTAAAGTCAATAAGAACTTTTAGTTTGGAAAAATGCCTATCTGCTAGTTTTTCTCTCTCATGATTTTCTCTAGTGATGCATGCTGTAAAAAATAAATCCCTTACACATTAGCTTGTAATTGGAATAAAGACTTATACTGATAATCTGCTTTGCTTGTTGATAGGAGTGATCAAAAATACATCTGAATCTACCATACACTAGCAAAAAAAATGAGTTTATTCCGCTAGAATTTCATTTAGCTTGATATAACTTGAGATTACTAAGCATGCATTAACTTTCTGTAGATGTCACTCGCTTTGCTGTCCATTTAGCGTGTTTTGATTGTCTTGTCATTTGCTGGGTTCAGAAAGTCTTTTCCGCTCATGTCAGTGAGGTTGGTACACTCCCTGATAGCACTATTGGGCAACTGCAAAATAAATTTATATTTACTTTTAATATATATCTATTTAATAATATTTAATATTGCTTGAAATATGAAGCAACCATTTACCCTCAGTACCTAAACCATTTTATTAAAACCTCAAGGCATTAACAGCAGATTTAAAAAATTCTGCATAAACAAAATTCATAGCCTTACAATTTAGTTCTAGAATTTGTAATTAATGTTTACACTGACAACTGCAGTTGCTTTTAAGTCTTACAATTTCCAGGGGTGTGTACATTGGATGATGGTGTTCAATGACTGGATTGTTGGAAGCACGGTTGTATGCACAAAGGAAGGCCCATCGCCGGTGTGGACTGGTGTTTGCACTGCTGGTGTGCAGGAGATTGCAATGAAAGAACAAAGCATCACCTGCAAAATTATAAAACATTTAAGATATAATGAAAAAAAGTGTGTGTGTGTGTGTGCGTGTGCATGCGTGCGTGTGTGTGTGCGTGTGAGCATAAGAACATTATGTATATGAAAATCTTCCAGTTTATAGAAATGATTTTAATTAATTTTATTCATTCAAATTTAATTTTAAATATTATCCATAGGACACTGGACACCACTCATCTTAATAACAAGCCAACAATCTAATACCATGTTCCATTACTCACAAATAGCAAACAGCAGACACCCATTTATAGGTCAACAGGTACAAAATACTACTTATTTCAACAGAATTAGACAGGAACAATCCTGTACATCCAAACTCAGACCTACTGCTAATTTGCATGTATCCAATAAACAGCCTACACCTGTAGGGATACCATATAACATCTAAAAATGTGCATAAAGTGGGGTGAGAAAGACAAAAATTAAGTAACTTTCTAACTGGAACGCAATGTTGGCAACTAAACCAGGGGTTCTTTACCCCACTAAACACAAATGAACAGGCTAAGTAAACTGATAACTGCACACACACTAGACTCAAGTGAACAGGCTAAGTAAACTGATAATTGCACACACACTAGACTCAAGTGAACAGGCTAAGTAAACTGAAAACTGCACACACACTAGAGTCAGGTGAACGGGCTAAGTAAACTGATAACTGCACACACACTAGACTCAAGTGAACAGGCTAAGTAAACTGATAACAGCACACACACTAGACTCAAGTGAACAGGCTAAGTAAACTGATAACAGCACACACACTAGACTCAAGTGAACAGGCTAAGTAAACTGATAACTGCACACACACTACACAAAAGACTGTAATACTAAACCACCTGCAGAGACAGGAAGAGGAACACATTAAACTAAGATGTACAATGGCTACTTGAGTATAACCCTACCATGAACTAACAATTCCACTTAATACAATTTAAATAATATTAATATTAATAGAAAGTCCAGGCAAACTTAAACAGAGTAAACAACAGGTTAAAAATAGATAAAATATAATAAGACAATTGGCCAACAAAGCTAATGACAGTAATAATGATAGTATGGTAATAAAAGTAATAAAAATAAAAAAAGATTATTAAGTATAAGAAAATAATATATGATTACCAATCCCCCAAATTAATATAAATATATTCATAAATACAAAATCTAATAAACACATTACCAGACGTAACGTACTCTTAGTATGTAATCCTACCTACCTAGTACCCCACCCCATCTTACTCTGGCACAAAATCAAATAAATGGAAAGTGTTCCTCATTACAACAGAATAACTGACCAGGTTCCATCTCCACATACTGATGATTGAGCACTGCCTGAAGCTGCTTGACGCGTTCTAGATCAGCACCAGTCTGACCATCCACCATGATATGCTCAATGCGTCCACACTTATGGGAGCCTTCCAGGATCTGAGCAAAACATCATTATTTTTCTTCATCAGTCATGTAGTGAGCTTAATGTGTAGTCAAAATTTATTTTATGGTAGATAACAATATTTAGTTCTCAACATGCATGCCATATTATCTAAAGCCAACTTTCAAGGCACCTATAATTTATAGCTAGTTCAATTTTAAGGCAACCACAATATTGACTCTTTTATTTTATTTTAGGAATTTTTTCCTCCAGGAATGTATGATAATTTCCATGAAAGGTAAATCTGTAACAGCCTTTGTTTATAAACAAAATAAGTTTGCTTTCAGCATAATTTAGTTTTTGTTAGTTGTTAAAATATAAATAACATTAAAATTTAAATAAAACTGTAATATTTCAGTGAGTTTCATCTTTTAAAATTTTAAATAAGCAATTTTTGTGGTATATTCAAAATGCCTTAAAGTTTTCCTTTCTATTATTTTAATGTACAAAACATTCATTTGATTGTTGTTCATGAATTCAAGATAATTTCACTGTTTAAGCCCCTACTCACTTTCAACATCCATCATTTATATCAAATCATTTATTTCTTAAATTTCACCCCTAGACCCCATCACTCTACCCTTAAGACCTTGGGATAGTACATTATAATTCTTATGAGAAAGCCCTATTTTACTCTTTCTAATCTCATGATTGTTTGGAAATGGCAGCTTCTCTATCAGACATAGTGTATGTGCTGTTATATTTAAATTTCTAAAGTGGCTTATGGGACATCATCATGTTGAAAAAATTAAGAAATATGTATGTTTTTATTATTGGTATCATTTTCTTATACTCCTGAGATAGACTTAAAAAATGACAATAACTGAAATGATAAAAAAATGTGGCATCTAGTCTCTTGTCAAGATGACTGCACCACAGTGTCAATAGTGATTCTTTCGTTACCTTTAAGGCATTACGTCATATATGTGATCGAGCACAGTGGATTTTTCATTAAGGCACTACATCATGTATGTGATTGAGCACAGTGGATTTATCATTAAGGCAGCTTCCCAGAATAAAGTGAGAGGATCTAAGGCCAACCCTTAACCCTATTCCATGAAAAGTTCATGAAGGCTTCAGAGGTGAAATGGTTCTAGTGAAACACAGATATGCGAGCAAGAAAGTACCACATAGTTAGTCCTGCTATCAGGGGAGGTTAAAATGTGTTACATACCCACTACTAACAGCCAACAGATCAATATTTAAGTGAACAAACTCAACACTCATTTTCTATTCTGATGCTGCAAGTCAAACTCCTAAAGAGATCAATTATAATAAATCTCAACAAAGAAAATATTTTAATATTTGTAGGAAAAGAAAGAAAATTAATTTGTTTAGATTTCATTTGTGTATTATTTTGATGTCATTTTATTAGATCTTAAGTTGTACACTGCAAACTTTAATCACCTTAAAACTATATCTATGCTGTTTCAAGGATGGTTCCATAGGCCATATGCTAAAGGAGCTTAATACTTTCTGCTTTTTTGCTGAACAGCTGAGAGTTGCTTTCAAACTTTGAAATGTGATTTAGTAAAAAAAAAACAAAAAAAAACATTCATCACCTGCAGGCATCCATTGGAAGTCTGGCACTGGTCCACAGCAATGAATACTGTTATCATGTCTGGGAATAGACAGCCATTTTTGTACCAGTAGCTAAACAACAATCAAATGTGAATTATGCTGACCATGCACATACGGAAGATGTTTAGTAAAATTTAACTGAATAGATAATTAATGTAAACAAGTTATTTTTTAGTATAAAGTTGTGACAATAGCAAATTATGCAAATTTATAACAATACTAAAATAACAAATTATACTACAGGTAGGTTGTGGCTGTGGTAAAGTAAATATAATATAACTAATATAGCTAATAGCAAAATGTTTATAATATAACTAATATAGCTAATAGCAAAATGTTTATAATATAACTAATATAGCTAATAGCAAAATGTTTATAATATAACTAATATAGCTAATAGCAAAATGTTTATAATATAACTAATATAGCTAATAGCAAAATGTTTATAATATAACTAATATAGAAATGGCAAACTAGCTCTATAGTGCTGATATTGATATAGTTGATGGTAACTGGTCCTAATTAGAGTAAATGACAAACCAGCCCCATAGTCCTGATACTAAGCTGTCTATAGCACTGATACTAATATGGTAATGACAAGATGTCTATTGTGCTGATACTTATATGGTAATGACAAGCTGTCTATAGTGCTGATACTCATAGTGTAATGACAAGGTGTCTATAGTGCTAATACTATGATAATACAAGATGTCTAAAATGCTGATAATAATATGGTAATTACAAATTATCTATAGTGCTGATACTAATATGATATAATAAGCTGTCTATAGTTCTGACACTATGTTATGACAAACTGTCTAAAATGCTGATAATAATATGGTAATGACAGGTTGTCTATAATGCTGATACTAATATGGTAATGATGAGCTGTCTATAAAACTGATACTAATATTGTAATGACAAGACATTTATAATGCTGATACTAATATGGTAATGATGAGCTGTCTATAATGCTGATACTAATATGGTAATGACAAGCTGTCTAAAATGCTGATATTAATATTGTAATGACAAGACATCTATAGTGATGATACTAATATGGTAATAAGCTGTCGATAGTGCTAATATTAATATGGTAATGGCAAAATATACCCATAATCCTGGTGCCAAACATGTTTGCCTCCTGTGTGAGCTTCTTTCATCATAAGCTTTGTGTGGTAGTGGTACACTTCTCCACCCAGGAGCTGAGAATACAAATAACATGAGCAGTTTTCTTTCATGCATTATGAACTAATAGTATTTAAAGGTAATATTTTTGTAATAATAATTATTCCTATCTGTCAAAGTCTGTGACTGTGAAATCTCTTAGAGTTACTAAAACAGATGTTCTTTAGCTTAATAATTTGTTTGGAGTTCACACAAGTGATCTTTAGTTTAATTTGTTTGGAGTTTAAACAACAGGTGAACTTTAGTTTAATTAGTTTAGAGTTCACACAATAGCTGATCTTTAGTTTAATTTGTTTGGAGTTTAAACAACAGGTAAACTTTAGTTTAATTAGTTTAGAGTTCACACAATAACTGATCTTTAGCTTAATTTGTTTGGAGTTCACACAACAGGTTATCTTTTGTTTAAGTCTTTAAAGCTCTGATAATAAGGTAGTGGATCTATAAGAAAACAAATTAGTATCACAAGGGACTGCTGTATTATTTACACCAATAAGAATAAATCTAATTGCCATGGGATGTATCCTGGAACTGAAAATAAAAGAGGGATTGATAAACCCTTTCTGCTGCTCCCATGAACTGGAAATAAATGATAAGTCACTTCTATCTACGTGAACTTAAAAAGGGAGTGATAAGCCATTTCTGCTGAACCCATGAACATAAAAGAGGGAGTGATAGCCATTTCTACTGTATCCATGAACTGACAATAAGCAAGAGAACAATAAATAATGCATAGCTACAAT
Source organism: Sinotaia quadrata (assembly GCA_028829895.1). NCBI lineage: Eukaryota > Metazoa > Mollusca > Gastropoda > Architaenioglossa > Viviparidae > Sinotaia > Sinotaia quadrata. The sequence goes on from CM054180.1 coordinate 99,417,235, forward strand.
AAATAATGCATAGCTATAATAAATAATGCATAGCTATAATAAATAATGCATAGCTATAATAAATAATGCATAGCTACAATAAATAAAGCATAGCTATAATAAATAATACATAGCTATAATAAATAATGCATAGCTACAATAAATAAAGCATAGCTATAATAAATAATACACTAGCTATAATAAATAAAGCATAGCTATAATACCCTTGCTTACCTCCGCACAGGTACCTGCCACCTTCTCACATCTGGCCACCATACCTGTAACATCATTTCCAGGATGGTTCCATAGACAAAGTTTGCTTTCACGACCCTCCCCATCTCCAATCTGTTGACACAGAATGTAAAGCAAACGTCTGGATTTTACTATGGTTAAGATAAATTTTATTTCTAAACTAATATGTGGTTGCCATTACTGCTGGAGTACTTTCATTTTTTCAAAACAAATGTCTGGCTGTTGCTACTGTTGGATCTACTCTCAATTCAAAACAAATATCTAGCAGTTGTTACTGTTAGATATACTCTCAATTCAAAACAAATATCTAGCAGTTGTTACTGTTAGATATACTCTCAATTCAAAACAAATATCTAGTTGTTATTGTTAGATATACCAGGGTCTGTACAGGCTCATGAGGATGAAATTCCATGACTTTTCCAGGACTTTCAATGTTCTTTTCATACATTTTCCAGACATGAAAATATGTTCCAGACATGAAAAAATGTTCTTTTCATACATTCAGACATGAAAATATAAAACCAGTACTTACCAAAAGAAACATTTCTCTACACTTTAGTAGCCATTCAGTTTCACAAAATAGTTGATCTGATATACTGTATTAAAACAAAGTTGAAGTTACAATGTCAAAAAATGTAAACAATGTTCTATACTAGTTAATGAAAATTGTGCAACAGTACAAACAATGAGCAGCCAATATGTCTATGAGTTAGCTATTTTGCCAAGCTTAGCTTTTAATTCATCATCCACTGTTAGCAGTTCGTCTTCTTTGCTTTTGGCCGATTTTCGCAAAGCATTAGACTTGGCTAAAAGATTGAAATCTCTTCCATTTTCAGCCTTCTCTGCATATTCATCAGCATCCTTGTTCATTGATTAAGTGCTATTGAAGGAATAATGTGAGGTAAAACTCTGTCCACAGAATTTCTGCTTTTAATACATCATCTCTTGACACGAATGATGAAATTGAAGAAAGAGATGAATCATGACTCTTGATGTCTAAAACAAAACCACTGGCACTGGTATTAGAATTTGTCAATTAAGGATCAGCAGTCAAAATGTTATAACGGAACTACAGCTCGGTTTACAAAATTCTGATATTTGGCAGTGACTTAGTCAATTTCCTAGCCTAGAAAGAGCAAGTGGCTTAAGACTGGAATGAGATGCCTGTTTAACTTAGTTGTTCTCTCAGGTCTTTTGAATAGCCAGCCTAAGATTTTTTATGTGTTTTATTTTTGATCTATTGGGATGTTTTTTTTAATAATAAAAAAATATTAAAATTAAATATATTTTTGTGGGGTTCCTTTAAAAATTTACATGCTTTTGATAATTTTCAGTTGTATCATGTTGTTAAAGATCAGCAGAAGGCTAACCAAAGTTCTGTTCTGTTAAAAAAATAAACTGTACCTGGTTCTACTCAGCTCAGATCTCAAGAAATAAAAAAAATGAAAAACAAATAGGAATATATTAATTAATTTAATACAACTCCACTATTATTAGCCAGAAAACTTTGCACCATGCAGTAAGAAAAACTAATAATGCTCGTTCCAGTCTTAAGCCACTTGCTCTTTCTGTTAAAAGCAGAAAATAAAATCAATTAAATTTGTTGAACAAACATGAGGAGGTTAATCACTGGCAAATTTGGAAATAAGAGCATTACCCCAAAAGCATTGTTCATGATAGCATCAGATCCCTCAAGTGCTTGTTTGACTTTGCTCAAATCTTCTGGATCCAGTAAACCTCTAGAAATTATGACAAGGAAAAGTTATGTTAATTTAATAACTGTATTTAATAATTAATATTCATGAAAACCCTACTGTAAATAAAAATCACTAATCTATTTTCTCTAGTCATAACATGAAATAGAGGGATCAAACTTAACGATAAATTTATAAAGTGCTAACGGAAAACATGAGGTATGTTGCATGGAAAGTTTTAGGCCAAGGTTAATATTAAATAATAACATAAGACAATTTTAAATTAGTGTTTCGTTTTATATAAGGTCTATATCATCTTATTAGTGCATTAGTACTTCAGATAATAAAATCTCTAATGAATTTGACAATCCAAGGTTGGGAGAGAATACATATCAATTTCTAAAATTATAATGCTTTTGAACATATGATCATACACCCTCTTGTACTAAAATCTAATGCCCAGAGTGCTGGAGCACCCAACTCATCACTGATCCTTTCATCATTCATATGATCCTTTAGGATGAGCAACACAAGTATTTTCAATTTTGCAATTGTATATTATTCAAACTTAGTCAAATATGTGAATGTCTATTAGTTTTATTACATTAAAGTCTCTGACCTTATTCCATGCTTTAACAAATTTTATTATGATATTTATGCACATTATCTTACGTGATCTTTTTGATTAAAACTAGCAAGAAATATAGCTCACAGCAGCTAGACTTCTCACCTGACCAGAATATAACCAGCATCCTCAAAGTCCTTTTTCATCTGCTCTGTTACCTCAAGCTTTTCACCAGTGTATTGGTATACTGTAAAGTTTGGATTTAGAAAATATTTCTCTTGGTAACTGTAAGATATAACTATAATGTTTGATCACAATGGCACACACCATAAGGTCTGATCACAATGGCAAACACTTTCATAAATATTATTAAGACTCTAAGCTCTGATCACAATGGTAAACACCCTAACATATATTATTACAACTATATTGTCTGATCACAATAGCAAACACCATAACATATTATTACAGCTTTATTGTCTGATCACAATGGCACACACCCTAACATATATTATTACATTATATTGTCTGATCACAATGGCAAACACCATAACATATATTATTACATTATATTGTCTGATCACAATGGCAAACACCATAACATATATTATTACATTATATTGTCTGATCACAATGGCAAACACCATAACATATATTATTACATTATATTGTCTGATCACAATGGCACACACCCTAACATATCACAGCTATAATGTCTGATCAAACAGCAAACACCATATTTTATTACAGCTATAATGTCTGATCACAATGGCAAACAGTCATAAACATTATTAAAACTCTGTGATCACAACTGCACACAAAGGGGCAAGCACAAATGAAAAACAGTAAATAATCTAATATTAATTTACCTTTGAGTGGCATGATAATCAGTCTGTCAGTCAACTATACCTGAATACAAATATAAAATTTTAAATAAATAAATAGAAAAAAATATATTTTATCTACTACTAGCTATTACTAAGTAAATATATTACCAAATGAAGAAGCAGTGGATCAAACAAAAGAAAACAAGTATACTCACAAATCAAATTTCTTAATATAAATTTAACAGAACAAGCTTACTGTAACAAAAATAATGCCAGCAATTTAGTTCATGATTAGATTTTGTTAGATGTGGGTATTGTGTGTACAACATAGTTAGCTGGCTGTCCTGTCTGTATTGTGTGTACAACATAGCTGGCTGTCCTGTCTGTATTGTGTGTACAACATAGCTGGCTGTCCTGTCTGTATTGTGTGTACAACATAGCTGGCTGTCCTGTCTGTACTGTGTGTACAACATAGCTGGCTGTCCTGTCTGTACTGTGTGTACAACATAGCTGGCTGTCCTGTCTGTATTGTGTGTACAACATAGTTAGCTGGCTGTCCTGTCTGTACTGTGTCATGGCGTTTGTCTCACATACTGTGCAGTGCAGAGTGCATGCCTGATGTGGGTCAGTTCAGGACAAGTAGTAAATAGGGCTGGTTGACAAGGGTCAGTTCGGACTAGTAGTAAATCAGGGCTGGCTGACAAGGGAAAGGAGAAAAACATCCCAGAGAGAGAGAGAGAGAGAGAGAGAGAGAGAGAGAGAGAGAGAGAGAGAGAGTGTAATACCAATTATACACATAGGTCATTATTAATATTAGAATCAGGTGGCCAAAACTGAGACTGCATATAATATAGTCTTACTCCAGCAACCACCAGTTGTCTGACTTGAAATTGTTTCTGGACTATTGAGCAGACCCGGTGACACAGATTTGGAAAAGTGGGGACATCGTGATATATTCTTATCTTGTAGTCATTATTCAAGTGTGGGGACATTGTGATATATTCTTTTGTAGTCATTATTCAAGTGTGGGGACATTGTGATATATTCTTATCTTGTAATTGTTCAAGTGTGGACATCATGATACATTCTTATCTTGTAGTCATTATTCAAGTGTGGGGACATTGTGATATATTCTTATCTTGTAATTGTTCAAGCGTGGACATCATGATACATTCTTATCTTGTAGTCATTGTTCAAGTGTGGACATCCTGGTATATTCTTATCTTGTAGTCATTGTTCAATTGACATCATTGTAAAATTCCTGATTTCTATATCAGTGGTTGTTGGAGAAACAGTGGTATTGCATAGTATGGTGAGAATCCTGATTTCTGTATGAAGATTAATGTTGTGGCTTACTGAGGAGTGCCAGAGGTTTTCTTTGTTTTGCCTGTGATGGCAGATTGGAGCTTTGATCAGTGGGTGTTCAGAGCTGGGATAGTTGTGAGATACATTTTAATTTCTGTATCAGAGGGTTAGTAGTGGTGAGCTGAGGATCAGTGGGTTGTGTTTTGTCTTTAATTGTCTCGCCTGTGTTGTCCTCTGTCTCTACAGCCAGTTGTTGCTCATGATTACTTATTATATCTCCCATTATTTTAAATGTTAATTACTAAATTTACAGAGGGGTTAGTTTTTTACATGGTATTCTTGCATTGATATATTAGTGAATGACTTTTGAAATTTTTTTGTTCTGATGATTTTTTGGTCACTCTTGGGTTTTTTCCCTTAAAAAATATCCTGTCATAGCTTTGTTTCTTTTATTTACATCTTGTATTTTGTCAATGCTTTCCATTCTTAATTTTTATTAAATAATTATTCTTTATTTAAGATTTTGTCATAGTCTGATTCCTTGAGTCTAGTGACTGTTCTATCATAACATTATAACTGTCTCTGTATTTGTGATATCAGAGTACTGTTGTGTATATTTGTCTGTATAGTGTCTTCTCAAATCATTCCCCCCCCCCTCCCCGCAGCATGATGAACAGCACGTGTCAGGGGGTGGGGGTTAGAGCCAAGAAACAGAGCAGGTGCTGTGAATGGGAGGATGGTTGCCCCTGGAATATGGTAAGAAGGTACTAAGGGGTATGCTAGTTAGTAATTAGTATTTAGCAGCTTAAACCCCACAGTGAGGAGCCTTGTTACACATACATATAAATTTTAAAATGCACAAACAAAAATAATACAAACAAGAGCTTGTAATATACAACTTACATTTTTCAAAAAGTAGTGTGAATGAAATGTTAATATATAAAAACTGCATCATGTAGTTTAAATATATAAATATCTATGAAAGGAAATTTAAATACATTAACTTACAATATAAGTTAATTAAAAATCAAACAAAATCAAACAATTTGGTGGTGGGTTTTTTTAATCTCTCTCTATTTTATTCATTGTATTCATAGGTTATGGACAGATTACAAGTATGACTATAAATAACTTAAACCCTTCATTTTCGTTAATCATGGGAATTAAATAATTGTATCAGACAAAATTAATGCTAGGCAAATAAATCAATAAATCAAACAAATAAGAAAGTTTTAACCTTAAAACTGGACAAAATCCCTGTTGTGTTAGGGAATCACATATATATTTAGCAGTGGAAATATATATTACTAATAATAAGATGATATCATATTTTAACCACCCCAATTTGTATAATTAAATTTAAAAATAAATGAAAACTACTTGCATTAAGAATCTATCATCAGACTTCATGTACACAACTAAAATTATCCCAAAGGACAATGAATTGAAACTCATGTTTTGACCTCAGTGTCAGCCTAGACCAGCATACTTGATGCCTGAGCTGTCAACACCAGCTTAGTGACACTCTTAAAAAGTGTTCTGTGTGGGCAAGTTTAGTAATTAACTTTTGGTTTATGACACTTTATTTCCATACACAGCCAAGAGGTTTGAAAAACTATGGTTTTAAGAGTAGAATCTTTTCCATCACCATCAGCGAGTGATTTAAAAACAGTGCATACACCAAACTCAGGCAGACATTTTCCATTATTCCCATGAAGACTAACAGTAAATGGCTCCTCCCTTGGTTGATTAATAAATGTACCAAGGTAAAGTCCTAATAAATTTAATTAACTCTGCTGTATCAAGGTGAGAAAATCTATTTCACTAATGCAATGCAAGAATTACAAATTATATTTTAAACACATTATTATTTCAGTCTTAGTACTTCAAGGTACATGAAACTCTTTTGTTCCAGCAATTGTTAGATCAATGTTTACTACTTGTTTCATTGGGTTATTAATGTAATCAACCATCTGTCTTAAGGATAAGTGTAAACTATCTGATGCACATAGATTGAATTATCTTATATAAATTCATGTTCTTTTAACAATATTAATAACATTGATGATCATGTTTAAATGCTGTATATGTGATTAAATATTGTACATTTAATTCAATTAGCATAATGACTGAGTGGAGTGTCATGTCATATCAATGAATGCCTTATCAAACATCCTTTCATGTCACCCTTGCTAAATAACCTGTTAACCAGTAATTATAATGTATACTGTTGCATCTAAGAGAGAGAGAGAGAGAGAGAGAGAGAGAGAGAGAGAGAGAGAGAGAGAGAGAGAGATCTGTGGTCATTTTGTGGCTAGAGTGAACTTGAGGTAAAAGTGACCCCTTTTCTTCAGATGGCAGCATGTGATAGTTGTAATAACTGCTATAGCTGCATGCCAGCATATACACCAAGGACTGATCCCTTGGCCTGTGCTAAAGAATACCTACAGCCACTGTATATGCTGTATCCACATCCAGACCATCAAACATGAACTGAAGGGGAGGCTTGACCTCTCTGAATAACAGAGATAAGTCAACAACCTTGCTTGTCACTTAAATAATTAACACTCATTTTAATACTGGCATTTCTAAATTAAAAGCAAGAAGTCCACAACCCTAGTCATCTTGATGATTAATAGACATTTGATATTGTAGTATCATAATTATAGTGCCAACCTTAATCATATTCATAACTAATGTTTATTCATTAGTAAATAGTTTGTCAATAGAATGACAGAGTGGTTTATTTTATTCACATTTCCTATCTTCTAAATGACCAGGATTGTTGGGTGACTGGGGGCTTGAGCTAACAGACTATTGAATATATTATGTCTATTACATCATCCATATTCATTCTGTGGTCCAATCCTGGAATATGAAATCTGCCTGTAATTTTAGTTAATGCAGGAAGGGAAGGAGTGCATTCACACTAATTACCATTTAATGTAACCACCCATTCCACCAGACCTTAGATGTGTTAAACAAGTTAAAGGTACCTACAAACATAACTAATACATCATTAAAATACTTTAACATTAGGTAACAAAAATACTATGCTGGCAGAAAAATAAATGAAAAGCATTTAAAATTTTTAATGTCCTTTGTCTTGCACACTACATTTTTGTTTCTCTTTAATTTTAATAATACTTTTTAAAAATTGCATATGAAGATTTATCAAAGATATACATGCCTCTCAAAAATAGAGTTGAAAGAGTTTGTGAAAAAAATGTTTGTCTGTAAATTTAACCAGATCAGAGTTTTCAGACATGATATTAACTATTTTGGCATTGATATTTTAAAAAATCACTGTATGCAAAGAAAGTAATGGCTATCATAACAAAATTTTGGACTTTAAACAACTGCATTTTTATTATCTATCAATAGGGTATTAACAATAATACTAGTACTTAATGTTTTCTATATTTTCTTAATGTTTTCTAAACTTACTGAACAATTAACCACAAACTATCAGAATGAATATTCATATGTATATTTTTAGCCCAACCAAGAGACTATACTGTAATTGTATACTCACAACTGGATAAAATAAATGAAATATGCTCTTTTTTTAATTAATTTATTCCTACCACACACAAAAGCATAACACTCACTGACAAAGACTGTTAGCATAATACTGGAATCTAAAAATAAAAAATGAAGGGGGATAATTTTGGTTTAAAAAAAAAATCATACTAGTGATTGAAGGCTGTTTTGGCCAACAGCAAAAATATTAGTGATGTGGAAAATGTGCTGTAATACTCTAGTCACATATATTTTAGTCTAAGATGGGGTATGACAGTCACCATGAAGGAAATCCTTATCAATTACCAAAGTTAATAAAGATAAGTGACAAATAAGTTTTCCACTCTATAGGCCTACTCTAAAATAAAGCTAAATGAGATATGGTCCTCAGCATATGAATTTTCTTTGGTTTAACACTGTGCTCCTGTATTTTCTGATCATCTAATCACAGGCCCATACCTCTACCCACTTACAAAATATATTAAAGAGTTCAAATAAAATGACAATTCATAAGAAATATGAAGTATAGGAGACAATGTTATTGTCACTCAAATTAATTCAAAACATAAGTATACAAACAGTTGCGTAACTTCAAATGCTGCCCACGTCCTCCACTGCAAAAAATCCATGTGCATCACGCATGCACACACACACACACACACACACACACACACACACACACACACACTGTTCCACAGAGAATATGCTTGCCGTGCGCCCTGTGAAAACCTGATCATGTATATATTTTTCAAATTTCAAGTACAATTTCTTTTTAAGGAACAAATATAGGACCACTTCTGCTGAAACGCCCCTAAGCACTGTGGAGTTGCAAAGGCAGTAGTTACGCCACTGACACGACAGAACTTGTATAATCCACTGCCAGTTGTATCTGCTGTTCTCAACACTAGTGGTTATCTCTGCTCTAATTACATACTTTATTGCAAAATAATTTATAACACATGATATATATGCCTGATGCTGTTCAGTATAATTAAAAACAGAAAATAGTACTATAAATAACGTCGATGTACCTGGGTTGAAATAGGTGTTTGACATTTTTAGTGTTTATCAGTGGATAAAGAGACATTTTTTGACAATATATACATTTATTATATCATGCATGGGCTTAATTTTTGTGTATAATTTTTTCAAGATAATTATTGTTAACAAATTCTTACTTTAGTTTTACTTTGGAAACTACGTTGTAGAGTGATAGCGGTCGCACATATAGCTGTAAATGTAATACAGCAAGGTAGAGATAATTTCATAGTTCATGGAGTTATTGTTCTTGATTGTTACAGCCATTAGAAAATAATTATGGCTCTGCGGAAAACAATTTTTACTTCAGATCTGGACTTCTGTCCTGATTGTGGCACTGTGCTTCCTTTGCCTGGTATGGAAGATATAATCGTCTGCAGAAAATGCGATTACCGAGTCGATGTGGCAGGTGCGTTGATAATTTATCTTATTTCAGTGTATGCCACAAATACAAACTCTCTGTATTCAACTACAAGCGTACTTTTGCATATGCTTATCTTACCTCCCTTGACAGTGGTATTTATTATTTTTTTTATTAATTGAATCCATTTCTGAGTTGTTTCTAATTGATATATGGAGGTGATCATAAAATAGCATATCGGTCATTGACAGACAAGTTCCATGACTATACGATTACAATTTTTGTACCATCCATATTCTTTATCGAGACTGTCTCAGTGTCTGTTCGAAGACAGTTTTTGTCAGTGTTACTTATGGAGGTCGAGTTTTCTATTGATTGTGTGTGATTATGAATACGAGTGATTAAAAATGTTATCAAGAATAATTTCCTTTAGAGATCCGACTTTAGAACTGTCATTGTCTAATGATATGTTCTGACGTAAATAACATTAAAAAATAATCATTGATTATATGAAAGAGATCTATAGGCAATATAGTACGATACTCTTGATACTATAATGATAGTATGGTGCAAATGATTTGCTTGCTTGGTTTGTGGGAGTGCTTCCACTGATTTCGCGCGAGATTGAATTATTCAAATATGGTTTCGTGGAAATATTGAGATCAAATAATCTTTTCACTGTATTTGATTGTTGACTTAATAAATTTATTGACCTTCTTACACATATTGATAAACATAATTTGGAGAGATAGTAGGTGGATGGGGATCACTAAATATAGATTAAAAACGGGTTTATCTTCTTTGGTAAGAAGTTTTGTGTGACAGTAAATGTTTGTCCTTAATGGTGTGGAAGAGAGAAAACATTTACAGTGCCCACATATCTGCCAAGTGAGAGAGACAAGTGGTGTCATGTGGAGGATTATTAATAACTTAAATTAAGATTCTCATAACTTGTAAAGGGTTTTGGATGATTAATAATAATAATCATAACCATTAACTAGAGTGGCATTGTGTCATAGCTTCCTTTGCTAGTTGTTGGATTTAACTCTTTGTTGTCAGTGCTTTTATTATGACTGACATCTTAGATTTTTTATTCTTGCCTTTATTATTGCCTGTTCTGGTATTTTATTTCTTGTTCAAGGCATTGTTAGTCCTTTATGGTGCCTTTCAGTTTGTTTGCTCATATTTTGTAAATTATTTCACTGAGGCATCACCAATCTCTTTTGCGGTGTAATTTAACTAGGAGTAGGATCATTCTTTGCCTGGCACAAGTGGCAGAGAAACTGAAAGTCCTCTTATTTTGTCCTCCTCCTCGTCTTCTTCTGGTTCAGAGTCAGAGGTGCAGAGTGTGACCTAAGATGGAAGAGGAGTGATCTGAAAATGTATTGTGAGTGGCTTGTATAAAGTCAGGGAGAGGGATCTTTGTTCTTCTGTTGTTGTTTTGGCTTGCTCCTAGTACTGTCTGTTTTTTATTTAGCCCTGAAAAAGACTAAATATGTTGTCCATGTGAAGCTTTCTCAAGCTTGACTGCAGTTTGGATCTCAGTAGCAGATGTCCATCCTATCTAAAGTCTGTGTAGTTAAATGAATGATTTAAAAAGACTTATACTTCTAGACTAACAGTATTTGTACTATCTGTAGGTTCATGATGGGATATGAAAGAGTACACAAAATTTGTGGAAGCAAACATGACACAGGAGTATAAATGTTCATTTCCGTATACTGCAACATCAGACTCTGGTCTTTATATTACAGTTATTATTTGCCATTCTCTTGCTATATTGCATTTGCTTGATTTATGTACATTACACATCTGCGCAGTACTCTCTGTATATGACTTCATTCAAAGCTGAGTTACTTATTTACTTATTATTATTCTCTGCTTATGTGTACTGTTACTAGTAATTTTATCTTTAAACTTGATCACACATATATATATGCACATACACACTTGTGCATACAAATGTGTGCATGCACACACACACACACACACACACATGATATTGAGAAAAGTAGGTAGTATCTTTGGTGTTTTTCTCAAATTTGTTTATGTTTTAATATTTTAGTTTATGATTCTCTCAGTAATCTACAAGAGATCTTTTTCAGCATTCCATGGGCTTGAAATCCAGTCAAAAATTGTCTTTAACGAACCAAAGAAACAAAATGATGCCAACATTGCAAATCCAAAAGGACCAATGGTATCTTCATTCTAATTTTCCTAAAATAAATATTTAATTGTGGGAAAACATTCAAAGTCAATTCTCAGTTTAAACATACATTTTAATTCCCATTATACTCTGCTACAAGTACATGTAGTTATTAGTGTTTTAATCTTTAACTTGATCCCCGCTTAGTGCTTTAAGGCCATATTAGTCACCACTAGTAATTTTGCTAAGTGCTTTAAGGCCATAACAGTCACTAGTAATTTTGTCTTTAACATGGTCTCTTAAAGGCCATGTTAGTCATTAATATTGTAATAATTTTGTTAGCATTCCTGTTTGTGTCATTTTATGATGCACTTTATTCAGCTCAACTTTTCAACTTCATAAATTTATGATGGCAATTGGTTTCAGCCTTAGACCAGTGTGTTTGATCTGTACAAAGAACATTCAAGCTGATACAAATTACCTCAATTGAGCAAAAAGCATTAGAGCACGTGAATGCTCTTAATCTTATGTTGAAACAAAAACAGAAAGATGCAAATAAAGTCAAAAGCGACAGAACACATTTTGCTTTTAGAAGATTTTTATTAGGTTAGAAAACTCTATCTTGAAATGGCAAGATTCAGAATGGTATCAATGGACAAAAGTTTTAAATAGCTGTTAATCATAAATTAAATTAACTAGTTGTGTGCTGGTACTGTAAATCTATTACAACTAGTTTGGAAAAAGAAAGATTCACTGATAGAATTAGAAGATCAGAGATTTCCTCATGCTCTTTATAGATAAAACTTTTTCTTATGTCTTGCTTTATGTTTGTAATAATTTTTTTGTGTGCATTCTATTTGTGGATTTCCAGGGCTTGGATTAACAAGACTCTACTGTAATTCTGATAGAAGAAAATAACATTTATTGTGTTTTCCAGGTGGATAGAAAATGCCCACAGTGTGGCCATGATGGCATGACATATTCTACAAGACAAACTCGCTCAGCTGATGAAGGCCAGACTGTCTTCTACACCTGTATAGAATGCAAGTACGTAATATTAGCCCTGTTTGCCAGATTATTGTAATTTTCCTCAAAAATATTATAATTCTGTGTTCTTCTAATGTAATATGTTGGCTTTAAAGTTTTCACTTATGACAGCAATCTTCAGTAATCAAACTACCATAGTGAAACTTAAAAACATAAAATGCTGCAACCATACCCATTTAAATTACAGAAATCTCAATCTTCAGTACTGCTATAGTGCATGTGTAAATGCTATGTGCTATAGTAAAAACATGCGTAAAATATCTCTGCTTTAACCTCATCACTATGCACTCATTTAAGACTGCAGTTTCATAACTATTTGTTGTCACAGCAGCGTGCAGGTTAATACTTATAATAATAGTCAAATTACCAGTGCATTAGGCTGTTCTGATGAGAAGACATTATAGGAACAAAACTGAACTTAGTTTTAGAGCACAGTGACATTTCTTAACAAAAGAAAATACATTTTAGATCATTAAGACATTAGAGAAAAATACCCATGAAATTTACATAAGACTGTCTCCTATCTCATTCTCTGTACCAGGGTAGGTATAGAGATGTTTTAAAATATATTCTGGTTCTGATTTGCTGTTATTTGATATGAACAAATAGATTCACTTGTTTTTTGCTTAGGATCACTTAAAACCTTACTTTCAACCTTTAGTCAAATCACAAAGATGATGGACATTGGAGACAGTGAATATTGTTTGCCTTTTGATATTAAACTACTAGTGTTATTTTGATATGAGCATATTTGAACAGATACAGTATTTATTTTCTGTTTCAGATTTCAAGATATTGAATACTCATGAGAAAATTGATCTTCTCCAGTAGCGAATAGCAGGTTACACAAAAGATATATCCCATTACCCTGTTAATAAAGCATGTCTTGTTTTCTTTGTCTTGCTCAGTACAGTCTATGGAGATAGAGATCTATTCACACATTTATTCAGAATTACATTCTATATTCATTGGATGTGAAATTCTGAATATTTCTGTTTACAGACCTGTTGTATTTTGTATTTAGATTCAAAATGTTCACTCCTTTAGAGAATTTTGTTGAATTGTGTCCTAGTATGGGCTGTGCAAATGCCTGTTATTGTTTTAATAAAAGTTCTTAGTGCAATGCTCCATTGACTGCACACTTATATACTGACTTCACATCAGAGAGAGACTCTTCCTGAGATAATAAACCTATTTGTATTTTCTAAATATTATTTTTGGACTTCATGACATATGAATCTGTTGTTGTTTACTAAATGTTGTTTGGACCATTACAAATGAACATGCTTTATTATTTGGACTTAATGAAATATGAACCAGCTTGTATTTTTTGTTATTAAATATTCCTCTGTGTATGCATGTGTGCCTGTCAATGTATGCATGTGTGCCTGTCAATGTATGCATGCATATTGGTGGTGGGTGGTGGTTGCACACCTATGTCAATAAAATCTATATACTGAACTGATATTTGGTTTAACTTTGTTCTCTGCATTAGCTGTGTATCAAGAGTTTACAAAGATGATAATTAAAGTTCTTAGTCTATTGTAAATAAATTGAAAAGTTGACATATTCTTGTTGCTTTATTTTTTTTTTTACATTTATTTTTTATTATTTCACTGTTTAGGTATTCAAAATTTGTGACTCCTATTTCTTTTAATTTTTATTTTGTAATAAACAAAAATAAACCATGGAAACACACCCGAACGACACACAACTACAAAATGGGATAAGAGAGGACACACCAACAAAATGGGACAACAGACAAGATGCACCAACAAAACAAAATGGGAAAGCAGCGAGGATACACCAAATAAACGAAATGGGACAACAGGCAGGATACACCAGCAAAACGAAATGGGGCAACAGAAGGATACACCAACAAAACGAAATGGGGCAACAGACAGGATACATCAGCAAAACGAAATGGGAAAGCAGCAAGGATACTCCAACAAAACAAACACTACTTACTATATTGACCCACAAAATTCGAAAAAGCAGTACACAAAGCAATGAAAAATTACCAACATACATAAACACCCTTCAATTTGTATAGTTTAATAAAAAAATTATTTTAAAAGCCAATAAACCCCACCGCCCCCAAAAAATCAACCTAAAGGCAGACAACCATGAACCCAAACTGACCACACAAAAAACAACACATTCCCCACAGGCAAACATAGAAAACAAACACAAAACTCAATGAAATTACCTACAAAGGCAAGGGTAAAACAAAACAAAATACAAAAACATTTAAATACACACACACAAAAGAATGACTCTGAAGAGATCCTGATTTTCTCATAAAACAGAATTCGAAAAATACACGAAGCAAGAGAGTGGTCCCCAACCACCAAGCAAGGAACCCCTCCGAAAAGATCACCCACCACAAAGGGCGGACCGAAGTTAAGTAAACACAAAGACTGAACAGACAGCAAAACCTTATAAACAAAGCAAAACCACCAATCAACAATTAATACTGAAAAAGAAAGTTTTAAAAAATACACAATAAAACGACCAAAAGACAGATGACAGTAAAGATGGCCTACACCCACCCAATGCGAAGCCCTGCCTAAGCGCCACCTAAGGCAAGAACGTCCTAGGATGTAAAGTAGGGGTGCACAAACTCCGGCCCGCGAAGAGTCGCCAAGTGGCCCGCCATGTCAAAAGAAAAAGTCAAAAATTTAATGTTTACTCATACACTGAGTGATTTGAAACAAAGCAGCACCTCCTGACCCATTTTTCCAGGCGCTCCGTGCAGATGATGTCTGCCCGCTGACATAACACTCACAGAGGCAAGAGAAAAAAGCTATACCAAGATAGGCAGCAAACCCCACACATACATGCTTGCCCCTTCCTTGATATGGTTGGTCAGTAGCTGTTAAGCTTTAGTGCCTGATCTACCACATTCTGTTGATTATATTTTTGTGACAAAATGGCAGCTAATCGTAAAAGAAAATTGACAGGGAAAACCGGCAGTTTAATGATGACTGGATAATGCACTTGTCCACACCAGCATACTTGGCAGCACATACTGCTGCAAACAGGCTTCTCACAGATGAAACTGAACAAAAGCAACACCTGCGGTCAGCTGACTGATGATAATCTGGAAGCAATTTTGCATCTTTCAACGTCAAACATCAAGCCTGACATTTTGAAGCTTGCAGATGACATGCAGCACTATCCATCACACTGACTTTGTGAAAGTTGACGTATCATAACATTTTTAGAATGAGTCTTAGTATACAACTTCTTTGTCATAATTATAGTCTTAATCGTCATTTGTGTGTTCTTAGATGTAATATCCGTCTTGTATGGGACGATTTTGATCTTCACGTTTTTGTGGCCCCCCGACGGTTTCGACAAGCCAGATTTTGGCCCCCGACTCAAAAAGTTTGTGCACCACTGATGTAAAGCCTTATGCATGTTCGGGCAGGAGAAAAGTAAACGCAACAAACACATACATCTTCCCAGACAGACAGACAGATAGATAGATAGATCTGTGTGTGCATGCACGCGATTTTAACTATAAAGAGCGAGTGGACGGTCTCCACATAGGGCCTAAATCAAAATATTGACTAAGTAAAATACAATACTTTTTACGAGATTAGAATTCATTTCGAAACATTTCCTTACAAAATATTGAATAACACATTGACTTGTGTATGTCTTACTGCGATCTACGATACTTGGACATGGGTTGAGATTGAGGGCAACCAATCAAATGTGTCTTGGAATGAAAAATAGTGTGCGTAGTTAGTTTAGCCAAACTTAAACAAAAGAACCAAGTTTTCCATTCGTACGAAACAAAATGTGAGATAGAAATTAAACTAGAACGATTAAAACTAATGCCAGCACGTTGAAATTTTATTTATAATATAAAAATCATCACAAAATCAACAAACAAATGAAAAATATTAAAACGCAGTTTACCAACAGGAAAGTTTAGTATGTTTATCTATTGTCATTCCAAATAAAGATACAGAAGGAATTAATTGTGTACATTTGATTATTACGAGTTTTTAAAGAGCGATTAGTAAATAGATGCAAAAAGAATACATGCATGTATTTTAGAGTGAATAATTTGTGAGTGATATTTTGAGAATTTTTGTAATGCTTTTCAACAAATCACACAGATTAACAAAACTAATAATATTTATTGTTACTGAGGTTCTCATGATACATTTTAAAAAGAACACTTACAGAGTGCTTACTAGCTGATAAAAATATTTCCACACTAATCTGACTGTCAGCATTACAAAACTTCTGCTTTGATGTTTATCTGTTTGTCTTGCCTGTCCGTCTATCTATCAGGAACTATAATACACAACAAATCCAGTGTGATAACAGAATGTCATAGCACAAGAACTACGGCTACACGAAGCTGACTTTCTGGAAAGAAAAGTTTTTATTTGATTGGAAACATAAGTAGGAAACCTCTAAGGACTGGAGTCAAAAGATCTATTCACCTTTAGTTGATAAAGCAGAATACTTAAGCAATAATGTATAATCCAAGAGAAAGGCCAGCATTATAACAGAATACTAAAGCAAAAATGTAAAATACAAGAGAAAAGACATCATTATAATAGAATACTTAAACAATAATGTATAATCCAAGAGAAAGGCCAGCATTATAATAATCCAAGAGAATAACCAGCATTATAAAAGAATACTTAAGCAATAATGTATAATCCAAGAGAAAATTCTTCATTATAACAGAATAGTTAAGCAATAATGATTAATCCAAGAGAAAAACCAGCTTTATAACAGAACACTTAAGCAATAATGTATAATCCAAGAGCAAAGCCAGCATAATAACAAAATACTTAAGCAATAATATATAATCCAAAAGAAAAGCCATCATTATAACAAAATACTTAAGCAATAATATATAATCCAAAAGAAAAGCCAGCACATTACCAGAAGATGTCGATGTCCTACGACCTACGATATGCGGCAAGCTGATCAGTAGAGATTACTAATGCAAAGAGAGAATATCATTAGCAACACTTAGTCCATGGGTAATACGTTATGAAAGCAAGGTAACGACAGAATATGGTTAGCAACACTTAGTCCATGGGTAATACGTTATGAATACAAGGTAACGACAGAATATGGTTAGCAACACTTAGTCCATGGGTAATACGTTATGAAAGCAAGGTAACGACAGAATATGGTTAGCAACACTTAGTCCATGGGTAATACGTTATGAAAGCAAGGTAACGACAGAATATGGTTAGCAACGCTTATTCATCGGCAATGCGTTATGCAAGAAGTGAGAAGACAGAATATAGTTAGCAACAACTTACCAACGTTCATTGGTAATACCTTATGCAAGCATTGAGAAGACAGGATATAGTTAGCAACAACTGTTCATGGGTAATACCTTATGCAAGCATTGAGAAGACAGGATATAGTTAGCAACAATTGTTCATGGGTAATACGTTATGCAAGCATTGAGAAGACAGGATATAGTTAGCAACAATTGTTCCTCGGTAATACATTATACAATCAGTGAAAAGCAATATGGTTAGCAACACTTATTCATGGGTAATGCACTATGTAGGCAGTAAAAAGAGAAAATAGGGTCTAAAATCGATTGAAGATGATGCTGTTCAGCAGGCTTGGGTTTTACAATTTTATTGTTCTTGAATTGTCCAAAGTAATGTTGACTCTAACTGCAACATACAAATTACATTAACTATTATTACATCACCAATATAGTTAGCTGAGTCACTAAACATATTATATTTTGTATTATTAGGTCAATGTAAAGGCGAAAATGCAGATTACTACATTAACTTAAATTTAATATAAATTCTAATTATTTTGAATTTTATTCTTCTTTAATTTCGACAAAGTTTAACTCGAAATCTTTGCCGTATAAAATATTCGTAGGACGTTTTGGACAGCCGACTTTGGTCCAGTCGGGAACAAAGGAACAAAAGGGTGTAAATTTAATGGCGGCGATCCGCGTATCTGATGTTCGACAGAAGCTCACGGTGCAGAGCGCTCTGATAACATCACCGCTCGCGTATCACAGGAATAAGGAGGGTGGTTCCGTTGTATGACGTAGATTTGGGAACCAGAGGTGAAAATTTTACTAGAACTTAGGTGTGCTCATTTTGCCGCTAAGAATTTTCATTCACTCCACCACGCCGCCTAGTGAGGTTGAGGGAAACTAGTGAATCATGAAATCGAAACCGTTGCACTCCAGTTACGAAGTATGTACATACTGGCTGTGAGAGTGGACTCCAGTTACGAAGTATGTACATACTGACTGTGAGAGTGGACTCCAGTTACGAAGTGTGTACATACTGAATGTGTGAGAGTGGAAGTAGGAATGTTTTATTATTGTTTATTAATGTTTTGGGAATTTGTTGCTTTTTAATTTATGACTTATTATGAGTGAAAGATATATTCTTTTGCAGCAGAGATGCATATGTGGCATTAACAAGTAATTTTGTTACTGAATTATGTTGTAAGCGCACATGTTGAATCTACCATTATTCTTACATAATTGTGAAGTCCTGAGTATGATAGACATTGTTTGTGAGTGTTATATGTTTTCTTCTTCACTTGCGAGTGAAATTTTAAGAGTATTAGTGAAACCATTTATGAGTTATAATAGATTATATTTGAATTATCTTGAAATGTTGATGTACTTGATGTCTCAGTGTGACAACTAATGGAATAATAATTTATGAACAACCTTTAATTGTTTTGGTGGCTGATGATTTTCATAATGTCTTTGTAAAGAACCGAGTTATGAATTCTTGTTATCGCCACCGGATATATTTATTAATTATATATGGGCATGCTAGATTCAAGAGAATATGTTTACATTTTGTCTCTGGTTAAGACCTTCATGACGGAATGATGTAGCTAGCTGGACTCTGGTTACGGCAAAAGCGATCGTTTTAATTTTATAAAACGTCCGTCTCTGAACTAACGGGGACCAGAGCAGCCAAACTACTAAATGATAAATAGCATCAACAAACACAGCTACACATGCTCACATGTCCATGGCATGATTCTCATTATATTGAATGTATACTTTTTTATAATGGCAAATGTACTCAAGTCCATCATTTACATTAGTATAATAAAATTATCATCTCTTTCTCTAACTTCTAGTTAATAAAAGTCTTTCAGCTACTCTGTGCATATCTCTTTCAGCTTCTGGTAATACACTTCCCTAAGTTTGTTTACGATCTAGGTTTGCTCACAACTTAACCTAAACTATCCACTCTAACTATCGGCCCCATGGCCCAGGAGTCTTAAGTTTACCCCACACACCTATCCTCCTATTTTGTCTGATTTTGTCTATACACTCGCCCTCTTTCGGTGGTGGTGGTGGTTATGATAACAATTTTACGTCTACACTGGAGCTTTCGTGGATCATTTCCTCATAAGACGTTCTCTGATCTGTAGTGCTCCAGTGGGACATGCTCCCCTCACGACTATTCGGGGGGGGGGGGGGAGGAACTGGCGGTAGTGTTGCTGTTGAAGTTTTGTATTGGTGCTTGCTTGGTGTTGTCGTCAGTTGTTCAATTTTTTAAAAATTTATGTCATAGAGTTGTGTACCTGTTGAGTAACGTGTCCGCAATTTCTTATGTCTGTGGCGTTGAAGTTATATTTTGTTCCCGTTGAGCGTTGTGGAGTCGATGGCTGATGAAGGTTGTGAATATTCGTGACGAATCTATGTGTATTGCTGTTGCTCGCTCGTCCATTGCATAATGTCTGGCTGGCAAAGGTGGACTTTATTCCGGTCATCAGTGGGCTAAAGTGGTGAATGTTGTTGCTAACGTTCCTGAGGTTGGATGGGAGGGGGTGTCTTACAGAACCTAGGCTAGTGGCACACAAGTCTGTACTAAGCATGTACGAGCGCCGGGATGTTCACCCCCTGTCCTCCTCACTGGTGGTGTTGTCGTTGTTGTTGGCACTGTCGTTGTGTCTATCCCTGGTGTTCTTTAGGATGCATGAAGGCGGGAGCTGGTGGCCAGTAAAGACGGTCGAGCAGCAGTTGAATCATGTCTGCAATGGGGTGATTATAGTATCCCCACTGCGTGAACTGCGGCTCACTGGGCCACCATTGCTGTCGTTGTTGACGGCAGTGCTTTCCTTGGCGTTATGTTGTTGTCTTTTTTGTTGTGGCTACTGTTGTTGACTGTTGTTGTCGCTGTTGCTGTCGGATGTGTTGTGGTGGGTGACGTCTTTTGTGTTTGGGTCCTTGTACTGTTTGGCTGTTTGCTGTGGTTACTGTTGTTGTTGTTGTTCTTGGTGGGGTCTCTGGTAATGGTGAGAGAGGAGAAGCCTCGAAAGATTTTGTGTATTCGTTGAGTTCATCCTCAATCTCTGTAGGTGGATCTTTCTTCTTTGTGATGCCGTCTTCTTTGGGTTTTTTTCTTTTCTTGCTGTAGTTGTAGTCTGTGTGTTGGCAATTTTGAAGTTTTTCTTCTTGTTGTCATGTTTGTTGGTTGTGGGTGTTGTTTGAGCTTCTTTTTCCTCTGTATTGATTGTTTTTGTCTGACTCGTCTTTTCCTCAGTGATGATAGTTTGTGAGAAAGCCTGGTTGGTTTTGTCTGACTCTTCTTTTCCTCAGTGATGATAGTTTTGGAGAAAGCCTGGTTGTTTTTGTCTGACTCGTCTTTTCCTCAGTGATGATAGTTTTGGAGAAAGCCTGGTTGGTTTTGCTGACCTGTGTAAGAGTCTGTGGTGAGTTGGCTTTGGTTTTGGTGGTAATTTCTACTGGATGTTAGTTTGCACTTCATTGTCTGTCGATGTTTTTAGCTGTTGAGAGGTGTTCATTTAAACGCTCCCACAAATAAATGGCACAGTCCAGAGCGTCATGGTGTTTTGCAATATGTGGCTTATCTCCCTTTCCTGACGCGCCGTGGAAGAGTATCTACATTAGTTTGGAGAAATTATCGGTGAGGTAGAAGTTTTCAGTTTTGATCTGGAAGTCATCAGAAGTTAACGCTTTTTTCTCGTGTTTCCTTGTATCCGTATAGATCGCTGTGTAATCTTCTATATTTAAAACTTCCCCTTCCTCTTTTTCTAGCCCTGATAAGGGCGTTGGGGTGCCGCAAGATGTAAGCTACCCTGAAGGAGTGGGCAGTAAGTCTGGTTTCACAAATAACTCAAATAAGGGCTTAGGTGTGGCACTAGCTGGTGCTCTGTTTTCTTCATAGCTGCTGTCCCGGTAGTCCGAAGGGTGAGCTTTTGCTGACTGGTCACTCTTGAATTTCGATTGATATATGATTTTTTAATTTTTTGTCACTCCCACTCTTTTCCCTTGCGTCTATATATATATTCTGAAAGTGCGGCCGTCCACGAAAACCCATAAAGGCAGGAGAGGCAATCCAGACTAAAAGACCTCTTAAATCAGCTTTGTGTTTCCTCATTTGTTTCAACTACAGTTAAATGCCTAAGGGTTATATAACAAATCAAATATATAATGAAACTACCATAATTATGCTTTAATTCATAACTCTTTCCTAGCATTAAAGGAATAGATCTAAAATAAAATCTGAGTTGATGGGCTGTATGAAAACCATTCTCACACATTTGAATTGTAAAAATATGCGAATACCATAACAATATTCAAATCAAATATATCAATTAGAAATTGTGTAAACAATATCATTTCTAAATATACAAATTGCTAACACAGTTAACAAGTACATCAAACAGAATATAATGATAAAAGTGTATATCCTCGCACTATACGTCAGCTAAAGGGCACAATGCACAGGGCACCACGTGGCTGAAAAGTGAACTCCCTGACCCCAGGCTGTAAATCAAGTTGCAATTGCCAGTGGTCAGATTTCAAAGATGGGCTATGGAGCTGACAGGCCACAGTGAACATGTACAAAATAATACAGTAAACTCACGGGTGCTACACACACAAACACACGCACACGCACGCACGCACGCGCACACACACACACACACACACACACACACATATTCCCACTTAACCAATTAAGCCAATCATCTGATGTTTGACGTGTTTCAAGAATATCACAGAGATGCTTATTACATTTGCACTAAATATAATATATTCAAATATTGATCATCATTAAAGGTAAATTACCTTTTCTTTTCTTTTTCTTCTTTATGATGATGATGACGATGATGATGATGATGATGACTATACCAGGCACTACTACAAGTCCAGTCATCTGTGTAGTAGTAATACCTGCTGAAGAGTAAAGACATAATGCCAAGACGATACAGCACTGTCAATATTAAATACACATTTATCCAAGAAAACGTTTACATCTCGCAGGCTATGATCATTTAGTTTGCTACTTTAGTTAATCTCCTTTGAACAACACAAATCAAAAATTCTCTAAATGATAATAAGTATTATTCATACATACAATGGGGAGACGGGCTATCAAGTAATCAAATTATTATTATTATTAGTTTTAAAATATAAATTATTCTAGAATGCTGAAGATATAATATTTAATTTAATTTTACTGAGTTAAAGAGGTGACTAGCTCTATATAGACTGCTGCTCCCAAAAGGACAAAATATGGAGGTGACTGGACATAATATATTATTATGACGAGAGAATGAGGAGAGAACAGCATAATTTCACTGCTTTTGTGCAAGGGAAGGTGATCTTTGACGAATGGAATTGGTACCTCTTATATTTCATTAATATTATTATTCTGTTGACACTGGACTGCCAACTGACTTAATCCATAAATACGAAACGAATGGTAGATCTTTGCATATGTAGTTGATGTGAATCTATTTATACCACTCTTGTACAGTTAATGGACATTTAAGAAAGAACTTTGCATTGCTATGTCTCTGGGTAAATTGGCAAGGAGGACCACGACTAAAGTTTATGATTTTATTGACGTGCATAGCCTCTGCTACATGAGGCAATATTTTTCCCTTGTTAGTGATGTGTCTAT
The DNA here is from genome assembly GCA_028829895.1 of Sinotaia quadrata. Classification (NCBI taxonomy): domain Eukaryota; kingdom Metazoa; phylum Mollusca; class Gastropoda; order Architaenioglossa; family Viviparidae; genus Sinotaia; species Sinotaia quadrata. The sequence continues at coordinate 99,440,905 of CM054180.1, forward strand.
TTTATTTGCAATTTATACTCTATTACAAAACGATTTAATATAAAGTGCATTCATTGGTTCATACGGTACATCAATTAACTTCGTTTAATAATTTACAAACGCAAGCAGTGATACATTTTCATATACATTCACATAATGATATAGAGCACAGTTGTGAGTATGTCTGGGATTAGGGGGTGGGAGGTACGAGAGCTAAACACAACCTTTCGTAATCGCGATTAGCACTATCAATGGCACAGCAGATAACATATTTCCACTAATAAAATACTCTTTTGTCTAAACACTGATTATTTCGCAATGATTAAATGGAAATGGTAAATGTATTTTTCACTCACCATTAACGTTCACCTCAAAAGTAAAGGCTTCACTTCCAAACGTGTTGCCAATTGTGAGTTAACCTGCAGTATTTTATAAGCCTATAATATGAAGGTTAACACTGGGAAAAGTAGGTGTATGTGGAGACTACTCCTCAGATCGATGTCTGCATTTGAGAGGTGCATTATATTATAGGTGAAAAATAATATAATCTTCAAAATTTAGAAGTCACTTCTCCATGTTCAAAATAACTGACACAGTATTCATGCAAAGGAAGTAGAAGTCACTTCTCCATGTTCAAAATAACTGACACAGTATTCTTGCAAAGCAAGTAGATGTCAAGGAATTAATATTCCATTGGGAAAATTCATTTTTCATTCACGTAGTTAAATACAAGGTCAGACTGTTTATGAATAGTTCTTTAGTAATAATTCATTCACGTAGTTAAATACAAGGTCAGACTGTTTATGAATAGTTCTTTAGTAATAATTCATTCATGTAGCTAAATACAAGGTCAGACTGTTTATGAATAGTTCTTTAGTAATAATTCATTCACGTAGTTAAATACAAGGTCAGACTGTTTATGAATAGTTCTTTAGTAATAATTCATTCAAGTAGTTAAATACAAGGTCATACTGTTTATGAATAGTAATAATCAGTTGTTGGTGTTAATATACCATTTTAGTTTCTAAATTAAAATTATTCTTTGTCTTTTGAAATGTTTAATTTTGCTCCTGATGTTACATTTTTGTGGGTAATAGTTTGATGCCTTGCATCAAGGACCGTTATCATGAGAAGACACACAGTCACAGATCAATTAGATTGATGCTACAATGCAAGCACTTTGTCCAAAGTCAGATCATTCTGAGCACCGTCTTAAAAACAATCCAGTCTTTCAAAACGTGGATTTCACTCACACTCAAAAGCACTTCGTCCAAAGTCAGATCATTCTGAGCACCTCCTTAAAACATGCCAGTCTTTCAAAATATGGATTTCACTCACACTCAAAAGCACTTGGTCCAAAGTTAGATCATTCTGAGCACCTCCTTAAAAACATGTCAGTCTTTCAAAATATAGATTTCACTCACACTCAAACGTGAAATATGGATAGATCTAAACTAGAACCATAAACAAACGTGTGATATGGACAGATCTAAACTAGAACCATAAACAAACGTGTGATATGGACAGATCTAAACTAGAACCATAAACAAGCGTGTGATATGGACAGATCTAAACTAGAACCTTAGACAAACGTTCGTCTGCACAAGTAGCAATGTAGATCCTATGTATTTAACTGCTTCATTTTTTATTTCATTAATTTGATGTGAATTTACTAGAATGTGCTCTAGATAGATTGCACAGTTTCAGTTTTATTTGCTGTCATTATAACTAAAAGAACCATTTATAATACTTTGGTGATTTTCTCAGTGTACATTAGCACAAAAACACACAAGCATTGCATATAATGTAACACTTAAATTATATCTCTATTGTACAGTATCACAGTTATCAAAACAACATTTTAATTAGTATGGTAGTGATTAATATTCAATTTTATCCAAATTACACACAGACATATTTCCACAGGAAACAAAATGCAATTTCTAGAATGCCGATCAACTGTCTAACATTTTTCATGCAATTAGGTCAACAAATAGCATCAGTGACGTTTCCTATAATCACAGAACAATACAAGCGAAATATATTCTTAGTTAGGAATGAGTGACGTTTCTATAATCACAGAACAATACAAGCGAAATATAGTCTTAGTTAGGAATGAGCAATTAGAATTATGTTCCACAGTACATCCACACAACTTCAAGCAGCTAAAGAATGACTTCTTACTAATAATGGTAAACAGATTGACTTACCTAGGAACACAACATCAAGCAGCAAAGAATGACTTCTTACTGAAAATAGTAAGCTGATTGACTTACCTAGGAACACAACTTCAAACAGCTGAAAATATTTCTTACTGATAATGGTAAGAAGATTGACTTATCTAGGAACACGTCCCTCGGATTCTCAAATTTTAATTCCCTTGTGAATATGTGTACCCACTCCAGGACAACGTCATAACTCTCAATCATGACTTCACCTGTTACTCAATACTCGCGCTGATCCTCAAACCCATGTGTAGTTTCTATGTCCTATGTGATTACCCATGTGTAGTTTCTATGTCCTATGTGATTACCCATGTGTAGTTTCTATGTCCTATGTGATTACCCATGTGTAGTTTCTATGTCCTATGTGATTACCCATGTGTAGTTTCTATGTCCTATGTGATTACCCATGTGTAGTTTCTATGTTCTATGTGATTACCCATGTGGCTCTCACGGTCAGTCATATGTTAATCCATTTAGAATGCTTTACTATCCCCTCTTTAGTATCATGGCAGACGTTTGCAAACATAAAGAATGCTTTATTCTTGCAAAGTGGTATAGTAAATAAGATTTAAAGGGACTTTTAATGATTGATGTATTAAATGACGAGTTTGTCGTAGAGTGAATAGTAAATAAGATTTAAAGGGACTTTTAATGATTGATGTATTAAATGACGAGTTTGTCGTAGAGTGATTTCACTATAATACGTTCAAAGTGACGCATCCCCGCCGTCCCCCGATTACAGCCAGACACACCCAGAACATGGTTGTGTCAAGAATAACTATGCAGGTTGTCAAGAATAAATATGCAGCTTGTCAAGAATAAATATGCAGGTTGTCAAAAATAACTATGCAGGTTGTCAAGAATAACTATGCAGGTTGTCAAGAATAAATATGCAGCTTGTCAAGAATAAATATGCAGGTTGTCAAGAATAACTATGCAGGTTGTCAAGAATAAATATGCAGGTTGTCAAGAATAACTATGCAGGTTGTCAAGAATAAATATGCAGCTTGTCAAGAATAACTATGCAGGTTGTCAAGAATAAATAAGCAGGTTGTCAAGAATAACTATGCAGGTTGTCAAGAATAAATATGCAGCTTGTCAAGAATAAATATGCAGGTTGTCAAGAATAACTATGCAGGTTGTCAAGAATAATTATGCAGGTTGTCAAGAATAACTATGCAGGTTGTCAAGAATAAATAAGCAGGTTGTCAAGAATAAATATGCAGGTTGTCAAGAATAACTATGCAGGTTGTCAAGAATAAATATGCAGGTTGTCAAGAATAAATGTGCAGGTTGTCAAGGATAATTATGCAGGTTGTCAAGAATAAATAAAAATTGAATAAGGCAGCAAACAAGGATAAGCGATACTGTTAAATGCTATGTGTATGGACTGAATTGATTTGCTAATTAAAATCAGCCAATAAACACTATACAAAGAGATTCTTTGTATAATTCAATTGTAATTCATCTATATATGCAGCAGCTGAAACCCAAGAACATCATATCTCTAGATAATAATTTTTTGTTTCTGCCACATTAAATAGAGAGCAGATAATCCAACCCACATCATTCAGTTTACCTTCTTAAGGTGTTTATTTTGAAGAGGTATTTTAAAGATAATGAGACGAATAGCTAAAGGCATTTCAATATACAAAACACACGCACGCATGCACGCACGCACACACACACACACACACACACACACACACACACACACACACACACACACACACACACACACCATCAATGAATACATGTTTAAAAGAAAACTAGTACTGACACAATGGGAAAAAGAAAATATAAAGTACTATAGTACTGATCAACAATAATACTCACATCCTACACTGGCAGTGTGGGCGGACTTGGTCGCACTGTGAGGCAGATATATATAGCTTTTTTTGTTGTTGTTACTCAACAATGTTCACTATTATACTTGAAGTGTTCATAATATAATTAAAGAATTAATTACATTCTGTCATAAAAAGGAGGATTTCAGTAAATGTTTTTTTTAATGTTAGCAGAGGAGTTAAATTACCTTGAAATTTAAGTGTACAATGTGTTTAGTACTTCGTTGTTCATAGTGGAAATGTAAACTTTGGAGTGGGATGAAAGTTTTTGTGGGCATATATTGACTGAAAATAGCATTAGTAACGGCGCTTAACGGGCCGGAAGAGCAGTGAAGCGTGAATAGGAAACAATCACAGAACGAAAGGGAGACAAGTGCATGCGCCTATACGTGTCCATCTCTTGTTCCAAGTTGGAAGTAAGCAAAGGTGAAGTTTGCTACACTCAATTGGTTAGTGAGCTAGATGACCAGAGAGATGAGGGGTAGATGGAGCCCAAATCTGACATTGTGGTCCGAAAGACCCAACTATCTTCATCTTGCGCGAAGATGACTTGAGAAAAAGTCCTGACCAGCACGGAGAAACTCACAAGATTTGAAGGTAAAGTCTGAAAACTTTTAAAGGTAAATTTAGCTACTGTGAGAGAGCGAAATGATAATTTAAACTGTATTCTTTCTGCTGAATTGTGTGATAAAGACTGAGTGTCATACATGTATGACATAAGTTGTGTTTTAATGATGATTTGATTTCACAGATCGGTAAAAAGGTATTAGAATGAGAAACGCAGTTGAAATCCTCATTGTATGTTGATAGGGTTTCAGTGTACAATTTACAGCGTATTAGTAAACCTAAATTACAACAACCGACTTGGCTGGAGTTATAGGCAATTCCTATCGAGTTTGTGTTGGAGTCAATCAGTTTATACGATTGTGTGCGTGTGTCGGGGGGTGGAGGTGTTGGGGGGGGGGGTATGAGGTGGGTGGGTGTGGACCAGTGTGGGCTACAGACCTGCTGTGATGAAAGTAACTGATCATTACAACCTACATAACTGATTTAACCTCCGAAAGTCTCTAAATCGAGAGGACTCGTGCACCGAAATGAGAACAATAAGGAAAATTCAGGCCATTCTATTGTCAAGTCACACTTATCTGTGACGAGATATGTGCACAATTCTTCATATATATATCTTTTTGTCATTCTTCTTTTAGATGAAATTTCATTGTTCATTGTTAAACACTTTTTCGCGTTATTTTTAATGCACTTAGTGTAGTATAGTGGCAAGGTTGAGCGTCATTGTAGTGTAATGCAGTGGTCCCCAACCTTTTCATCGCCGCGGACCGGTCAACGCTTGATAATTTTGCCGCGGACCGGTCAACGCTTGATAATTTTACCGCGGCCCGATGATGTGGGGGGACATTGATTGTTTATATTTTAGATTGTTTTGATTTAATAATTTTAATTTAATTGTATTTAAACGTCCCTTCAAATTAAAATACAGTTACACCAAAAAATGAATATAAAGTGATTTAACATTTTAACTCACTAGAACGCTAAATCAGCGAAAACCCTGAGCTTGTTTCTTTGCAACGAGACGGTTCCATCTGGGGGTAATAGGAGACAATTACACCCGAAGTGAGTTGCTTATGTCCATCCGTTGTTTTGTTTTGGTTGCTGTCATTGCAGAAAACCCCGCTTCACACAAATAGGATTCGGAAATGGTAATACGGATTTAAGTGCTGTGGTGGCCGTTGTTGTATTGGCAGGTGAGGGGGTTTACAGAGCCCAGGATAATACCACATCGTCTGTACTTAGTGTGTATGTGCGCCCAGGATGTTCACTCCCCACCCTGTAATGTTCACTAGTGGTGTTGTTGTTGTCGTTGGCACTGTTGTTGTTGATGTCCCCGGTATCCGTTGGACTGTATGTAGGTGGGTGTTGGCGGCAAGCATTAGTTGAATTAGATCCGCAATGGGGTGGTTATAATATCCCCACTGCAGGTGATGTTGCTCCCTGTGCTGCCACCGTTGTTGTTGTTGTTGTCGGCGGTGGTTGTTGTCGCAGCGATGCCGTTGTTGTTGTGGATTCTGTTGTTGTGGCTGTGGTAGATGATACTGTTGTTGTCGTCTGATGTCTTGTGGCGGGCGCCTTCTTTTTGATTTGGGGCTCCGTTCTGTAGTGTTTCCTCGTGTGTCTGTTGTGGTTGTCTTTGCTGCAGTCCCTGGTGGTGACTCTGGCTGTGGATTGGGGGCAGTTGGTTTAGTCGTTGTTGGTGTTTCTTGTGGTGTAGTTGGAGCGTTGTCGACTTCTGTTTCGGTCTGTGCGTCAGTTGTCTTCACTTCTTTTTCTGTTTGTATTTTTCTTTCTTGCGTCTTGATATGTACCGTTTGTGTGCTGGAGATTTTTTGGCGTTTCTTCTTATTTTCGGTGGTAGTTGTTTTAATTTCTTTTTCTTTGCTGATAGAGCTTGTAGTCTGAGTTTCCTTATTATCTGTTGTGGGTTCTGGAGTTTGCGAGAATGCCTGGCTGATTTCTTGTTTTGCTGTTGAGTTGAATTCACTTTGGCCGTAGGTGGAATTTTCCAGATGATGTTGGTGTTTATTCCACTTTCTCTTGTAGTGGCTTGTAGAGTTTGGGTGGAAACGTGGCTTTGTCCTTTGACTGTTTGAGTTGTGCCGTCTTCCTGTGTGGGTTTTCGCGTTTTCCTCCTTTTCCGTTTGTGAAGAGCGTGTTTTTGTTGTCGGCGTTATTTTCCAGAAGATGACTGTGTTTCACAGTCTGTTGATGTAGTTTTTTTTCGGGTTGTCTTGTCAGGTGCTTGTCTAAAATCTTATGGAGACCAATTGCGGTTAAGATGGCTTGTTGTCTAGTGTAAGTTCATCTTCTGTTTTTGTGTGGAAGAGGGTCAACAGCAAATTAGTGAACGCATTTTTTAGTTCAACGTTTTTAGTTTCTAGTGTGAAGGTGAAGGGGGTAACTTTTCGTATGCCCCCATTTTCGGTTGGTTTGCTGATTTCACAGCAGTATTTTGTCCAGTCTTCTCCTTTGTACTTCTTAATGTTTGCACCTCTTCAAGCCCCTTTTGCCGTATCTGTCTCAGCTGGGCTATGCGCTCGTTTGTGAAACAGAAAGGGCCGTCCGCATCTTCTGTGACTGACTCAGAATCGCGCAAAATGTCACTTGGTAGAGTGGGCAGTAGTGGCATTTTTGCCAGCCCTGAAAAGGGCTGAGTCTTAGTGCTGGTTTGTCTGGTGTGGCGCTTTGACATGACTCTCCTCCCGGCAGTCCAATGGATGGAGTGCGTTCGTCGGTGGTCCGAAGCGAAGTGTGTTGGTGTGGTTGGGAAGTAGAGCTCGAATTCTTTAAAAGCAAAGACAGATGATCGTGCACCAACTGGGAGAATGAATGCTCAGACTCAATCTCGTCCATGGAAAGTCGCACAAACCCGAAAGAAATACACCAGAGTAAAAATAAAATTGGGCGGCCCGGTACCATTTGGTCCACGGACCGGTACCATATGGTCCACGGACCGGTACCGGTCCGCGGACCGGGGGTTGGGGACCACTGGTGTAATGGATTTTATTGTTGATTTATGTCGCAGTGTTACTGTATGGTGGCTCGACCAGTCAAAAACAAAATAATCACTAGGACCAGTACCTGGTTCGGCATCTATACAGTATTTTAAAACTAATGCATCTGAGTTAATTGCATACACAGAGATCTTCCCAGGTATCACTCGACACTGGAAATAAAGAATGCTTTCGAGTGAGTGGGTATATTTTGACATTTTAGTAGCATCATATACTAAGAGAGTATTAATTCATATGAGAAATTTGAAATACAACTAAGGCAAAAAGTAAATACGCTACAATGTACCAAGTCAGTAAAACATTTAAATCCACATTTTTTCTTAATGAAACATATGTTAAATTTAATCAGTCACATTGATGTTTGGTGATACTTTTAATAAAAAAAACTTTCTTATTGCTTTTCACTTGACCTAAAAGATCTTCACTACTTGCAGAGATGAATAAGCACACTGTACATTTTCTTACAGCTAATATTACAAAAGCCCCGTTAAGCTCACAGGTGTTGTCAGGACATGGTTGTTGTAAGTTTGTAACTCTCCACTCTAGTCTGCTATTGGTCGACTGGACACTGGTGTTGTCAGGACATGGTTGTTGTAACTCTCCACTCTAGTCTGCTATTGGTCGACTGGAAACTTTCAAAATGCTCTAAACATTGCAGTTGGAATCACTCTTGCAGCATAGAGAAACGACCACTGAGCGCCACTTCCACCGGCGTCCTGTCCACAGCAGATTTCAACATTTCTTCTCTTTTTATCATGCTCTAGTTTCTGTTTTAAGACCTAGTCCCGACCCAAGCAGACTTAAACAACATTTCTTGCTCTAGTTTCTGTTTCAAGATCTAGTCCCAACCCCGACCCTATGCACGTGCACACACCTGCTAGACGTCTGTGCTTATCATCAAGGACACACCCTGCTTTTCAAAAGGGAAAAGTGTAGGTCAGTGATAAATCCATACCAGGGTCCATTTATCACATCTTGTGTTATTGTTTGAAATCAGACTCAAAGATGATCATGGTCAAGAAAATATGAAGACATCTATTTCAGCATGGGCAGCGCCATCTATTCAGTGTCATAGTTTATTTCAAACTGCACACGTGTAAGTCAACAGTAATTGCATTTCACATATAGTAAACAATGTATTTTTCATATGTCGATTCATTGTAGTTTGATAATTTTACATTTAGAGTTCGAGTAATTTTAATATCTATACAGTCTTATATCCTGTTAGAAGAAATTATGCCTGTCTTAATTAACAATTTTTATTAATTAAAGTTTCGCATTTTTTTCTATACCGTACCGTTAGCCGTCCTTGCAAACTGTGGTGCAATACCGACCTTTGTTATGTACTTAAGATATAGGTCACTCGACCATCATGTGTGGACAGTCGAAAGGTGAAGGATAGTGGAAAATAACTTATAGAATGTCCATATACGGAGATATGTTTTCCTACCGGCGATATAGGTTAGATACGTAGGAAGTGTGGATGTGTGTAACTCTATAAATAGACTGAAAATCAATAATAAGTATCCACGTACAAACACTACCTATAACACCATGGGTAAAACAGATTAATGGATGAGGACTCTTGCATCAGATAAGGCAAAACATATCGAATTCTCAGACTATTTTATTTGATGAATTACGGATATGTAGAGATAATTATACATTCTTTATTGACTTTTGTATGGAAATAACGCCATTTTTTTTATGACGTTCAGTGGCAATCGAAATATGTAATGTTAAACTCAAACACGTGCTGTGTGTTTATTATAGCCTCTAATTTAGTGTAACAAATAATGGATGTAGTGAAATGTTTATTATAGCCTTTAATTTAGTGTAACAGATAATAGATGTAGTGAAATGTTTATTATAGCCTTTAATTTATTGTAACAGATAATGGATGTAGTGAAATGCTCATTCAATCTCCACTAATATAAAAAAAAAATTATATTTATTGTAACTCACATAAATGTTTGGTTCTATCTATGTGGGTAAACAGTTATTTTCCTTTATGAAATCAACAAACACTTTTCAGAGAACAAGGCTGACTGATAACACTTGTCATCTCTGATCAAAGTCGGGACTGCCCAGACATTTCAGCCAGACATACCAAAAACTGTCAGCAAAAAGAGGTTGTCAAGCCTCAGGACAAAACACTAAAAATGATTGAATAGTAGCAAATAAATGTTCAGTTTTGAACTGCTGTAATTTTTGTTCAATGTATTTGTTGCAGTTACAAACTACAAGTATATGTTGCCGTTTAAAATTATATTTTTTGTCAAACTACTTCATTACTTTGTATTCATGAATGCTGCAAAACATTTGTATGACATTGTATTTTTCTAAATATAAGTAACAAAAATATTCTGCAATAAATTTTATTTAAAATGATTTCAATTAGTTGTAATGTGCGTCGGAGTATCCTCAGTTTGACATGCCTGCTGTAAACACTAATTTAACATTGAAAAGAATGAAGGGAATTAGAGTATTTAAGACAGTAGTCTAACACTAATAATATAAATGCCTGGCTCTTAGTCACATATTCTACTTTGTGAAATGAACAAAATGATTCAAACTCTTCACTAACCTTCGTACTAAACTGTAAAGCAGAAATGGGATTCCAATCAGTGTAGAATAATAACCATTACCTTAAATGCTGACAGCTTTCAGGCGGGTTCATTGAGTAAAGGTACATGTTTTAAACTTGAAATTACTTTTTGTTTATTATACATTCATCGGTCATTGAGAGACTGTCTTACAAAATATATGCAGCTTTTTCTTTCAAGTTTTCACTAAAACATGAGCATAACTATTTATAGATTTTACTTACCAACTGTTTTGATACTACTGACTGTTGTTGTGATATTTGATCCTGGGGTGAAAGCCACTTTGTCGGTCACTAGTCCAGTAGTTGTTGGGAATTTTATGTTTTCTGGCATTTCACAGTATCCTGATACATATTTTCCACCCGATTGTGTTGTCCAAGTTTTCATGGTGACCATAGAACCGAGCTTCTCAGATTCCTAAAATTGGTAAGTGTAATTTACTTATTAGAATTTATGTAAATAATCAAATTAATATAATCAATATGACTAAGGCAATGTATACATTTTCCCACATACACATAATCTAACACTGTAAAGAGATAGTATACAAATATATAGATATTTGTGAATAAAAATTATTACCTGAAACTTAAATAACATTTCTCACTGATAGGGTCAAAACTGAATCCTGTATAATTATAAAAATTACATACATAATATGGTGTAATGGCAAACTGCCTAACCCACACACAGACGGACATTTAGGGACATTAACTGTCACGATATCTTGTCAAAACCATTACAATGGCTGTTAGTGTCCAAATCATTCGTCAGCCAGTTTAACGCTATGGTCAAGAACGCGGACTTTGTTATCTCTCGCACTTAATCCTCATAGCATTCTTTTTTTTTTTTTTTACTACAACTCAATACTATTTTCATAACTCTGCTTAAAACCACTGTTATCTCTCGCACATAATCCTCATAGAATTCATTTTTTTTTACTACAACTCAATACTATTTTTTTCACTACAACTAAATACTATTTTTTTTCACTACAACTCAATACTATTTTTTTTCACTACAACTAAATACTATTTTTTTTCACTACAACTCAATACTATTTTTTTTTTTGCACTACAACTCAATACTATTTTTTTTCACTACAACTCAATACTATTTTCATAACTCTACTTAAAACCACTGTTAACAATGAAACACAGCATTTTATTTAAGTACATACAAAATTATCAACTCCACCATTATTTATCATTGCTACTTTCTTTGAAGAATTATCAACAGTACTACCTGCATTGTTTCCAGGACATGTCTAAACGAAAGCAAAAACTGTTTCCTACAATCTAATTAACAGCCTAGGTAGAATGTGCCGTCGTCAAAAATATTCAGATTTTCTTTCATTCACTCCTCTAAACCTACTTAGTACCTAACGTTGTCTTTAACTGGACCATTGTACGTATTAACTTATACGGGGAAATTATTAATTAACACAAAAAAAGAAGAGACAGATTCAGTCAAAGGTGTATTATTAACAACTTTTCAAAAGTGATTTTAATGGAGTCTTTATCACCTGACATTGAAGTTTTTGTCCCTACTCAGAGACAGAGATCCAAGAGATCTGGGATCTAGCAACAGGTCTTACATTGGGTTACTAAAAGAGGTTGTAGCAACGAGAGACAGAGATCCAAGAAATATGGGATCTAGCAACAGGTCTTACATTGGGTTACTACAAGAGAGTGTAGGAGTGAGAAACAGATCTTTTTACTCCTGTCAGATTTCATTTAATTAAATTATAAAATTTAATGCGTTAATAAATCTTATTTTTATTTAAATGATTGAATCATTAAAGTTGTATGAAACTTTAAATGTAAGATTTTTACGGCGTGAAACTTATTCAGAATGCTGTTGCCTATATTGGCATACAAGTGAAAATTGTACTTCGGTAGTGGAGTGAAAGTATGAGCTGGCGAGTGTTACCTGAGAGGGAGTAGTTAGTATTGTTGGCCATATTGTTGGCAGTCAGATCAGAAGAACATTGAAGCATGAATAGAAACAATCACTATGTATGTCAGTTGGACCAGTGACTAATTAGCATGAGGCTACATATGTATGTGAGTTGGACCAGTGACTAATTAGCATGAGGCTACATATGTATGTGAGTTGGACCAGTGACTAATTAGCATGAGGCTACATATGTATGTGAGTTGGACCAGTGACTAATTAGCATAAGGCTACATATGTATGTGAGTTGGACCAGTGACTAATTAGCATGAGGCTACATATGTATGTGAGTTGGACCAGTGACTAATTAGCATGAGGCTACATATGTATGTGAGTTGGACCAGTGACTAATTAGCATGAGGCTACATATGTATGTGAGTTGGACCAGTGACTAATTAGCATGAGGCTCCATATGATGTGTATCGAATCTAACAGATCATCACAACATACATACATTGTTGTCTCAGCTGTGTAAAAATTGAAATTTCCTGAATGGGTGATTTTTCTACAATTCTAGGCTGCAAGTGTAGAGAAATGAGAACAATTAGTAATCGGAATATTAAGGCAATTCAATTGTTAGCATTGATCTGTGAAGACAATATGTTAAATTCTTGTAATACCTATTTTATTCTTCTTCATTTCAATTTTTAATTGTTAATCGCTGGCTGGATAACTCTTAAAGGAGGTATGCATCCAAATGACTGGAAGTAACTGTTGGCGGCAATATATCCTAGGTGATAATTTAAAAGTGCGAACTAGTAAAATATATCAAAGACTTGTAGCTTTGATGCAGTAACACTTAACATACTACTCCATCTATAGATGTCAATGGAGTCACACTTAACATACTACTCCATCTATAGATGTCAATGGTGTCTTCGAAGATTAATGCAAAGAAGCTAGCATAACCTATAGTCTAAATATCACTATTTCAGACGTCAACATTGTTTTAGTCTTGAGCTTGTCAACTGGAACTAAAGTATCAAATGTGGGAGAATTTCTTCTCTCTAATTCATTTCAAATGTTCGCTTGTCGTTATGCTCAAAATAATCCACAAAGCATCTTGTGACTAAACAATGTTGGGAGGAAATGAAATTTCTCTTTAAGCTTCACCTACAAAGTAGGGTATTAGTTTCAATTCCAAAGTCAGTCATGATGGTTGGTATCAGTCTTGTCTTGACTGTGAATTTCAGTAACGTAAATTGTGCAGCGATCATGTATATCGATTACATTTTCATTTCTAGGGACAAGTAATTCGTGGGATTCCTGTGAATTTCAGTAACATAAATTGTGTAGCGACCATGTATATCGATTACATTTTAATTTCTAGGGACAAGTAATTCGTGGGATTCCTGTGAATTTCAGTAACATAAATTGTGTAGCGACCATGTATATCGATTACATTTTCATTTCTAGGGACAAGCAATTCGTGGGATTCCTGTGAAAGATTTAGCAAATGTATTATTTGCTGGTTAGCCAGAAAACTCAGCAAGTGTGTGTATCTTGGCAATTTCCTATTGATATTCCAATATGAAAAAAAGGGTCACTAGATGTGTTTTAAATTTCTATTTGTGTTCTGAAAAAAAATTATTTCGGGAATTTCTAGTCTGATTACACATAGACTGTCATATAAACTTACTTCTCGTACTTCGTACCACTGACATGTGTACTTTCCTAACAGCGATAATGTCTTTGTGATGTTACAGTGCCCAGTTACATTCCAGGGTGATAGGTCTTTCGAAACCTGGACACTGCATGTCCCTTCAGGTGGATCTGAAATGACAGATTGAGATTTACGCATGACAGTTTACATTTATAAACAGGTGAATATTATGTTAAAGAAAATATTGCAAACGTATTCTTCTTTAGAAAAACAAAGTTGCAGTCTTTACCGGACAGAACACATTTACCCATTACACTGCTATTTATACCCCAAGCATGTTAAGCTTCCTATTAACTTTAACTATTAACTTCCTATTAACTTTAACTATTAACTTCCTATTAATTTTAACTATTAACTTCCCATTAACTTTAACTATTAACTCTCATCCATTTAGATTATATATTACAACATTACCACAATGCTCTCACACATGCTGTAAGCTTGGTCAAATCTTACCTATTGAATTCATTTCACTGGAGTTAGTGAGTGCAACAGGCATTTGGATAGAGTCAGTGAGTGCAACAGGCATATAGCTGGAGTCAGTGAGTGCAACAGACCTATGACTGGAGTCAATGAGTGCAACAGGCATTTGGGTGGAGTCAGTGAGTGCAACAGGCATATGACTGGAGTCAGTGAGTGCAACAGGCATATGACTGGAGTTAGTGAGTGCAACAGGCATGTGACTGGAGTTAGTGAGTGCAACAGGCATTTGACTGGAGTCAGTGAGTGCAACAGGCATATGACTGGAGTCGGTGAGTGCAACAGGCATTTGGGTGGAGTCAGTGAGTGCAACAGGTATATGACTGGAGTTAGTGAGTGCAACAGGCATATGACGGGAGTTAGTGAGTGCAACAGGCATTTGACTGGAGTTAGTGAGTGCAACAGGCATATGACTGGAGTTAGTGAGTGCAACATAACAGTAAGGAAGCGTTATACTTGACTGGTGTTTGTGAACAGGCAGCCAATGTGGGCAAAATTTATTCTGTACGGTATTGGTAGCATCAGTTTATCTTTTTTAAACATTTGTTATGCATAATATATGTTTGTATTTATTGAATTTTAAATGTAATTTTACCTTGACTTAAATGGGTTCTTTGGAATGACCTTGTGTAGGATGGGGTCGAGTTAAATGACCAGCGAGATGAATGCAAATTTACTATCCAAACATCTCAAAGATAAAATTAACGTTTTTCTACCTAGAGTCTGTTATAATTAATGATGTTATCATTATCAGATGGTAGTAATAATTATAGCAGGCAACTTATTAAAAATATAATAAGACCGAGTCATGGACTGAGGTTATGATTATTAAGAATAATTTACACTTTTCCTATAAACTTATTTCAGTGGAAAAAAGATAACTAACAGAGGTATACCTGAGCTAAATGGAATTATACTTTTACTATAAACTTATTTCGGCGGAAAAAAGATAAATAAGCAGAGGTATTCCCACATTTAAATTATTCAGAATTATACAGTAGTAGTTTAGAGAATAGAGAACAACGAGAAGGAAAGAAATTAATAATTAATTATATCGTGGTATGAAATAATTATTAGTGAAACCGCAAAGAAAATTTAGAATTTCAAAATACATAAAGAGAACATTTATCTTTAAACATGTTGTCATAATTTAAAAGTTCAGAAAACGTCGTTTGGACCTGAAATGGTAATGAAGCGCATGCATGGTTGAGAGAAAATGAAATAGAGAGAATTCAAAGACAAAAATTCAAAAGAACTGCACGTTTCTGAAAGAGAAGACAGTGTGGTAACTTACACACAACATCTATTTGACACGTGGCATTGGTACTAGTCCCCTTTATCTGACACATCAATGTTTCCAATAATCTTCCCATGTTGACGTCATCCAATGTTGAGAAATCTATGGCAAGAACACTCTCTGTGTCCGATGTCCTTGACGGAGTCATTTGTTCCAAGTTAGTTTCAGAGCACATGGAAACACCAGTTGCAGAAGGTCGGGGACAGTAACCAAGATCCTTATTATCATTGTTCTGTCCAAGTAACACCCACATCACAGTGTCCTCTACAAGCAGTCCGCTACATGTCACGGAATTCTGTCTTCCTTCCACAACTTCAATGACGCCCGTGATGCATGGCAGTGACAATGACGTCGCTAAAATAAACAAAATTATTTAAGATTAAAAAATATAAACGATAACTTAAACTGATTTTTTGTGGCTATTTACATTATATTCATACAGATTTTCTTTTTACATTTGAAAGTGTCAAAATGTTATTAAAAATGTCTCTTAATTAAAAAAATATAATGTTCTCATTGGATGTATACTATAAACAGAGCAGTGCCGTCTTAACGCGTGGGCACGTTAAGCAATTGCCCGGGGCCTCAGGAGCATCTTATATGTTGTGACTTGCTGTCAGTAAATAGTAGGTAGGGGCCCCAGTGCACTGTTTAGCCGGTGGGCCTACGATGCTGTCAAGTCGGCCCTGAAACAGAGGGACTAGTTTGTTTTTTCTTTTTACAGCACCAACATAAGTCTTTAATGTTTTCAACAGTGTGTATTCTATAAGATGCGCAATAAAGTCTACAAAAAAATCTACTTAATTTCTAATAGATATTTTTCTGCATATATGTCTCAGAGTGTGCATAAGTTATTCCATGAAACCGTGTATGCAAAAAAATAGGCTGAAAAGGGATTTTATTTTAGGAAACTTATTTTTATTTATTAAATATATGATATAGGTGTCGCGATGTATTCTGGGGTGAGGCTGTGTGACGCCAACGCCACCTAGTTAATGGTTGTGATGGTCAAACCATGGGCAAATTATGTTCTTTGTGTTGTGTTTTTTCTTTTTCTTTACTAATAATCTGTAAATGGATAGCTATTAGTTACGCACTCAATTCGCATAGCCGATTATGTAATCTGCCGGACACGCAGTAAAGGATTGAGGTCAAATTCATTGATCACGCTGGGCACTGGCAATGTACAGAAGGGGGAAGGGTGACAGAGTGGGTGAATGTTGACCGGAGACGGGGTGCCCTTATATGGACATTTGCATTCCGTTCAATGACGCGAAGGAGCTTGTAGCTTGACCCAGAGTCATTCATATATATGTTCCTGATACCTATAGAAGGGTTGATGAATTTGCATAGATGAAAGGAAGATTTTGCACGTTTCCGTGAGGGGTAAATATATTGACGTCTCAGAAATTATTGTTATATATCATGTTTAAAATTCTGTGTAGAATATTCATGTATTTTTACTAATGATTGTTGTATGAAACTAACGCATGTCTCTTCCAGAGAAGGTTGTATGGCTTTAGTAATAATTCATGCCAAATGTATAGATGATGAAATGAAACTATGCATGTTTTGTGCATTATGTTTTATATATTGTAAAACCATTTGTAGTGAGTAAAGCTAAATGGGAGATTGAGATAATCATTCAATGCAATGTAAACCATTCATTGATTATGTTTGTATCTATTGTGATTCATGTAAATGTGGAAATGGAAATATTATTGTTTTATCTGTAAATATTTCTTCATGAAGAGATTTTGTAAAGTATAAGTTAACGTGTAGCTAACGTTTAATGATGTGAAATTGTAAAAGTCATCTATTCTTGTCACCACAAAGCCTTAAAGCTTCTTTCATCTTATCGTCTTGACTTGTTGCTGAGTTGATCTTCATGTTCACTCTGAAAGGCCTACTTTATTCCTGTCACAAGCTGACGGTCATCGACGTGACATGTGATACTGCACCAGTAGATTATGACAATGAGCTCATCCATAATGACAAGGTGAAGTTGTCTGCCCTACTCTAATCCATAACTGACCAGATGAACATTATTGTTAAATTAACATTAATGGTGGGACAGAATATAGAGTTCTCAGTTGACCTGTCTTTTTGAAAATCAAATTCTATTGTTCTCTTTTTATTATTATTATTAAATCTTATTGTTCTTGTTATCTTAAACCAACATTTTGGTTAATTTGTTAGTGTGACCGAGAAGTGTTCACTGGGGATTCTGAGTCGAAGATATGTGGATGTTGTATGAGATGTAATTAATCAAAGGGAAAGATAGTGTTTGCCAACTCAAGGCAAGACAGCTAATTTGTCTGTCACAATGTTAGATGAATAAAGGTCCCAAAGAATAGGTCTGACATAGAGACTTAAGGATAGATTAGGTCACTTGGATGTTGTCAATATTAGAGCTAGTATAATAACTTTGATGATTAATAATTTTGAGTCTGATACTGCAACAGGTTCATTAAATATAACCAGGTATGTGAGAAGGGTTATTATTATTATTAATTAATTAATCATCCTTAACTAATTAAAAGTTATGTGAATCTTAATTTAGGTTATTAATAATTATCCAGCAGACACCACTCGTCACTCTCACTTGGCAAATATGCGGGCACTGTAAACGTTTTCTCTCTTCCACAACAGTAAAGACAAACATGGACTGTCACACAATATTTCCATAGGTAGAAAACATCTTACGAAAGGAGAAGACAAATCCATCTTTAATCTATATTTAGTATCCACCCACTTTCTTCTCCAACATAAGGTTATCATTATGTGTAAGAAGGTCAATAAATTTTACAATAAGTTTATTAAATCAACAATCATATACACATAAATATTATACAATAATATATTTCATTACATGTAGGCCTACAACACTGGCAGGCAATACAGTTCATTACATGTAGGCCTACAACACTGGCAGGCAATATATTTCATTACATGTAGGCCTACAACACTGGCAGGCAATACAGTTCATTACATGTAGGCCTACAACACTGGCAGGCAATATATTTCATTACATGTAGGCCTACAACACTGGCAGGCAATACAGTTCATTACATGTAGGCCTACAACACTGGCAGGCAATATATTTCATTACATGTAGGCCTACAACACTGGCAGGCAATACAGTTCATTACATGTAGGCCTACAACACTGGCAGGTAATATAATTCATTACATGTAGGCCTACAACACTGGCAGGTAATATAATTCATTACATGTAGGCCTACAACACTGGCAGGTAATATAATTCATTACATGTAGGCCTACAACACTGGCAGATAATATAATTCATTACATGTAGGTCTACAACACTGGCAGGTAATATAATTCATTACATGTAGGTCTACAACACTGGCAGGTAATATAATTCATTACATGTAGGCCTACAACACTGGCAGGCAATACAGTTCATTACATGTAGACCTACTGGGATGTGACAAGATTTGTTTGGGCTACAAATACAATGCAGGAAACTGATTTATTGTTTGGTCAAATTTGTGTAAATTATTCTATTTAACATGTAGAATAGAGTGTAATGACTGCTGGACTTTGGTCCAAGTGTAGTTTGTAAGTATACTTGATCATTTGTTAACCACTTTATAACTGCAATTTTAGAATAACAAATAATAAATAAGACAGCTAATACTGTCAAAGTGATGTAATATTAATAAGTGCTCAGTATTTCAAATTTAATATAAAACAATGTTGTTCTGTGGCCTTTAGAGATGTGGTAAGATGTGGTGAGAAGTGACAGGATGTTGTGGATTGTGGCTGTTATGGAGATGGAAATGTACCATTGCTTCATATAATGGAGAATTGTACATTTTGAGGGAAATAATCATACAAGAGTCAAATTTTGACTGTACACTTTATCAGTAACTTTCAATACATAACGAAGAATTTATTGAATCATTTAATTTTCAAGCATTAGAAATTACATGATAATTCCTTTAAGAGCTACTTTTACTAGTTTTAGATGCCTCAGAAAAACAAAACTGACAGCAGTGTCGAGTAAGTGTTGAATGACTAATACAGAAAATTCCTGCCAAAATTTAGTGCACTCACTGCCCCACTCATTGATTTAACTAGGGCACAACATTACACTAAATGTGTATGGAGTAATAATGTATGCAAATTAACTTTTGAGACACTTCAAACAAGTCTAATGTCAAGTGCTGTTTTTGAAAATACAAGATTTAAATAAAGACTTTGTTGTTAAAACAAATGTGTGTAACAGCACTCCAAGGGCAGTCTTCTTAAAATAGCATGATGGTGCATTATTTCCAGCACCAAATGGGAGTTGAAAGTTGACAACTGCAGAATGGAACTGCTCAATATATGAATAATTGTTGTGATTCTAAAGAAAGGTTTATATAGTAAAACAATAAAACTAGTAGGAACGTTGACAGAGAAATTGTGATGCCTGGAGATTTTTCACCTAATTCTAAGCATTATTTTTTAATTAAATTTTTAATTTACAAACAAATAAATAAGCAGCTCCATATGTGAAAATAATAGGCCTATATGGAATTTTTAGCCACATTTTCTGCTACTGAGAAAAAAATAGTAGCATCACAACTGAGCTGTCTGCAAATAATTAAATAATACTGTATTTTAATTGTTGTTGGAACAATTAAGTAACTGGTTACAAATTCTCAGAATAAATAACTGTATGAACTGGTAAATTGTTATAATCATAAATATTTGACTAATACTAGTAATAGCATAGTAAATGCAGTCATGAATGCCTTTTGATTTTCAGCTTTCAGTGTAGTCTTTATTGTTATTCTGAAAATAATTCTTGTATTATCGGTCATTTAATGAGAGGTTGCTATGGCTAATTTTGTGTTTAGTGTGATGTAGTGAGAGGGAAAGACAAAGGGTTTGGTATGTTTGACACAATATGATAAGGCCTATAACATAAATTGCCTCAAAGAGCAGCCACCACATCCGACTAAAGGCACTCTAAATTGTGAATTGTCTCCCTTGCATTGAAATTCGGATCGAGATGGGGACCGCGTAATCAATCAGCCAAGTAGGCGAATATGAGAAATATTGCAAATAAAGAGGAGCGGAAATCAATATTAACAATCAGAAATTGCGATATTTAATCTCGATTAGGTATAGATTTCAACTCTATAGAAACAACAAAAAACATACTTGACTATTCAAATTGTGTCAATATAGATTACAATTCACCAAAAATTAGTTTTAAACTTTACCTGTACCAAAGTGTACCATCAAACACAGGCAAAACAGACAGGTTCGGATATCCATGAGGACTGAAGAAACACCAAATGCTGGCCAGGTTATGGAAGACAAATGGTTCTGTCGAATGATAAAACGTTTTCGGGATTAAAGTCAACGGACAATCAATAATTCAAAGCAGTTTCGATTTTACCCTGCAAGAAAACAGTCGCCTCAATAAGAGACTATTAAATTGCTTAACAATTATAACCAAATATGTCTTTAAATTAAAGAAAATTAATTCAGAACTTTGTAAACCATATCAAAATTATTTAAACGCACACAAAAAATTAGTTCGACTGCTAACGAGGAAATACCTCCAACGTGCACAGGGATACAACTGATTTGATACTGTTTTAAAAGCACTCTCCACTAGAAGAGTACTATTTCAGTTTAATTAAAACATTTGTCCAACAACCAAAGTGTTTCCGAAAATTGTCTTTTAATCAGAATTATAATCTGATTTGAAGAGTAAAATTTCGAATAAAAACTTTTATCAACAAGTGAATAATGTGACTTAGAGTTGTACATATCTATTTCTGCTTTTCGTGTTCATAAAAGGTAAATACGTTGTGGGTTTGTTTTCTCTTAGTAGTTCCGTTGAAACGTCCATTCTGTATTTGTTTTATTCGTATTTTTTCAGAATAAATTATGAGAATAATCGACGCATAGATATAAGCACTCTGAAATATTGAAGACATACATTTAAAATAGTTTGTATTTCACTAGTAAAACAGAAAAAGTAATACGTACTTGCCACAAGCGGTAGACAGATCCCTTTTAATTTTTAGACTGCCTCTGGCCGCGTGCGCAACGTGAATGTATAGAATACTTATTCAGTTTTAGAGATTAAAGTCGTGACCCGCATTAAGTGAAAGACAACTGCGCGATAGGGCTAGGGTTAGGGAGAGAACGCAATTTCGTCATCGCGCTGCGCACATTTGTCGGTGAACCGATTAAGTTATAATTGTGTTATGATAATGAATTCAATTAAATTTATATTACTAGATTTGGCAGAAAACAATATTACAACGACTCTTAACATATTATGATGACTATTGTATTATTATTACTGGCTATTCTTATGTTTTATGATAAATGTCTGAATTCTAGTGTACTTTGGTATCCTAGTTTCAAGCTTTTATACAAGATTTGGGCTAGGGATGCTGCTGTTAACAGAAGGGCAAATTGTTTTCTGACGGTTTGTGAGAGGTACTTTGGGTTAACCGTATGTATTACTTCAAATGCTATAGCTAAGCGTATAGTACATGTGTAAAGTGCCGGTGCAACAAGATATGGACTATTAGACATGTTATTAGCAACTGTTACCACTTGCAGATTTTTAACTTCACTGGTAAATTGGCTCACCCTCAGCAATAGTCTGAGAAAAATAAATATAGGTGTGACTACCTGGGTTATGTAATACAGATTATATGATAATTTATCATATCGATTAATAATTATTCTCACTCTAGAATATTAATAATCTATCCATTCAAGGGGGTCTTCGTCTTTTGTGGTCTGGAGAGACTAAGTCAAATCCTGGGTATTAATCCCTCTCATTATTCTCCCTACCCTAGTGTTACTTGTCCGAAGCAAATTTACTTTCTGCACTAGTCAGTTAATTAATAAGTTTACTTCCAACCCATACATATTCTCCAATTTCCAGCTATGGGGGACCTTTTCCTAAAAGTGTACGTGACCGACTGCTACAGTAGTCTGTACACCACCAAACTAATAAACAGATGAGTGTGGAAAGTAAAGTTCAAAATAAAATTTATTAAAAGAACTTAAGTAACATTTAACAAGATTTTATATACAATAATCACAAGACACAAGATTTTAATATAGATCTGGAGATGCAGATCTCTTACAACATTTAATTGTTAAAGAAGAATTATTCAAATCAATGAATACTGTAGGAGTCTCAGAGTCTTATCATTATTTAAGTTACTCAAAATAGAAACCCGAAATTAAAGAATTGATCATAGAACATTACAGACATTTGTGCAGCTGTGTATTTTTGCGCAGAAAAATAGGTCTATGAGTGTGGTCGTCATAGCGTCTGTCCTCAGGGTAGTAGGTAACTTTTACAGTTTTTCTTTTTGTCTGTGTCACTTCTGTTAGGTTGGTGTTCTCTCAGATCTATGGTTTTCTAAGACAGCTCACTCTTTGAGGCTTAGCCAATACACAAGTTCTAAAACCTCCCGTTCGCTAGATATGTGCGGACTAAGTCGCTTATTTTCTAACGGTGACTCATATTACATAATAGACTATTGACCAGTACTGCGCGCAGATATGCACAGACTTCAAACATAGCGCGTGGTTATAATAAGAATAGACCAGGTCCTTTCAATCTCTAATCCGATTATGAGAAATTTGTGATACGCAATTTTGGTCCCTTTGAGAAAAGTATGTTAACAATAAATTAGGCCTAATTATAATAAATTTATATTAAAATTTAATTAGGGTGCATCAAGATTGCATTTTTGGTATTACAATAGGTATATCACTAAAAAAGGGGGGATAATCATATGCAAAATTTAGTTTTTTCCTAAGATATTATTACCTCTTATTGTTGGTCACAAAGTGCGTTATGTGTGGAATTAAAGCTTGCATCTCATATGCATTGCCAGTATGTTAGAGAGTGAGGATCATTGGAAGTGTGTATGAATTCTATGAATATGTGATGTAGTATTCATTTGCTTTATAATGATCACTTTAGTTAAGAATTACATGCAGTATTTATTTTTATTTGGTCATAAGTCGGGGTGGTGGTGTATGTACTCATGACGTAGTTTTCTCTTACACGTTATGTCATATTAGGACATAAAAAATTAGACAGTTATCGCCATGTTTTTAGGAGATGAGTGTATGTGTGCACGAGCTACTATCCAGAGTGGTGAAATACAGCCATTTTTCCTCCCACTGAGCTCTAGCATGGTCTTTTTCTGTTTGGTGTATAATTCGAAAAAGAACCCTCGAGTGCTTGCCATTGCCTGCCTGGGACTGTGTGTTCTGGTAATTTCCAACTCCCAGTATTTCTCGACACAGACCTTGCAATCTCTGTGTCTAGCCATGCAACGGGTCGAGTTCCTTTGGCAGCAACTTCCTGTGTCCTGACGTACTGGAACTGGCAAAGTGGGGACGAGAGAGAAGAGAACATTCAACATTACACTCAACTGATTTTCATCACCACATTTTCTTGCTTTTCATCAAGACCCAGCATTCTTCAGTGGGGGAGTGCATTGGGTGTTCACCCTTATGCGAGCAGTTCACACATCAGTGCCCAGCTCATCACATGTATATTTTCAGTGTGTCTACAAATCTGGTGGTCATTCATCAGTGTTGCCACAATGTATATATTTTTGCTTCACCAGTGGGTACTTTTAAACATTTTTTAGCATTGTGTACATTAACA
Organism: Sinotaia quadrata; assembly: GCA_028829895.1. NCBI lineage: Eukaryota > Metazoa > Mollusca > Gastropoda > Architaenioglossa > Viviparidae > Sinotaia > Sinotaia quadrata. The sequence goes on from CM054180.1 coordinate 99,465,227, forward strand.
TACGTTGTTTGTACTGTGCACCATCATCCTCAGTCATCGACCTTCATCACTACCATTTTTTTTCAGATTAGTAAGTAGGACAGTATTCTTTAGGGGCGCATCCTCATAGGTAGGTATATTATTCATAGCCTTTCATTTTATTACTCAGAGTTTTAAAACTATTGACATTTTGAGTTTTCACTCAGAACTTTCATGAACATTAAATTTTGTTGACACTATCTTAATTAATATTTTGTTAACATAATGGTATTGTTTCATTTTGCTGTTTGAGAAAGTGCCTAGTGCAGTTGTTTGTCTGTTTGTCCCATTTGTCCCACATTCAAATTCACACCTGCACGCTTACACTCACAGCTGATCTTCACACTTTACCCTGCACTCAGAGTAAATCTCACCCAAGAACATCATGGTGTGTGTGCGAGAGTTGGTTTATTTTACATCTTGCCTCTCGGTGTGTCGTTGGCCTCACGGATGACATCCCAGTCCAGGAGGGAAGGCCGTAACAAGGTATATTGTGAAGAGCAGAGTTAATAAACTGATAATTCTCCTAATTAATCCTGATAACTCCCCCACACACACACTCCTTAAAGGACTTTATCAAACACTGACGAGAATTTGGTCAAGCCTCAATACCCTAACTGACAGAATAGAAATGTCATGATGGATTAAGAATAATATTCAACTGCAATGAGTAATACCGGATCAAAATCCCTAGGTCGATTCATTGGCTTTAGCTATTCTACCGCCTATGTGATTTTGACCTTCACAAGCCTCATTGTCTTGGCGGAACACTTACTTCACGAGTATGAGGTTTCCGACTTAAATTAAACTCAGATTCGCCCCCATCCGGCAATCTGTATACCAAACTTACTTTATTAATCGAAAAGCGTAAGTGTTAATAAAATATAAAAAATTTTTTAAACAAAATAAACGAGCAGAAATTTAACAGATGAATTAAGTAGGTTTTATAACTATGCAAGTTCAAGTAGTACAAATAGTCATTAAAACAAAAATTAGTGTGTACAAATATATGACACTCCCCCACAAATAATTCAGATAATTAAATTAAATATAAAGCAGTTCCGTGTGAGCTTGCACACAGTTTGTTTTCAAAATTACTAGAGTTCTGGTTCAGTATATTTCCAGTTCAAGTGAAATTGACACAGATATAAAGAGATTTATACAAATGAGCAAGAAATGGAAATTCATGAAAGAGTTGAGTTTAGGAGAGTTATATATATATATTTCTAGACGTAACATGAAGGGTTGAATTTTAGTGTTGTGATGGATGTCGGACTTTGAATTCTCAACAAAGCATATATCGAGTTGACCGGTAAAAGTTCTGTCAGCCCCAGAATTCAGCTTTGCAAATGGCCAGTCATAATCTTGTTAAGCGAAACAAAGATTCTCTTGAGTAATCAGCAATGATGGAGTTTCGTCCCCTTGCCTAAATTGTGTCACACATGAGAAATGAGTTTCGTCCCCTTGCCTAAATTGTGTCACACATGAGAAATGACATGCAAGTAGAATACAGCCAGAAAAAAGAAATAAAGCTTTGAAGCACTAATGAAAAAAGGATACGTCTTAATATTTCCATAAACGTACCTACTTAAATCCATCCATCCCTTTCTCTCTCTCCCAAACATACCCACATAATTTTGTTCCTGTGAAACCATCTTTATTACAGCACATTAACTCAATCATAATGAAACACATTAGAAAATTAGAAAAGAATTTCCCTAACTGCAAATTGTGCTCTTAGACTAATTAACAAATACTAATTAAGGCAAGTAGTGGGACAATAAGCCTGCCCAGTACACATACAGTCGTACCTAATCCTGTTCATTCTCTTAATATAAAATATGTGAATAAGAGATGGCATACACTATGGCCTCAAAAGTCAAGCTATCATTCTATAGTCTTCAGAGAAACAGTAAATGGTTTTAGAAGCATTGCTAAAATCTAATTACAAATTGTAAAAGTCAGCCTTCATTATGCATTCAATTTGTGATAGTTATTGGAAAACAAAAAAAACCATTTGTATTAAACATTATTATTTTCCTTTAATAGTCCAAAACTTGTCATGGGGAGAAACCATAAATGGAAAGGCAACTGATTCAGGTGGTCGAAATATAGTCTTAAATTCGCAACCATTCATGTAAAGAATGGTGACATGTCTGAGTGACAGGCTGGTAAACAGTCAAGGATTCCACGGTCTGCTCTACAAATGTGTGTAAAAGGGAGTTAACTCAGGCCAGAGAGGACAATCACAACATTTAAATGTAAAAAAAAAAACCGGCTTGAAATCACATTTAATAAAATTACAAATTAAAAACCGTGTTGTATGTCTAACAACATTAATTTGGAAATTTTCATTTGAATTTGATGGGGAAAATATTGAAAATCGTTTCAACAGAGGTGCTAGACTTGCAGATAAAGGTTGGTCCCATGGCTAACTAGATCTGGCAGTAAGAACATCAGAGCTATATAGTCTCACCAGGCTGACAGATTTAGCAGAGTTTAAATAAACCGTTTCTTTCATTCGCTAAAGGATCGATTAAAATGTCTAAGTTCACCCCTGATAAGACGAAGAGGAGCCTCAAGCACCCTTGTGTAGTCATTGAGGGTGGCCTTGATTTTGGTCAGTGTGACTGTTTTCTTGCTCTTTAAGTTGTTTGGCTCAGTCTGGATGTTTTTTCGCCTAGGTTTGTTTGTTTTTTATCTGGGATTTTGGCTATTTTTTGTTTCTCTTTTCTTTTTAACTGTGAGTGTAGTTTGTATTTTCCTTCCATCTGTATCAGTTGTTGGTGTCTGAGAGAAGGCTGTTTATTTTGCTGCTTTGGGGTCTGGGTGGATTTTACTTTCATCTTAAGTGGAATTTTCCAAATGATATTTGTTTTTGTTTCCTAGTTGCAGTTGCTGTGTTTTGTAAAGTGTTCTTGAAGAAGAAAGCTGATATTTAAAGCATGGTTTGCAAAGTCTATGACACTACGTCTTCCAATTTGAAGACTGAGAAGAGTAGATCTTGAAATGCCTGGTCCAGTTCTGCATTTTTGGTATTTATGGTGAAGTCAAGAAGTGTTGATCACCGTCTACTTCAATCCCATCTATTATTTCCGTATAGCTTCTAGTGTATTTGTCTAATTGGTCCTCTTCGTGCTGTAGGCTGTCTAGCTGTAGGCCTCCCTGCTCTAACAAAGGTAGGCCTATAGGAATGGCGAGGATCGAAACTCTTGATTCTTTTTATCCATTATCTTCCAACCTGGTAATCCACATGGATTGAAGATAAGTAGATCCTACCATTCAGAAGACTGCGAATGGAGTGTGAAGTCAACGGAAATCCTGTGAATTTTGCATGAATCACTTCAGCATACACTTACAGTGGTACCTCGCATAACGAATGCCCTGCAGAAAGAATGATCCGCATAATGAATGCTGCTGGGAACGCCCACATGGCTCACAGAATAAACTTGTTTCACATAACCGTACGTACGCCGCAAAAACATCGCATTTCCAATGAAAAAATGGCCAAATCTGGCCAGTCATGTCTCATGTGGCTCAGATGAAGGCAGGGCGTGTTTGTCCCCAGTTGATTGTCCTTTTTTCCTTGCTTTGATGTGTTTTAGCCATCTGTGTGTTTACTGGATGGTGGTTATAGAATTCAAGATCTTATTCTCGTCTTTGCAGGACAACTTTTCGTGAGTGAAGCAAACATTCTTATTTCAGTGAAGTGTGAACCCCAAGAAAAATGGGTCCCAAGAAAGGAGGTGTTAGTGGAAAAGCCAGAACGGTTCTTCCTGCCAAAAAACTTAGACTTGCTGAAGCTGAAGAACAGGCCGGTCCTTCCATTCAATAACAGGTTGGTCCTTCCACTCAACAACAGGCCAGTACTTTCACTCAACAACAGGCCAGCTCTTCCACTCAAGGACAGACTATCCCATCCCGTCTGCGCCCACTGGTGGACAACTCGGACAACTAAAAACTGGACTGGAAAAGAGACCTGTATGTGTGTGAACTGTACATAAGTCTGTGTATCGTCCTCATCCCACCTCCATTTCACCTCATCAACGCCTAACATCTTACTTCATCAACACCCTGCTTTGGTGGGTGTCTTTACTAGTGTCCCCCCCAAAAAGTTTTTTTTTTTTCATTTTCCCTAATTTCTTTGATTTTTCGCGGTGATGTGGAACGGATTGCACGATTTCCTGTAGAAGTCTATAGGATATCGTGTTTCGCATAACGAACACCTCGCATAAAGAACATACTGCTGGAAAGAATTGTGTTCGTTATGCTAGGTACCACTGTATATGAAAAAAAGATTTAAACGTAATTGTAGTTGAGATAAATGACTATAGTTTGATTCTAACCCACTGATAACAAATTATTTTATTTATTTAATATAATGTTAGTAAGTTCCTCGTATCTTATATACAGAGATTGTGAAGCACAAATCTATACAGTATTTATTTCAATGCTCACAACATATTTTTGGCGGTAGAAAGTTGGTTTTTTTAAGTGGCAGGGGAACTAATTCTAACCCGTTCGTCGTCACTACGAAAAACGCGTCATGGCAGCTCTGTGTCACGCATATTTGCCGCCCAACAACAATTTTCTCGGTAGCCGTATTTAAAAATGAAAAGCGAGTGTGATTTATAATAGATTTTCAAAATTTTAAGTTTAAACTATTGTAGACATATTATAGAATTATTAAACTTTCTTTAAAAGTTATTTTAAAATTGAAAAATAAGTAAATAATAAAAATTTTTCTTACCTTTTTGTTGAACCTGCGATTTTTATCATCGTTGTTGTATGTCCAAATTTTTATAATCGTTGTCGTATGTCCAAATTTTGTGGGGGTGTTTCATTCATAATCCCACATCAGTCAGTGTTTTGTGGGGGTCGATATTCATAAAAAGTTCCACTTTCAGTCCTAAAACACAGAGCATCAAGCATGCAACCACCAAGTACTTTTACTCAGTGACTACAGCGCCCGAGATGTGTCTGATGAAAGCTTCCAAAAGTAGAAAAATAGATCTATTTTTTATTTATATGACAGTTTACAAGTTCAATTGAAGAAATTCTAGTTGCGCACATTTCCAGTTGAACAATAATTATTTTCCAAAATCCAGGAACAGAAAAATGAAGAAGAAAATAGTGTCTTCCCCTACCCAAGAAAATGTTACATGTAGATAACACATATCAGTCAAAGTTAGTAAAGCACAAATTGAAGTGACGTGAATACTGGTTGCACATATTTTCAAGAATATTCTTTTTCAAAAATCCAAGACACAAATGAAGAAGGAAACAATGCCAGCCACTTGCTTGGTAAAGGTAAGATGATTTATATAATACAATTGTACATGTAGATAACACACCAGTCACGGTTACTGAAGTGAAGTGAAAAAAGCACAAATGTTGAATATGTTTTTTTAAAAATCCAAGACACAAATGAAGAAGGAAACAATGCCAGCCACTTGCTTGGTAAACTAAAGGTAAGATGATTTATATATAAGAAAATTGTACATGTAGATAACACCAAATACTAGTTGCACACATGTCCAATTTTTCACAAATTCCAATGCAGAAAATGAAGAAGGTAGCACTGCTTGGTAAGTTGATTTATATATATATAAAATTGCAGATGTAGACTTAGTGAAGCAGAAATGCAGATGCAGAAAATTTTATTATGGAAATCAACATCAGTAAAATTTAGAAATTTTGTATACTCTGCTATTCTGTATTGTACAATGAATACACAGGTAACTTGTCAGGTAAAAATAAAAAAATACTGAGTATGTATTCGATTTCATCAGGAGTAAAAGAAGAAAATATAGGCTACAAATAAATTTTTGTAGTATGTAATAATGTAAATGAAAAGAAAATAAATATAAAGTATTATGTTGCTGAATTACATATGTTTTATATATATATACATGTTGTAAATTATGAAAATAAATATAAAGTATTATGTTGCTGAATTACATATGTTTTATATATATATATATGTTGTAAATTATGAAAATAAATGTTCAAAATGCTCCTATAATACAAAGAAGAAAATAGACAAAAACAGGAAAGAAGAATTAGAAAAAAAGAATTTACAATGTCTGCTTTGAATGAAATTTTTCAAAGCAGGGGGTAAGACATAGGGCAACATCACATGTTGGGCACAGTTGACGTGTCCTTTTCTCAACTTTGTGGTCTGCACAAAGGCGACATCTTTTCCTCGGTGTTGGTTTACTTGTATCAATACGAGGAAAAAGTGTAATGTAATGTTTACCCATCAGTCTAGATGGTGGCAAACTGTCAGCAGAAGCGTGACCACCTTTAGAAACATTGACCTCAGGATATTTTTCTAGTATTTGCTTCAATACTGCATCTCTGAAATCTAGCAATGTCATTGATTTACCTGTGTGTTTCTTGTAAACAACACAGGCATTGTACAGTGCAATGTCAAGAATGTGAAAAAAAACTTTCTTGTACCACTTTATTGTTTTTCTGATGCTAGGGTATGCAGTTGTTACACTGTCACACAAATCCACCCCTCCCATATATTTGTTGTAATCACAAATGCAAGCTGGTTTCAGAATTGGTTCTTTTGTTTTGTAATGATTTTTGTCTGTATTTATTATTGTACTGTCATGATGCATTGTGCTTAGCATGAGTATCTGTTTCTTGTCTTGCCATGCAAAACAAGAAACACCATCATTATGGACAATTGCAATTTGTCCTGGAGTGAGCTTAGTGCCTGGAAAGTTCTTTGGCATGTCTTTTCTGTTTCCCATGACAGTTCCACATATGTATGTGTTGTTTGCCAAAAGAATGCGTGCTAAGGTGGGGCTAGTGAAAAAGCGATCTGTGTACACCTTGTAATATTTCCCTAGAAGTGGTTCTAAAAGAGTTAGAACAACTTTCTCACCCTGATTTCCATCAGTAAAAGTGTACTCAGTGTCTTTCCCCGTGTACATAATGAAATCGTAAACATACCCTGTCAGACTCTCACAAATTTCGTATGATTTGATTCCAAATCTAGCCCGTTTAGATTTTATATACTGCCTGAATCCTAAACGACCTTTCCACAACATCAGGGATTCATCCACACAAATATTTTCTCCAGGCACATAAATGGATGAAAATACTTGTCTGAAATGATCAATAATCAATCGAATTTTGTGGATACGGTCGGTAGGATCGGAGACAGCGTTATCGCAAAAATGTAGGCAATTTAGTAACAAATAAAATCTACGGCCAGACATTACTTTACGAAATAAAGGTTGGCCATAGGCTTCATCTTTACAAAAATAATGTTTCAATGTGGGTAGTCTACATATTCCCATCAAAAAAATAAGTGCCAAAAATTGATATATTTCAGACACCTGTGTATCGTGCCATTTCTTGATACGACTTGTAGCACAAAGGTTATCGTGCAAAAGTTGCTGAGATTCATATATATTAGTGTACTCTACAATCTTTTGTACAAAATTCTCTGGTTAAAATGCCTGAAAAATGTCAAGTACTGTAGCATTTTCTGGAAACTGCATTTTTACCCCACTACAGCCTGCAAATGTTTGAATCTCCATGCTCGCGGCGACGCGTGCGTCACTCGATACACTCAAAATGTCGCCATGCAAGGGCGACCAGTTTCGTTACTAGATTCAGTGGCATTGGTGTCACCTCTTTCATCTAAAAGTGGAATATCCTCTTGTTCAATATCCTCTTCTGATATGAAAAACTACTCTCACACTCTGATCCAGCAGTACAAGCAAATTCACAATAATCCAACTGAAAATGTGCGCTTGCCATATTTAGAAAGTTGGCCGACTTTACGATTACGTAATCTAACTTTCCAGGAAGCTGCAGGGTTGTTACAAACCGCGGGAATTCAGTCACATGAGCTTCCTAATTATAATATCTAAAGATAGAATTTAGAGCACAGTGGTTGCTGAGGCAGACCACATATTTCTTTCACTCCAGTTGGATCTCTTTTAATAACGCGAAAGCGGCGGAAGCCGGAAGCGTTCCCCACACTAACAAAAAAGAATAACAACAATCTCTTTTAATGATCGTTTTAGCCACGCCTGCGGGCGTGGCGTCCCATTTCGTCCCGAAGACGTGTGGTGAATTTTTTTAAGACGCCAAAATCGTCCCGAAGACGTTCGAGTATTTATTTCAATGCTCACAACATATTTTTGGCGGTAGAAAGTTGTTTTTTTTAAGTGGCAGGGGAACTAATTCTAAGCGACCTCAAAACGCACGTTTAGATTAAAAACACAAGAACAGAAACCATGCCTTGTTATTACAAAAATTGTATTTCTTTTCTTATTTTAATTTTAATTTCACTCACGAAAGGTAAGTATATTGAAACTCGCAATCACGACTATTAGAAATAAGTTATGTTGCAATTTAAATAAAACAAAACAACATACATGTCCTGCACCAAACGGCAAACTCCACGAACGTAGATCGAAGTATTAATCTCCATTTAAGCTAAATTAAATAACACTTGTCGTAGTTTTTCAAACATGTTGCTTCACAATCACAAGCCTCTAATTTTATTATATAATTTATAGTGCATATCAGTTATGGGTAGTCCCAACCAATTTTCAAATTTGATTGAGGAGAAAGCAAATGTATTTACACAATAATACTATCATTACTTTTACTATTACATTTTAGATGAGATATGGTTGAATACAAAATTCTAAGAGAAAACCTCAAATAGTTTATGAAATATCGTCATTTGAATATACAAATTAGTCGTCATCACTTTACGACGAGAAGAATAAATGCTCGTTCTTGACAACTGTAAAAATTATAAATCTTCAGTTATGAAACGTTAAAATAAAATTATAACGAAGTACATATAAAATATATACTAAATAATTAAAATGCATAATTTCTTTTCAGAAATTGTATTATCTTTTATAAACTATCTACAAACATAGCTCTTCATTACATTGTCACAGGAAATGAGGGACAGAAATTATATTTTATTTCATTTTTTTAAAAAAAACGCTAACAAAACTAGTTGAAGTAACCCGAGTTTTGTTATTTTTCATATGTAGCATGTAATTCCAGTAACGGTCACCTAAGATCTCTTTAGTAGACAGACGTTCGTGACGCAGTGTGTGTTATTATATCATATTGAATATATATATATTAGTTTGTGAAAGATATGTATATTAAACAAATGGGACAATTGCGCATTACGGGTCACATGTTGTTTACGAGAGAAAAGGCTAGTGCGCATTAGAATTGACCACAGAAAGACGTTCCGCACGGACATCACTAAATATCCAAGGCAAAAATCGAGTCACAGGACATAGCTTCTGGAAATTTCTGGAAACCTTCAGTGAAGCTATATAAGAGGCAAAAGGAAGACTTTACTCTCAATGTTGAAAACGTCGATTCGTCTGAAGCCAGTCTAACTTCACGTATGAATTATCTCATGTACAGAGATTTCATAAAGGAAAGCTGCAATAATCTCTTTCCATCCGTTTTCCATCCGTCTGATGCCATATATTGAGTAACGAGGCAAAATTACTTCAGTATAATTTTTGGCAAAGTGGAAAGTTCACTGTCAAGAAAAACCGATGTATGCGACGCTGGTTGTATGCAGTTAACGACACGAGGGACCAATTTGTTCTTCCCCCTGTCTGAGAGTTTGGTTTGTCAGTCTATCCCGCTATTGAGAAGGCTAGCACCGAGATAATCTTACAGATATCCGGATTTCTACACTCAATGTAATGCGACGACACATCCCACTGGATGATTTCATCCGATAATGCTAAACGTCGTTGAGGTGTCTGTTTCCACGACAACCAAGAAACGACAGTTATCGAGGCTGACAACAGACAGCTAAATTTCAGATTTCTCCCCAGTGATAATCTGAAAGTGGTGCCTAGATTCTGCAGAATCTTCACCTGTAACGGGACGCCGCAATTGCGTCGGTCTTCACTTTGAAGTGCCCTTATAAGTGACGTGCGAGATTACGTCATCTCCTTGGAACTCTGACATTAATAGTGAGTAATAATTAGCATGGCTAACGCGCACATACTTAACTCTAGGACTCTAAGAAAATGAACACTATTATATCGTTTGTGAAATACGAACTTTAATGTTAAAAGTAATGCTTATTCTATATGTCAACTATTGTTAAAGCGGCCCCATTTGCCGCATAAGAATTGTGTAATTAATCTTTATTTTATATTTTGAATTTCATCATTTTCATCTCCCCTTATTTCCCACAGAGTGTATGACATTGGAAAGTTGAATGAATGATTAATCACTGTGCGAAAGAGTAGTGCCCCTTTTAAATCGGGAAATAAATAACCTGATTTAAACATCTTTCAACTCTCTTGTTATTCATAGTTTTTGAGAGGGACGAAAGAATTTGTACTAGTGTTTTGCACCGTTCGTCTGTTCGTCCATTTATTCACATTCATGATACTCACTCACAACACACACCGCCAATAAAACGTTCTTTGGCATGACATTAATAAACTGGGCCCCACCCAAACATCAATGGTGTATGTCATGTGTGTCTATGTAACAACTTGACGCGACGTAGTACTGGCATACGTCACACGGGCTTTTCTTGGAGGTGCACCGGAGCAGGCCAAAAATAGACTTCACCCCTTGCATCTCTAACTTCAGCTCGGGGTCGGCTTGTAACGAGCCTCCCAGTTTGTGACATACATAAAGAGTTTTTAATATTATTATAAAGTGCATTTTCAAGACATCATAATCAAAGAAGTAGTTTAAATTTAAAATGTATTTAACACAATAAAATACCAAGGTGTTGTTAGCCCAATTTTTTCTAGAGGCACTGATCTAAAAGCCAAAGATAATATTATATTAGGTCTGAAACGTCATCAAACAAGCGAAATTAATGCATTATGTTTATGACTAAAGATGGAAAAAACTTTTAAGACCAATTTATAAAATTTCACAACTTTGGAACTATGTTTCTTACAGACATGATTCAAATATTAAAAGAAAGAGGGATTTGATTACAATATTTATGAAACAATTATTTTATGCTATCTGTTTTAATTTTTGCATACTGTTAGTGTTAAAACAATTTTTAAAGTAAAATATGTAAATATTTTGTAAGTGGTAAAACTTGTAGCATTGCAGTTTGTTTTATTTTTGTTTGTATGTTAATTGTTATGTATGCTTATTTTATATATAATTACACATATGTCTACAATTTAGAAAACAGTTTAAAGTTATTTTATTAGTTTGTTGTGAATAAAATATATAATTTATATCTCAATACATAAAGCATTTACACATATAACTGTATTGTGTGTTTATGAATATACTTATTGATTATTGTTATAATTAAAGTGATATACTAAAGAAAATTAACATATGCAGATATGGAAAATTATGAAAGTTTGTACAAATAATTACATCAGCATTCATAACTATACCTCCATTAACAATACATAGAATTTTACTGTGTATATGATTGCTCTAGTTTATCAAATCCAGATATAGACCACATTCTGCCATTGATGGCATCAATATTCCATGCAAAATAAACTTACTGTATATACTACTATATTGGTCGAGTCAAGTATAACTATAAGTACAAAAATTGAGGGTGAATCCTATTCCTAATCCCAAATTGAACATCCTGTTAGAAGTCAAAGGGCCAAACAATTAAATGGGGCGACACAAAAGATGACAAATTGTTCCATTCTTGATCAATAATTTTATATAAAATCACCTTTTTATTACTGTAATAAAAATTTAAATAAAATGTAAGCTGTTTGAAAATCATTTGTAAATATTCAACATATGAATAAAAAGGGATAACTTCTTTCTCTACTTTTTTGGTTTGTATAAGAAATTTAGTAAGTAAGGGAAGCATCTTCAGTTAGTGTAAAATAAAACAGGTGAATAGTAATTAATTAAATAAATGTCAAATTAGTTTAGTATGTAAATAGAAATTCAGGTGCTTGATAAATAGGTGTTTCTATGTTCATGAGCGATAATAAAGGCTTTGTTAACAAAGAGCGGTAATCTACCGGTAATAATTATATGTTAAAATTTTATGTTTTTACCCTAAATTATTGTTGGCAGATTTTGCAGCTCAACTATAAGTCAAAATTCAGTATTTATGTTTCAAAAATGGAACAAATTTCTTGACCAATTTTCGTGTATATATACAGTATGAATCAGAATCAGTATTCATAATCATTGCATAATGCTCTCTCTCCTCCACTCACCCCCACTTTAAATGTTTTAGTGACCAAATTATTTACTGAAGATTATATTTGCCATGTTAGCACAACAAAACCCGAATACCTTTCCGCCAAAGAAAAATACAAACAAACCCAACAACTAAAATACTCATTGCAATGCACTACAAAATGTTGCTCTTGTCTGGTAAAACCTTCAAATATAACTTTTAGAAAATCTAAATGGGGCAGGTCTTCTAAAAGGAATGATATGTACTAAGAAAAAACAAAGAGAATAGTTAGAGAATAATCTCAAATTATTAATCCAAATAAATGGTTAAGCATCCACATTTTGATTATGGAACTAATTAATAATTAACTTTGCACATTCAAAAACACTTTGATAATTATAATGGAAATAATTAATGAATAACTTTGCATATTCAAGAACAAACATACATGCAAATACAACACACTCTAGAGGGGCATGGCTGTTTAAAACAGGAAATGGAAATTTTCATAAATGAACATCTTATATAGGAACTTATAACATCCCAGATGTACACAGAAGCTTCTATAAAGTAGATGCAGTACCATAGTTGTTTGCTTTTAGTAATAGGGTATGAGTTATTGATTTGTTCTGCTCTTTAGTCTTTTGCTTCATTGAATGGTTTCCGGAGAGCTGTAATGATGTTGTCTGTCTAAGCAGTCTTGAACTTTCTCACACGTTTAAGAAATACAGACATTTATGTAGAGAGTAGAAATACTTGAACACTGTAACATATACAAGGTCATAATACATATAGGGGTCCTCGTTTTCACCTGGGTAATTGGTACCTGAGAAAATGCCACAAAAAGTTGGCCAAGTATATTCATGAAAAATTAAAGTAGGGACATGTAAAGCAAGGACACCCCCCCACACACACACACACCAGTACTTAGGGTATTATGCTACAGTAAACTTAATGCATTTAGTAATCAGCAAAATAGACTAATAATATTAATAATATATAATATTACTATTATATAGTAATATTATATATTATTAATCCTTTAATTTTGTCAGAGTTCCTTTGAAAATTATGCATTCCTTTTGAGTGAACTGCAGCTCTAATTGAACTGAATCCATATTTGTTGGGTTTTCCAGTGCAAGAAATATTTCAATTTACAATGTACTTTAAAAATTATGTAAAACCATTAACTAATAGAGGTGTGTTGCTTTTATGAATTAAAAATGTGACAAATGTAATTATATTGTGAAAAGTATACTAATTTCTTGAAAAGTTCTAGTATCTGTTTCATAAAGTATTACAGATTACCACTGGACCTCCTGTTGCCTTATTTCAGTAACAGTTTAATTATTGAATTTCTTGATACCTATACAATAACAGTTCACCTATTTAATTTTCTTATGTCTTTTAGTTTTACAGTTACACTAGTAGCAGTTTACTGTTGAACCTCTTGATACCTTAGTATTATATTAACTGTTTATTACTCTCTTTGTAGAAACTGTACATGTTAGTTTAATACATATATAACTATAGAATTACTAATTAAATAGTTATGTACATTGAGGTTGTTGAGGGTGATTTGTTGATTTGATTTTATAACCATCAAACCCTAGCCTTAAGAGTTTAATCCATTTGATTATTTCACTCAAAGTGAGTTATGAATAATCTATTTACATGCACCATCTGTACATAATTCTGTACCTCTGAGCAAATGTTTTTGCTCTTGTAGTCCACTCCTACATTCTCCCTTCTTTTAATGTACTGTATGTTTGCATATAGCTGAATTAAAAAGCGTGACCATTGCAAAAAATATATATATAATGTATATATGTTGTGTAGAAACATAATTTTACATTCACTTTCTAACCTGGAAAAAGTTCACTACCTGAGTAATGGGATGTTGTGGGTTTTCTCCCTTGCTTGAATTTAAGTTATATTGAAATCTTTAATATATAATAAATTAATATGTCCTTTGATAATCACTTACAAAATACAAGTATTATAATTTATTAATTTGTATTTTTTAATTACATTTTTTACAGGTTTTTCAGATGTTGCTCGTATATGCCCAGAAGAGTTTGTAGATGGTCAAGAAAACATCATAACTTGCATTGTTAACTATAGCACTATTGCAGCTCGCTGCCTGAAAACATTAGCATTACTGTTTGATTTTCGTCCTACACCTACTTCTTTATCTCAATCACTTTGCAGCACTCAGTCTCCTCCACATTGCTCAGGGACTTTATCAAAAGGATTTCAATCTGGTTCTTGTGGATGTATAAATCAGAGTGAGAATGGTGAGGTGTACATGTATCAATTTTCTTTCCACGCAAATAAAAACGAGCATCTTAATGGAGACGTAAGGTAAAAACCAGTTTTAATCATTTCATTTATACTGACACAGTGACAGCTGTTTCTCATACTGATCTTTGTTACAGTTTTAATTTTTTTAGTTTTTAATGTAATCTTTAAGTTGTACAATATATGGGTATACACTTTTATTCATAACTTTCATATAAATTTACATATACTATGTTTCCTTTTTTTTTTTTTACTTTGCAGATACGTCGCAATATCTTTCTTTTAATTTTTTTTAAATACCTTTAAATTAATAGACCTTAATAATTACTTAATACATATGTTACTTATTATAAGGGTTATATAAAACACTAAAACAGAAAAATGTAGTTTTCAGCAAACTCTTTTTCAGAGTTTTGGATTTGCTTTGCAGTTTTGGATATTTTCTTCTTTTAAAACTTTTGGAAGAGTAATCAAGAAATGTAATATAATGGAACTGTAAGTTGGTAGTCCCAACCAATTTTTCAAATTTGATTCAGAGTAAAACAAATTTGTTTACATAATAGTATTACTACACTGATATAAGGTTGCTTGCAGAATTCTAAGAGAAAACCTCAAGCAGTTTATGAAATATCATTATTTGAATATACAAGTTAGTCATCATCAATTTACGAGATGAATAAATGCTCGTTTTTGATTCACTGTAAAAAGTAAAAATCTTTGCTTATGAAATGGCAAAATTAAATTTATAACAAAAGCTGAGAAGGGTATATTCTAAATGATAAAAATGCAAAAGTTCTTTTCAGAGAGTGTATTATAAAAATTTATATTTTACAAACTGTTTGCAAACATAGCTCTTTATTAAATAAATGCACTTGTGATATATTATAAAGTGCATATTCAAGACATCATAATATTCAGATAAATGGCATAAAATGTATTTTTTCCCCCAGTATATAAAACAATAAAGTACAGTACTAAGGAGTTTTAACTCAATTTTTTCAAAAGACACTGATCTAAAAGCCAGTGATATATGAGGTCTCAAACAGCTCCAAACAAGCTAATTTAATATATATGGAAGACAAATGACAAAAACATTAATAAACAAATTATAAAATGTTTATCTCTGGAACCTTATATGTTACACTTTACAGATATGGTTCAAATATTAAAAGAAAGAGGAATTTGTGCTTCCTCTAGCTGATACAATCATTATTTGCTAAAAAATCACTTCAAATTTACCAAATGATAAAACTTGTATCATTACAGTTTTCTTTACTTTTTATATATGTTTGCTTTATAATATATATAATTACTCAACGTTTTACAATAGTTTTAAAATTATAATTCTAGTTTGCTCAGGCAGTCAGGGTCTACAATCAAATAATTTATAATTCACTTCAAAATATTCTTTTAGTTTCTACCAGATAATTGCAATGTGTATGTTAATGACTATACATTATATACAGAACTGTACTTTCACTGAGGATACAATGATTTATACTGAGCATAACAAACCCAAAACAAAACAAAAATCAATAACAAAAATATTGTTGCAATACACTGCAAGTTCACACTGTTGCCTCTGTCTGATAAAGCCTTCAAATATAACTTTTAAATAAACTAAATGTGGCAGGTCTTCTAAAAAGAAATGTGAACTAATACCAAAAAACCCAACAAAGAGAATGTAGAGTGTAATTTCAATTATTCACTTTATTGAATCACTGTCAAATATAATTTTGATACAATATCTGTAGTATACTATAAAGCTTATGTGTATTTTAATAATTTAATTTCAATAAAATAAACAAACTATGCAACTAAATAGTCACACACACAAATTAATTTTGAGAGGTGAGTGGGAATCTGACCTCTTAAGAACTACAGTTTTAAAAAAAGTATGATTAAAAAATAAAAGTCATCTAAAAACCAAAACATAATTAAACAACAAATAATAATACTATATCATATGTATTTAGATATTAATTTACTATTAGCAATTATATTTGTAATGTTTAAGAGACCAGTTGTAAATTCCATGAACCTAGACTAATATTACATGTTTATGTTCAAGTAAATTATTAAATATTAAACAGATACTCGTTCATACTATCTTTATAATATATATTAAGTGTAATATTTGTAAAACCAAGACCTTGAAAATATAATTCATTTAATTGTTTTATTAAGTTTTATCACTAAGTGAAATGTGTACAAAATACATTTTTAATGAAAATAATCTGCTGAAGACTTAAGTTCAATTGTAACAGTTTGCTGAATGCATAGTGCAATTCTTTTCTAGTTGACTTTTTAACCAAAAGTACCACAGAAAATTGTGTTAAAAGACAAATAGTCATTATCTCAGTAAAGTTTCGTTTTACAGTAAGATATATTTATTAATCACATAATAAGACAGTCTAAAAAAAATTTGAGCATAAAATAAATACTACTATAAAACAAAGCTAACATTTTATATTTACCAAAGAGTACTTCATATTTAGTTTAAAATTGGTTTGAAATAGAGCAGGGTTGACACTAAGAAATAATTAATAACTATAGAACTGAGGATCAACGATATTGATCTAGCAATCATATAGCTACTAAAATTAACTTGTTATTAAAATGAATTCATACACAAATACTAACTGATATAAATGTAACAAAACCAAGATTAATTGCTCTCGAAGTTTGCTGCAGCTCTAAATTTTCTAACATACGCGACGTGGCCATTGCTAGAATTTCAAGCAGATGCTTTTTCAGTTACCTAACGGAAAGAGAGACTGTTTGCACTAAACTGCGACCAAACCTATATGAAATTTTAAATACTTGTTTCATAGATGAATATGTGCTCATCTCATTGCCGGGGAAAATGTATTCAGATGCAGTAACAGCAACTATTTCAAAATAGCCAAGTTTTTAATTTATTACCAAAGCTTGAGTTTAAAGTTATGCTAATAAAAATGGATCAGGAGACAGCTTAGGGTTGCACCTTTATTTTTTATTCTTAGTGATAAAAGTGATATAAGAAAAATTAAAATGCGGTCGAGTGCTAAAAAGAAATTCTGACCAAAGCAAATTTTTTGACCACATTGACATGGCTGCATGGCCCAATTTTAAGCAAAAATGCGCCCAAAACTTAATAAGTGTAATTATTTTCTTTCAACATGGTTTAGTAATATTAAATAAAATACAACAGCTTGTTAGATAAGGAAATTATCTTTAATTTTATTCAAGTTGCATCCACAAATAATTATATTAAAGTATCAAACATAACTAGCTCCGCCATGGCCGGTCCCAAGCCCGGGTGAGAAAGGAGGAGGGTTGGTCGTGAGGCCAGCAACCACACCCTGTAAAATCCCACACACTACAGAAACCAAAGCAACAGAAAAATCCAACCAGTGCTTGAATCTGGGAGATGCCTCTACAAGAGGACAGATGACGCAGATTGGTGAAAGCCTCACGGAAGCTAACCAGCCAACGAATCTCCTGACGATGAAAGCAACAACAAAGATCGGAACTTGGAATGTACAAACCATGTACGAAACTGGATAAGCAGCTCAAGTGGCAAGTGAGATGAAAAGATACGACATCCAAGTACTAGGAATTTGTGAGAGCATATGGAATGGGTCTGGTATGACATCGCTTGCCAGCAGAGAGAAAATCCTCTACTCAGGACACGCAGAGAATCATGACCACACAGAAGGAGTTGCCATCATGATGTCCCCAGTAGCAGCCAGAACCCTTATAGAATGGCAGCCAGTCTCCCCTAGAATCATGACAGCAAGATTCAACTCCAAGGGAAGAAAAGTTACATTCATCCAGTGCTACTCGCCTACTAACGACGCTGACAAGGAAGCAAAAGAAAATTTCTACAATTCTCTCCAGACAGTAGTTAATGACTTACCCAAGAGAGACATCAAGATACTGATGGGTGACCTAAATGCCAAGATAGGAAAAGACAACCTTGGAAAAGAATTGATTATGGGAACCCAGGCCCTTGGAGAAATGAATGAAAATGGCAAGCTTTTCACAGACTTTTGCACTTTTAATGACCTAGTCATCTGTGGCAGTGTATTCCAACATAAAGACATCCACAAAGACCCCTGGATCTCACCAGACGGCAACACCAAAAACTAGATAGATTACATCACTATCTCTAGGAAATGGGGATGAAGCCTGCAGAACACAAGATCCCAATGAGGGGCAGATGTAGCCTCAGACCACCACTTGGTGATTGGAACCATCAAAGTCAAACTACGAGCTTTTAGAGACATAGCTAATCGACCGCACATCAAGTTCAACGCCCAGTGGCTGAAGGAGAAAGACTACAGAGACACCTTTTCAACCTCCCTGAAGAACAGATTTGAAGCCATGAACTTGGTGACTGAAGAAACATCACTAGAGGAACACTGGAGCTCCTTAAGAGACACATTGACAGATACATGCCAAGAAGTTCTGGGCAAAAGAGAATGGACAACCAAGGAATGGCTCTCCAGTGACACGTGGCAACTGATAAAGAACAGAAAAGACATCAAGCAACAGATCAACAGCAACAAGAACGAAGATGAAAAGAAAATTCTTCTTAAATTTACCCAAATGAACAAGAAAGTTAAGAATAGTGCCAGAAAGGACAAGAGGCTCTTTTATGATGCACTAGAAACAGAGGCAGAACAGGCAGCAGGAAAGAGGGACCTCACTACCCTGTACAAGGTCACCAGGACTCTCTCAACTAAGAAGGCAAACGTGAACAAACAAGTTAAAGACAGAGAAGGAAATTCCATCAGTAAAGAGCAGGACCAGAGGCAACCATGGGCTGATCACTTTAAAGAACTCCTAAATCAGACCCTGCCATCAGCGAGACCAGACATCCCCCTCCCCCCCCCCCTGCAGACTCACCACTCAAAGTCAACACCAGCCCTCCCACGAAAGCAGAAATCCTAAAAGCCTTGAAGATCTTGAAAAATGGGAAAGCAGCCGGCCCAGATGGAATTCCCCCAGAGGCACTCAAGACAGACCTTTCGACCACAGTCAACATGCTGCACCCTCTACTGCAGAAGTTTTGGAGGGAAGGAAGAGTACCAGCAGACTGGAAAAAGGACATCTGGTAAAACTTCCTAAGAAAGGAGACCTAGGATCCTGTAAGAACTGGCGAGGCATCATTTTACTGTCAGTAAGCAAAGTACTGCAGTATCCTTGACCGGCTGAAAGATGCAGTGGAAGAAAAGCAGACCAGAACAAGCCGGCTTCAGGAAAGACAAGTCGTTTACAGATCAGATAGCAACACTCTGAATCATCATCGAACAATCCTTGGAGTGGCAGTCAACGCTGTACCTTAACTTCCTCAACTTTCATCAAGCGTTCGATAGCATGGACAGAGAAACCATCTGGCAACTCCTCCATCACTATGGAATCCCTCAAAGTTTCATCACCCTGATCCAGCAAATTTATGAAGGCGCCACGTGCCAAATCATCCACAATGGCAAATTGACAGAGGACTTTGAGGTGAGAACAGGAGTCCGACAAGAATGCATACTCTCTCTCTCCAATGATCCTCGAGTTAGTGGTCGACTGGATGATGCACCAGACAACTAAAACAAGACAAACCAGAATCCAGTGGTCCCTGACTCAGTTCCTTGAACACTTGGAATTTGCAGACGACTTGTGCCTGATGTCCCAGAAATACCAACATATGCAACAGAAAACTGATAACCTGGCCCAAGAAGCATCCAAGACTGGAGTGCAGATCAACCTAGAGAAGACCAAAATCATGACCCTGTTAAAAAAGTGGCAGAAGCCAATCACCCTTGGAGACAGCGAGCTGAAAGAAGTCACTTCTTTCACCTACCTGGGCAGCTTTGTATCAGCAACAGGGGGTTCTGACGAGGACATCAAAGCCAGAATCGAGAAAGCTAGATACGCCTTTATTACCCTGAGACCAGTCTGGAGGTCAACATCTCTATCTGTCCGCAACAAACTACGAATTTTCAACAGCAACATTAAGTCTGTCCTCCTCTATGGCTCAGAGACCTGGAGAGTCACCAACACCCTAACCAACAAACTCCAAATATTCTTCAATGGCTGCCTTCGCAACATACTGAATATCAGGTGGACAAACTAAAGAACACTGATTTGTGGCAGTGGACAAACCAAGATCCCAGCAATCAGCAGATTGCCAGGTGTAAATGGCAATGGATAGGACACACCCTGCGGAAACCCCCGCAGGACATCACCCGGCAGGATTTCCAGTGGAACCCCCAGGGAAAGAGATGGGTCAGTCGCCCTAAGACTACCTGGAGACGATCATGTGAAGAGGAAATGAAGAGTTACAACCCGTCATGGGGTAAACTGAAAAAGGCTGCCCAGAATACACTGAGATGGAGAACTGTTGTTGAGGCCATTTGTTCCACAGGGAATCCAAGGAGATAAGTAAGTCAAGTCAATCAAACATAACTACAAAAAATCACCAAATTTATGCACTAAATGCTACTTATTTCTGCAAAACAATGACTTTGGGACTACCTCCTAAAATTTAAGATAATATATCTGGAAGCAAATAATTATTACTATTAGTATTAATTACTAATTAATTAATTGGCATCAAAATAAGTGTCTGAGTCAGTTATATCTGAACGATAAAATACATAGTGTATAATTTTGGCTAGTACTTATAGTAGCTAGCTATAGGTTTGGGTGTAACATCTTTTTCTGCTTGCACCAATTTAATGATTGGGGTGTGTTGATTCCGCAAGGGGAGATCGTATTTGTAAGAAAATATATAGAAAAATAAATAAAAGAAAGAAAAAAGATAGTATTGATCAGTGATCACTTGATGTGGTGGAGTATCTTATATTCATACCATTAGTGGTTTTCAAAGTGAGGTTTTGCTGCAGGTTTTGTTTTTTGAAGCAAAAGAAATACTGTTCTGTTTTGTTTGCTATTCTAAATGTACTGTGTATGCACCAAACAGGATAGCATTTTGTTGTTTATTAATTTGGGTCTGAGGAGTAAAGATGGCTGTTTACTTGAAGAATTTGGCAACTTGTGTTTGCATCTTATCCAGTGGTTTCTTTTTGACTAGGGTGCTGCTCTCTTTGGTTGGCAGAGGTGTGGTAAAATCATTCTGTGATTAGGAAAACCATGTTGGTTATTTTAGTTGAATTAATTTAATTAAAGGTTGTATTACATTAATGACACTAGTTGTACAAATCCATCTGTTCATATGTGTGCTTTGATGACTTGTTTAAGCTAAGTTGATTTAATGTTTCAATCCAATAATTTTTCATGGTCAGGGAAATCTGCTTACTAAATTATAAAACATGTTGGGTTATAACTTTATACGTATAGTGCGATAACATTAACAATACTTATGTAACCAAGGTTTCAGTATTTAACTCATGCATTAATAGGATAAAATTATATTCAAGATATTGTGAATAATCATGTTTGTGCATAGTGTAAAAGGTCTTTGCAAATGTTGTTGAATTTATTTGTCTGGTGGACATAATTAATAGGCCCAAACCTACTTTTACCTTTCAGGTTATTATCTAGCTGAAAAGGTATTGTGACATACACAAACACAGAAAAACATATCATTACCCATGTGAGGAAAGCAGTTAATAGAAATACAAATAATTTAATTTATCTTGACTCCTTTATGTCTGTTTTCAAGGTAAACCACCCTACCTGCAAAATTTCAGCTTTCTAACTCTTTCCTTATGGACATGAATCATATTAATAACTCATCTAAAATATGTAGGTAGAAAGGATACCCACTCTGACCCCTTCTCCCATGTCCAGGAGTAAACCACATCTGTACACAAAGTTTCAGCTTCCTATATCTGTCCCTTGTATTAACGGCCCAGCTTATATAAGTGGGCGGAAGGGCATCATATATATTATAATTTTGTATCAGTTACTGTTTGGTGATTTTGATTTGACACTAGTGCAGGGATGTTTGTTATTTTCAGTTTTCATCTTTCGACAAAGATAGGGTTTCATGTTAATAAGGTTTTGATATTTTGTTTTGATGCCAACCATAGCATAGAATCCAACATCACAAATGTGAAGTGGGGAAAGGCAGAAGATACTTCATAGCTTTGTCCAATAAAACTGGAATTTTAGGAATAATGCCCAACCAAATGATAATAGTGTATTCTCAAATTTTGTTTTCAGGAAGCTATCTGAAACCAATTCTAAGTATTTGTACACTGACATTGAAAGGGTTTTATATCCAAAGATGCTATCTGATCCAGGGAAGTACAAAATGAAGATCTTTCTGCAAACTTTCTAATGTTGCTTCATAGTTTGCAACACAGCACCATCAAAGTTGTTTGCTGAATTGATTACTGAATCATTAAGACTAGAGATAGCAAGGAATTTAATTCAAGATATTTAGGTCACATTCACAATTTTGAGATTACACTCACTCTGTCTTGAATATGGAGTTTCCATTGAAAAGATAGATTGAGATAGTTTAAATGAGCAAAGATATTTGCATAGTAACTAGTATGCTAATTTACATGGGCATTTCCAGTAATGTATATGGTTCTCAAACTTAAAGATTTCAATAGAAAATTTTATAAAATTTCAATAGAAAATTTTGAAGTTCTCACAGCTTAAACAAGTGATTGAGGATTGGGGATAGTGAAAGGAATTGATATTAATGTATTCTTACCATCTAGAAGCAAGTTTAATTTGTTTGATCCCTTATTTCACCTGAATGACACATTATTTTTCTCTATTAAGTGAAATTTTAATTTTATAGTATAATAATAATGCTGCTGCTGATTATTATTATTAGTAGTAGTTGCATTAATTCTTTTTAACCACCATTTCATTATTGAATAAATTACAAAAATAATTAGAATGAGGCTAATACAACAAATAGTAGGTTGTCCCAATGTTGCCTTATCAGGAAGATGTATCATTTATTGCACAATGTTACGTGTCCAGTTTATAGACCCTGCTTTAGAATTTTAGAATTTAGGTTAATTAAATTCGTTCTCCTATCCTGAAACAGACTGGCTGCTCAAATTCACCCTTCAGTCTGATCAAATTTAATACTTGTAGTTTAAGTCAACAAATTTATAGACAGGCAAACTTGCGTACAAAGCACGGATTGGGAAACGTTAAACAATTATAGTTAATTATGCATTCAATCTTCCTTTCTCAACTCATTCGCCCCCAACCAATCCTTACAGGTCTATTTGCATAAAGAACCAACTACAATAATTGTTTCAACAAAGAATAAAAAGAAATTTAATAAGGTTAAACAAATAACAAAAGGTATTCAAAATTCAGATGACATCAAGTCTCCTAATACTATGCTACTTGTCTAACACACGAGTGTTCGAATAGATTGCAGTAGAGTTTATTTAGTTCAAGTACTTCAGTCTCTATACTTAGCTATTTCTCAAGATGGCGTCGTTAACTTAGCACGTGGTCCCCAACGAATTTGGCTGGTTCCAGGACTTTACGGCTAGCTTGGTCACAATCATTTGTCAATCATGCCAGGAATTTAATTCGGCCAACTGTTTGATACTCATCAACAATCTTCAGGCAAATTCCACTGATGGTGACTTTACGACGATGTAGAACCAAAGGTAAACGAACGATAAACGACAAAAGCGAAAAACCCTCTCTGGAAATAAAGGAATTCCTATGAGCGATAGTCTCACAGTTTCGCAATCCAATACACGTGGTTGACAATAGCATAGCTTATTCCTCGACCTTATTTGTGTCTTTACAATAATATTTAAATATATATAGATAAAGATACAATGTCGTCACTCATGTGCGTTTTACTATTAACGTACACATGAACGTATGAATTCCAAAGAAGCATTTACATTTCACAAATGGAATTCAATAAGAAAAGAATCAAAGGTTTACAATTTAAAATCACTCATATGCGCTTTACAAATTACACAATATAATATATGCAAAAATGAATCTAAATTGTAACCAAGAATTTTACAAACGTGCACAAACGTTTCGTGATACAAATCAGTTATTTTACTTTATAAATTAATGTTCTTCCAATTTAACAATTAATTTATAGGATGTAACATTTCGACTTAGCCACACTTCTATCAAGCCATGTGTTTTGGAGGAAATCGCAACAATATAATTTCTGCAATAAATTATATGCATAAATTCACACAATGATAACTTAAAATGGAAATACAAATAATATTTTATTATAGAAATATTTTATTGTATATAAATCTATCAACTAGTATGATCAACCGCGGGTCTCTACGTGATTCACGGAATTTCAGATGACTTAGATGCTCGCATGGGTCCGTTCTTGCCTCGTGAATAAAGTGCGGCGGCGTGATCAGTGTATTTAAAGAAGTATACGAATTTATGGCGCGAATAATAAGTCACGTGATAATGCTTGGTTCGACCTACAATCACCTATTGTCCAAAATGTTGCATCTTTAATTTTATATAAGATATATCAACAAATAATTGTATTAAAGTGTCTAGCATTGCTACAGAATATCACCAAATTTGTGTGTAATAGAGTCAAGACAAAATTATACTTGACCTCTTAACCGCTTTTCGTTTAAAATTAGTTATTTTCTTATTTGGACCCTCAGTTTTTTGGATGCATACACGGGTTGGCCAGGGTCAGTGCATGATTGCAGAGTATTTAAAAACAGCCCATTGATGACGAAGCTTGAGGATAGCACATTTCCATCAAAATATCATCTAATTGGCGATTCTGCTTATCAACTAACGAATTATATGTTGGTTCCCTTTCGAGACAATGGTCATCTCACATCAGTTGAGAAAACATATAACAAAAAACATTCATCAACCAGAGTTGAAGTAGAACGATCGATTGGGCTTTTGAAAGAAAAATTCCGCAGATTAAAGTATCTTGAGATGTTCCAGATTAATGACATTCCATCTGTTATCATAGCAGCCTGTGTTCTGCATAACTTTATTATTGAAAAATCAGGTGTACATGAGGAAGACATTGAAGTAGGTGAGCAGTCTACTCAGCAGGAAATCAGTGATAGTCAAGATATACAAACTGGTGTAACTAAAAGGATTGATATTGCAAACTTACTTTTATAACCTCAAATAGATTTTTTTAAAAACAAAAACAAGAAAGGATATAAATTTATAATTGCAAGGATTTTGGTTGATGAGACCAGTTATTAAACTGACTTTTAAGTGTTTTCACTTGTTTATCTACAAAACAGAATGCAGAGATTAACTTGAGTTTTTTCATTTTTTATTTCATTCAATCCAGGCATGCATGCAAACATTACCCAACAGTGAAATGTGTATACAAAATGCATAAAGAACACTTATATATTGGCATTGATTTTATTTTTTCTTCACTTAAAATTTAAATTTCTCATTTTTTGGCCATCAGTTGTTTAAGTATCTCATTTCTTTCTTTCAGTATTTCCATTGATTTTTCCTGTATTTCCATTGTTTTTTCCTGTATTTCCATTGATTTTTCATGTTGTTCCATAACCCTCTCTAAAAGTCTGTCTTGCTTCTCTGAAAATTCTTTGAACCAGACAGGCGGTTCTTCCCGCTTTCTTTTCAGTCTTGGGGTTCTCTGTTTTTCTGCCTGAGGTGATGTGCTGGTGATTTGTTTTTGTGTTGGTCCACAATCTACTTTACAGGACTTCTCAGAATCTTGGTTATCTGAAAACATTACAAAACAAAAGAAGAGCATTAAAAGTATTGCTTAAACCTGAGCAATTCAAAAGTGTAGACTGTTGAATAAAGGACAATCATACTGACTTATTGTACTCACTTGTCATATTTCGTCATTAATGTACTAATTACAACATGGGGTGATCATTCTGACTTATTGAAATCACTTATTAGTGTAAAGTGTGCATCCAAAACTGAGAAATTCAGGTTGCCTTACTATTTTATTAGATTTAATTCGGGAGAAATAAATTAGATTCTTTGACTAAAGATCCAATCTGCAACATGTATAGATACCAACTCAGATGAAAAATGTTTAGTGATATTTTTATGGGAATTGTCTGTTTTTCTTAATTCCCATAAAGTGTACAAATAAATTAATTTTAAGTATATGTACAGACACTAAATCATATACCAAAAAAATTTTTTTAAACAAAACATGGGCCAGTCCTTTCCTTCTACAAATTACAACATTTCACAGATGTAAATAAATTAAATATAACAAAATTATACAGTGTACTTTAAGTAGGATAAGATTACAATGCAATGTAGGATATGAATATAAATCTCTGTAGAGTAGAATATGTTTATGGAACTATCTATACCATTTAGAGTCTGCTGCTGGATATGTTTAATTAATGTATGTGTATTAATTTAATGAGGGTTACCTTCTATGGTTGAAATGGTGATGTTTGGTATGACAGATGGGTCCCCTTCCAGCACATCCTTCATCAATTCAAAATATTCCCATGACATGGCACCTCTTCCGGTTTGTTTATTTCTGTCACAAATTTGTTTATATCTGCAGCATACAGTATTAATATATATATATATATTTATACATCTCTTTAATTTCATTATACGCAGCATGTGTTGATTGATACTGCGAACAAAAACTAGGCAAATATAGCTTTTTTATGTTCAGCAAAATGGAGATTTTGATGCAAAGTGATGCACTTTTAGCAATTATTTTGCTTCAATTGAGAGATTAGTATGTGTAAATGATCCTTTTCTAACATTCCATCATTCTTGGATTTCATAGATAAATGTGTATTTATTGTTTGATATGCATCTGTGCTGTTTATACATTAATGTTTACACTATGGTAAAAGTGTGTGGTACATTTTTATGACTACAAATCATTTACATAACTTTTAAAATCTTTAAAGTTTCATAGCTTTGGATGTGTTGCAATATTTCTTCTTTGTTCCTAAAATATATTTGAATACAGCAACATATGGAAGAGTTCTTTACACATATATTATGTAACATTTCAGAGGTATATGAACTTGTTCTAAATAGTATATATATATATATATATATATTATCCTAGTAAATTATCTAATTCAGCAATCACATACAAGTGTTTGTTTTAACTATAGTTTAAATTCTGAAGGCCATTTTTCTTATTCAATTAATGTATGTTTTAATATTTATTTAATTAAATTAATAAATAACTGTCATATATTTATTTTGATTGCAACAAACTGCTATAATTTAATAAAGTAAAGAAAATAGAATTTTAATTTGTTGCTGTTGCAGATAATAGTGTAATTTCATATGTGTATACTTACAATTATACATGTTCTCCATACACTTTTTTGTAATGTTTGTCTGAGTGTCATTCTACATTTACCCTACTGCCACACAAAATAAGATGAACCTACCCCTTGGCACCACCACAACACAAGCTGTCTCGCTAAAATTATCATACTATATCAAATTATTAGACATTTTTTTAAAAACATAATGTTAAGAACATAGTAATATTGTATATATCATAGCATGCTTTTTCAATATGTATATATAATTTCAAATATGTATATGTAATAATATCAAGATGTAATAAGTTATTGTAAAGTCTTAACACCAAAGCAACTTTCTTACAATAAAAATAATTTTGCCACACACCTGTGTTTTAAAGCTCTCCATTTATCTGTGCACTTTCCTGCTGAGTATTGATACCCATTTTTTACCATTATGTCAGAGATGCTTGCCCACATTTTAATCCTCTTGAATGCAGAGTTTGAAAAATGACCCTTAGCAATAAAATCTCTCACTGTTTCTATCAAAAGCATAACTGAACTGTGACTCCAATTACATGCATCTGAAAATAACAACAAAAATAATTAAAAAGCAAAACAACTATGAACAAGTGTGCATATTTAGCTGGTTAATTAAATAATCTGTCTTAATTAAGTCAATTTATTATGAAAGAAAAACTTATTAAAAAAATTACAAAACAAATGTCAACTTTTAGATACACCTTACAACCAATTATTTCTTATTGATAATAAATTTAACTACCTTTGCTGACATCTTCAACTGATGAGGCTGCTGGCTCCACAACACTAGTATTTGAAGCACCACACGATTCTTCATGTATCCTGTAAAGCTGAGCCAAATCCACAGCTTCAGGATAACCCCCCAACTTGTACTGTGTGAGGGTGGTATCAGTCAAATTCAAGTTGAGTTCTTGAGCCTTTTCATGTGCAATGGTCAAGCACATGGTCATTCGTAGTGCTGGAATTTTAATACAGTATAATAAAGTATATAATGACAATATTAACATTTAAACAGACTCAATTCTGCTAATTTTAATCAGAAATTATTTTCTGACTATTAGTATTATTGTTATCTTCATACACATTATTATACCTTTATTCCCCAGTTTAATAAAACAAGCATTTTGAGGGTGGACATCAGTTAACAATTATGAAAAATACCACTTTTATTTTATTAAATCAATCTGCTCAGGGCAGGCATTTGTTATTTAGGATGAAGGTAAGCCAGTGATCAATTTGCATTGTGCATAAATGAATGAATAAACATATTCACAAAACAAACAATTACTGAATTAGTACAATTTTACACAATTTTAATTTTTTTATGTTTTAAACAGCTTATTTTGTTCATTTGGTCTTTTCTACCCAGTATAATTTAAATCTTATAATCAAAGTTTCTATCGATGGCAACTGTGAAAATATTAATAAATTAAAAAATACCAAATAATATTTATTTCAAATAAACATATTATCATACAACAATCAATTATAATTACAAACATTGGAAATCAACTTGAACAAATTTCTTTAACTGGAAAGCAATGCACGCAAACTGTTTAACTTGTGTAAAACTATAATCGTCAAGTATTTATTTCATTGAAAGGAGACGTTAAGATTTTAATTCAACAAATACATTTAAACAATAGTCGACAAATTATAATTTAAAATTTTAAATTGTCAAAAACACATATTCATAATTATAATATCGGTAAAAAGTAGAACCATGCTCTCTCTATACGTCTCGTGTTACTGAGGTAGAACTTAAGTATGATTATAAAGGAGTGAAACAGATAAACGCATTGATTCAGATTATTTTTTAATTACTTTTTTAAAATAGAAAGATTGAGCGTACTTACGTCCTCGCAGGCGATCGTATTCATCTTTAAATAGCGCTGCATTAATGAAAGTACCATCCGCAAATTTGAACCCAGCCAAATAAGACGCCATTTTGTGTTGCGCGGCGAACTACCTCCCAGAGCCGTTTGCAAACGTTTCAAACCGTTAGCAGCAAACGGGTCGTTCAATAGCGCGAACGGGCCTAACGTTACGAAACGTTAGCTCTATTGAACGCACGGCAGTTCTTTGTTAGAGTAAAGTAACCGTCATGCTCTGATACACATGCCTATTCGTAGGTAGAGAGAGAACTCACTCCAGTTGTCAGCAATGCTAGTCATTCAAAATAACCAATCAGTATGAAGGAAAGATGTGTTTGGCTTCAGCAACCAATCTGTTAGTGTTATAAATTCTATCATTGGATATTATAATTAGAAGGCTCAAGTGATAGCAAGAGCGCCTTTTCTGGTGTAGCCCCTGTTAGTTTTGGTATTTTTGTGTCATCATCGTGTATGTGTACAGCCGCATCCCCACGCTTCTTTTTCTTTTACAAGTAGGTCTGTTGTAAAATGGGTCATGACCACTCCCTTTCTTTCAAATCGCGCGGTATATTGGCGCTAGCTGTGTTAGAGTGCGTGCTTTTATTGTTATATAGGCCTACTGTTTTAGGTAGTTAGTAATTGAAGTTGATATTTATATATTTAGAAAGGAGATAGTTTATATTTTTAATTGATGTATTTTATGTGATGAATAATGTTATTGTATTTGAGTATTTTGTAATTTATGTGTGTGAATGCTTTTCCTAAAGCCCGCCAACAGATTTTATTTTATTATAGGTTTAATTCTTCAGATTATACATATGAAAAGATTTGTATATTAAAGTATAATTATAGCAGTTTCACTGTATATTTGAATTATTATGTATTTTTTTTAGGCATATAGCTATAATTGATAGTTGAAAGTAAGTAAAGAAACAAAGAAGTTATTTTTATGTACAAATATTCAAGAAAGAAATTTCTTTGAGCATTCTTTATTTTGATCACAACTTAGGTTGTTGCATTTTCGTAGTATTTAAGGAGATAGTGAAAACCGATTCACTATCTAAAAGAAAGGGAGTGGTCATGACCCATTTTACAACAGACAGCCGTGATCCTACTTGTAAAAAAAAAGAAGCATGGGGATGCGGCTGTACACATACACACACGATGATGACACACAAAACCACCAAAACTAACAGGGTCTACACTGGTACAAGCAGCCATCATTTCAAGGGAATTTTTTCAACAAGCTACAAACCATGACTTCAAGTCAAAATGATTTTTCTGATTCTATGCGTCACCCTACTGCTGGATCAGAGTTTGATCCATGTGATGATTATTCTGATTTTTCTTCAGATGAAGACTTTCTGCCAATCCCTAGTGAAATTTTTAATGGAAGAGGAGACCATAGGCAAACTGGTCTTCCATAAGGCAGCATTGCCTGGGTTTCATTTTGTGACATACCAGTCCAAAAGCCCCTTCGTTTTGCAGGAATCAGTGGAATACAGATTCCATTTGCAGAAAATGCTACAATACTAGGTATTTTTCAAAGATTTTTACCAGAGAATTTCGTTGAAAAAATTGTCGAGTACACGAATATTTATGCGGCAGATCTATTAGTGCAGCCAAGTATTTCTGAAGATGCTCATATCAAACAATGGTGTAATACAGAGGTAGTTGATATCTTTCAGTTTTTAGGGTTTATTCTTTTGATGGGAATAGTTAAGAAACCTTGTATTTGTCATTATTTCTCAAATGATGAAATTCTTGCTTATTCTTTTTTCTGTAAAAAGAATAAATGTCAGGCTGCAAATTTCATTTGTTGCTGTTTACATTTTTCGAATAACTGCATCTCTAGGTCTAGCAACCGTATCCAGAAATCAGATTGATTATATATTGATCATTTCAGACAAGTATTCACATCGGTTTATATGCCTGGTGAAAATATATGTGTGGATGAGTCTTTGATGCTGTGGAAAGGTTTCAGGCAGTACATAAAATCTAAATGTGCATGATTTGGAATCAAATCATATGAAATCTGCGAGAGTACAACCGGCTATGTTTTTGATTTCATTATGTACACAGGGAAAGACACTGAGTACACTTGTACAGAGGGGAATCAGGGTGAGAAAGTGGTTCTAACACTTTCAGAACCATTGCTAGGGAAATATTACAAGCTGTACACAGATTGCTTTTTCACTAGCCCCACCCTAGCATGCACTCTTTTGGCAAAGTATACATATATATGTGGAACTATGGGGAACAGAAAAGACATGCCAAAGAACTTTCCAGGCACTAAACTGACTCCAGGACAAATTTCAATTGTCCATAATAATGGCATTTCTTGTTTTGCATGGCAAGACAAGAAACAGATTCCCATGCTTAGCGCAATGCATCATGACAGTACAATAACAAATACAGGCAAAACTAAACAACCAAT
Organism: Sinotaia quadrata; assembly: GCA_028829895.1. NCBI lineage: Eukaryota > Metazoa > Mollusca > Gastropoda > Architaenioglossa > Viviparidae > Sinotaia > Sinotaia quadrata. The sequence continues at coordinate 99,497,282 of CM054180.1, forward strand.
TCCGAAACCAGCATGCATTTGTGATTACAACAACTACATGGGAGGGGTGGATTTGTGTGACAGTAGCTTGAGAAAATCAATTAAGTGGTACAAGAAAGTTTTCTTTCACTCTTGATATTGCACTGTACAATGCCTGTGTTGTTTACAAGAAACACACAGATAAATCAGTTTCATTGCTAGACTTTAGGCACGCAGTAATCAAGCAAATATTTGAAAAATATTCTGATGTCAATACTTCTAAAGGTGGCCAATCTTCTGAGAAAATATTAAGTAATTTTTTTTCTCTCTCTCTAAGTGGCCTCATACTCTAAACATTACGTAAATAATCTTTGTGTTTTATTATATAATTTTATTGATATATATATATTAATTCATTGTTTTAAAAGAGAATTTTGCATTTATTATATCAATATATTTGTTATAAAATAAATGCAACAAATTAAATATATTGTGAAATGTTTCAGGTGTGTTCCTTGCTTTGGCTATGACAGACTGATCAAGACGGAAACGGGTTCATGCACGAGTGTGAAATTTAAAAGTAAGTAGAAATGTAAATAGAACAATACTTAATGATCACTTGTGTGATGGTTTGTGTAATCATTGTCCATCCATATGTATTTATAACTATTGAAAATGATCACTTGTGTGATGGTTTGTGTAATCATTGTCCATCCATATGTATTTATAACTATTGAAAATGATCACTTGTGTGATGGTTTGTGTAATCATTGTCCATCCATATGTATTTATAACTATTGAAAATGACCACTTGTGTGATGGTTTGTGTAATCATTGTCCATCCATATGTATTTATAACTATTGAAAATGATCACTTGTGTGATGGTTTGTGTAATCATTGTCCATCCATATGTATTTATAACTATTGAAAATGATCACTTGTGTGATGGTTTGTGTAATCATTGTCCATCCATATGTATTTATAACTATTGAAAATGATCACTTGTGTGATGGTTTGTGTAATCATTGTCCATCCATATGTATTTATAACTATTGAAAATGACCACTTGTGTGATGGTTTGTGTAATCATTGTCCATCCATATGTATTTATAACTATTGAAAATGATCACTTATGTGATGGTTTGTGTAATCATTGTCCATCCATATGTATTTATAACTATTGAAAATGATCACTTGTGTGATGGTTTGTGTAATCATTGTCCATCCATATGTATTTATAACTATTGAAAATGATCACTTGTGTGATGGTTTGTGTAATCATTGTCCATCCATATGTATTTATAACTATTGAAAATGATCACTTGTGTGATGGTTTGTGTAATCATTGTCCATCCATATGTATTTATAACTATTGAAAATGATCACTTGTGTGATGGTTTGTGTAATCATTGTCCATCCATATGTATTTATAACTATTGAAAATGATCACTTGTGTGATGGTTTGTGTAATCATTGTCCATCCATATGTATTTATAACTATTGAAAATGATCACTTGTGTGATGGTTTGTGTAATCATTGTCCATACGTATTTATAACTATTGAAAATCACTTGTGATTGTTTGTGTAATCATTGTCCATACGTATTTATAACTATTGAAAATCACTTGTGATGGTTTGTGTAATCATTGTCCATACGTATTTATAACTATTGAAAATCACTTGTGATGGTTTGTGTAATCGTTGTCCATCCATACATATTATAACTATTGAAAATGATGACTTGTGTGATGATTTGTGTAATCATTGTCCATCCATACGTATAACTATTGAAAATCACTTGTGGTGGTTTGTGTAATCATTGTCCATCCATACATATTATAACTATTGAAAATGATCACTTGTGTGATGATTTGTGTAATCATTGTCCATACGTATTTATAACTATTGAAAATGATCACTTGTGTGATGATTTGTGTAATCATTGTCCATACGTATTTATAACTATTGAAAATCACTTGTGATGGTTTGTGTAATCATTGTCCATCCATATATATAACTATTAAAAATGATCACTTGTGTAGCCCCTGTTAGTTTTGGTATTTTTGTGTGTGTTAGCATCGTGTGTATATGTGTACAGCCGCACCCCCACGCTCCTTTTCTTTTACAAGTAGGATCGCCGCTGTCAGTAAAGTAGGTCATCGGCCGCTAGTTTGAATCACGCGGCGCGGTCTGCTATATAGCTGTGCCATTGTGTACATGTTTAACCGCCACTTATCATATTATATATTTGATGTTGATGTTTAGATATTCTAATAGTTATTGGGATGTAGTTTATATAAGTTAGTTTATATTGTGTTCTAAGTGTATGTTATGATTTATGTAGGCCTATGTGTACATGGTTTTCCCCTGGCACATGAATATAGTTAATTATTTTATTTTATAATTCATTTTGTGAATTATATTGTAAGGAAGTATTGTATTTAAAGAGTATTTAGTGTACTATTTTTTGATAGTTAAAGTGTTATATAACTCTAGGTAGTTTGGAAGGAATTTATGTTAGAACGAAAGTACGCAACAACCCGAAAAAACAGCATATGCCCACCCTTTTGATAGACAAAACCGAATTTAAGACGACCAAAGACAAAACCAACATATTAGCCGACACATTTCAAAAACACAGCTCCAACACCAACCTCGACCCACGATTTTTACCAACCAAGACATATACTGAAGAAAAATATAAGGACCCCACAAAAACGAACAACCAAATACTAGAGTCTCTAGAATAACCTTGAGATGAGTATAAAAGTCACAGTGAAAGATTTATTTATTATTATTATTTATTTATTATTATTTAAATAACAATTTAACATACGTGCAAATATAATTCACAACAAAAACAACATTCCATGCTCACTTTTAATTCTTTCAATTACATCAACAGATATATTAGCTGCTAGTTTCTTAATAGGATGTAATAGATAAATTTCAAATAAAAGATAAAATCAAACTACCTCACTGTCAATGTCATTTGCCAAAGACCTAGATAATGTAATTTTTAACTCCTAGATTTTATGTAATTTTTGTCAGAACCCTTGTCAGTTTATCGTATTCTTATGCTGTAATTTTATTAATTTTATTAATTCTATTACAAGAGACAAATATTTTAACTCATAAGTACTGTCATGAAAATGTTATAGTTATAATGTCTTACCACATAAAGTGTTAGTTTTCTTATGGTCTCAGAAGTTTTTTTTGTAAACTTAGGCAGCATTGACATGTTTCATATTTCTGAGTCAATTTATATATGACTCAGAATTTACTGCATGTCTTTCACTTCTAAAATATATTTTCAGTAAAAACTCTGGGTTACTTTATTTGCAAACTCAGAATAAACTACTTAATTAAGATTATATTTTAGCCTTATCCCAGTCATATTCATAATCTTTTTGGTTTAGTCTTTCTTTAATTTGTTCATTATAGTTTTATTCATGTCTAGATGAGATTTTATCATATTTGTACATGTCAACTAAACTTGCTGTGATATAAGCCACGTGATTAACAGCATAAAAATACAAACAAGCTCTGTTTAATAAGGGTTAGATGGTAGTGATAAGGTCACTTGCAGCATCTTCTCCTTGATCTGTCTGTGTTTTAACCCAGAATTAGAGAACTAAAAATGATCACCCTGTTTATCTGATAACTTAGAACTACATTTTTATGAAAACATAGTTTGGGAATCAAAGAAGTGTTTGCACCACACAAACTGGTCATCAAAAGTAACACATACACCAAAAGGTCAGTTACCTCTCTTCAACTTCCAAGAGTCTATGTACCCAACAGTCATTGAAACAGAACGACAGAGGCACTGCATGAGGAATGACAGAATATGACAAACCCTGGGCAGAGACAGTAGGGGAGACAGGGCTGAGATAGTTTTTATAGTAAAGTAATGAAATGTTGTATGTTAGTCATACAAGAAACGGATAAATGCACAGAATAGGTGGAACACTTAGATTAGCTTTAGAGGTATGAAATACAATTGTGTTGGTATTTTGAAATAGAATGATGGACTTGGAATTATGTGTATTCTATATGCTGTGTACCTTGCAACAATTACACATGGTTTGGTGTGTTTTCATTCACTGTTACTGATCTGGTTCCATATGTATATAGACTGCATTTATAATAAATGATCACTATCCCCCTCCCCCATAATTGTGGGAATCCTGTTGTGGTATGCTCCATTATCTTCTTCACTAATCTAGTCATTTACCACCACCACAGTTTTCAACTATTTAAACATTCTTCTTTAATTTGGACAATGACAGCTTCCAACCTAGGTTGATTTCATTGCCAGGCACTAGTGTTGTCACTGTTGTAAGAGTTGAAGATGACGAAAGACAGAGTGGAGGGTTATTGACTGGAAAGTGGTAGAGTGGTGATGATGAATGGTGGCCAGTTGGTCCATGGTGCTTGATGTCTGGCCAATAGAGGCATGTAGTAGCCCAGTTTTCCATGCTTTGTTGTTGTTGTTGTACCCAATGTTGGAGAGGGTGGGTGGGTGTATCTTATAGAGCCCAGGCTAGCATCATACCAGGTCTATACCTATTGGGTACATATACCCAGGATATTCAAACCCCTGTCGTTGTCATTGCTGTCGCCAGTATTGTCCATTGGGATGTGCATAGATAAGTGCTGGCAGCTAGTCAAGGTAATCCAAGGCTAATTGAGTCATGTCTGCATTGGGTGGTTGAAAAATCTCTATTGTAGATATTGCTTCTATCTGGTTTATTGTTGTTTCTGCAATGCTGTTGGTGGTGGTAGTTGTGTTTCCTTTTCTTATTTTCATTTTGTTGTGCTTCCCTGTCTGATCATCATTGGTCTTGTTCTTAGATGTGTTGAGGCAGTTTTCTTCTATTTTTGTTGTTGTTTGGTGTCTCTTCTGTGTATATTTGACTCACAATGTTAACTTGGTTGGAGAGGGTGCTTGCTCAGATAATGATGAAAGAGGTGGAGCCTCCAGCCCCTTTGTGTAGTCATTGAGGGCAGCCTCAATTTCCATCAGTGTGTCTGGTTGTTTGGTGTATTTTCTTGATACTCTCCAGGTCAGTCTGATTTATTTTGTTTAGTTTCTGTTTTATTCATCTGCTAGTTGGCTATTTTTTTCTTCTTTTTTCATTGTAGATGTGGTTTGCATTTTCTTTTCTTCCATTTCAGTTGTTGGCATCTGTGAGAAGGCCTCCCTGCTTGTTTGTCTGGGAGGAGTTATACTTTTGATTGTCATTGAAGTTAGAAACAGTGAAGTGAAAGATTATTTCTTTTATAAATCTATAATAAAACTAAAAAAGAAATACCTACACATCAAATCATGCCCATTATAACTAACTTTTCTTTTTGCTTTTTCGGCTAATGAAATTACAACTACAGGTAATAATTATATTCTTTGCACTACTAAATTAAAACTAAATCACCTAAAAATATTTGTAGTTGGTACACTTAAAGATCAAATGATGAGGAAACTCTGCTAATCTGTGCAAACAAGCCATATGAATAGTGCTATTCATTGTTTACATATAGCAAATGAATCTTAATCATAATCATTATCATATATATTTAAAATTACATATTTTATTATATCAGTTGAGAGGTTATCTTATGTTAGTTATACTTAGCACCTACATGTAAATTGTTGCAGCCATTCTCCATTGTTGCATCTACTCTGGAAATAAAATATATATGTTTTTATGTTTTTTTATGGAAGGTATAGATGCCATTTTTAAATACCCCTTATTTAAATGCCTTACCATAAAGCCACAAGAAATTCCAATGAATTCTCAGAGAAAATGCTCAGTAGCTTCATACTTTTAGTGTACTATTAGATTCCCTTAATGAGCGCAAAATGTGATAAACTTGTAACACAGTGATTTTCTTTTCTTTTTTTTTTCACAGCAATTGTTGCACCTGCAGGTAAGAATTATATTCTTTGCACTACTGAATTTAAACTAAATCACCTAAAATAGTTGATTTTAAAAAACACCACATTGGTACACTTAAAGATCAACTGATGAAACTCTGCTAATCTGTGCAAACAAGCCATATGAATAGTGTTTATGCATTGTTTACATATAGCAAATGAATCTTAATCATAATCATTATCATAGTGCCAGTGGATATTGTAAACAGTTGCTGGCTTAAACTTTGCTTTAATTTTTGCAGAATTTGAACTTATATAAGGTATGAACTATCCACATCTAAATAGATAAATGGATTGGAAATTTAAGATAACAAAAAATGGACTGGAAATACTTTAATATTTAAAATTACATATTTTATTATATCAGTTTATACCTACTGAATGTTGAGAGGTTATCTTATGTTAGTTATACTTAGCACCTACATGTAAATTGTTGCAGCCATTCTCCATTGTTGCATCTACTCTGGAAATAAAATATATATGTTTTTATGTTTTTTTATGGAAGGTATGGATGCCATTTTTAAATTCCCCTTATTTAAATGCCTTACCATAAAGCCCCAAGAAATTCCAATGAATTCTCAGAGAAAATGTTCAATAGCTTCATACTTTAGTGTACTATAAGATTCCCCTAATGTTAATGAGCGCAAAAAGTGATGATATACTTGTAACACAGTGATTTTCTTTTCTTTACTGTTTTTTCAGCTAAAGGAATTGCACCTACAGGTAAGAATTATATTCTTTGCACTACTGAATTAAAACTAAATCACCTAAAATAGTTGATTTTATAAAACACCACATTGGTACACTTAAAGATCAATTGATGAGGAAACTCTGCTAATCTGTGCAAACAAGCCATATGAATAGTGTTTATGCATTGTTTACATATAGCAAATGAATCTTAATCATAATCATTATCATAGTGCCAGTGGATATTGTAAACAGTTGAAAAAGTCAGCTACTATAAGATTTTTAATGTACTAAGGTCACCAAAAGTCTTTTTTACAATTCAGTACAGCCAGTCATATTGAAAGCATGACACTGAAATTTAAAAGCAAAGTTCCCTCTGCACCACTGTCATGTGCTTTTATATATATCTTAACTACATTTGAAACAAAGAAACAAGCCATGATTGCAATTTGGTCTAACTTTTAAACAAGCCTTTGCTGAATATTGGGGTGATCTTGTGTTACAATGAGAATGTTTACTGTAACTTTAACATTAAAATAACTGTATTTATAAAAGTTGCTGGCCTAATCTTTGTTCTTTTAAAAAAACAATTAATAAATTGTGTGTGTGTGTGTGTGTGTGTGTGTGTGTGTGTGTGTGTGTGTGTGTGTGTGTGTGTGTGTCTGTGTAGAGAGAGAGAGAGATGGATTCCTGTTCACTGTCTTTGAGACTCATGTGTGGTTCATGGGAGACCAAGCTCACAAGTCAACCTATGAATCTCATAATTATTTTTGTTTATATTGACTAAAGTAAAACAATCAGATAAAGATTGCACACTTATAAAGTGAATCAGAAATGACAATTGAATATTCATGTCTTCCACTTTTTAGTTTAATTCACTTGACATACATTTAATCATTGAAGACATTTTACTCAGTGCTTTTCCTATTGGTAATAGCTTTCTTTATCTTCTTTATTTTTGCCACTACCACATTTATTGAGCCAAACATGCTTTGATTGTGTGATTATACACATTAGTCCAGCATCGTCAACCATAGAAATTATCCTAACCCTCATATGTTATCAATGTTGCTGATGCACTTTATATGGAAATGAATTTTTTTGCTCTGTGGAAACTGCCTAATGTGTGTGGTTATCTCTTAACACCAACTTTGTTTATTATTATAATTATCCTTATTTTGCTGTAAGAAATTGACACTCTAGCTATGATAAAATGTTTGTGAGAAGGAAGTGATAATGGACAGACTTTTGGTTCTGTCTCTTATACTCTTATCCCCACAGTTCAATATGCTTTGACTGTGAGCATAAGAATAAACTGGTGGGTAGTCAGCAAATATTCCATTTTAACAACATGGCAATGGATCAGCAGCATTACCACTGAATCCATCTGCTCAGATATGTCACTGTCCTTCAAGAGTACATCAGATAAGCTAATAGCATTTTAAGTAACTGAATCACTATCCAGTGATTAAATCAGTTCTTATTTTAGATGATTAAATAGCAGAAATATTAACTGTTTCTAAAAATAACCCTTTCTCAGAGTCCATACAGGGCCATGAAATCCTGGAAAAGTGATTGGATTTAGAAATGAAATTGAAAAAATTGGGTTTTGGAAAGTCATAGAATTTTAAAATAACAAAAGAGAGATAATCAGAAAGCATAGTTTGCATTGCTTATCAAAGTTTGACTTCTATTATCTTATGACAGGTCTAATTGTATGTCTTTTTCTTAATACTTACTGTCTTGTGCTCTGATTGGTTACAAAATCAACTTAGTTCTTATTTTGTACCACCATTTTTGCATGCACCTTGGGTTTTTGAGTGATTTTATTTTCCTAAAATAAGCCTGGAAAGTGCCACTTTAGCAAAATGTGGCTGTCAGAAGACGACTACAAAGACTGGATATCAGAAAATCCAAATCTGAACCATGGCTACTTGCACAGTGTGTGTAAAATCGTTGGAATGTGCCAAACATGGATGAAGTTGCATTCAGAAATCACATGAAAGGAGCAAAACACGTAAGCCTACTAAGGGCTAGGAAATTGACTCTAAATCACCTTCCAATATCATAATTTTGTAAACTATGCTTAGTTCTGATGATACCATTTCGACTACTGAATCTCAAACGACAAATTCTAATACCAGTGCATGCAGTGTAACAGTGCCAGTGGTTTAGCTTTAGACAGCGAAAGTCGTGATTCACCTGTTTGTTATTGTTCAGTTTCATCATACATGTGAAGAGATGATGTGTTAATAGCAGAAATTATGTGGATATTAAAAGTTGTTACCTCGCACTCTTTCTTCACAAGCAAGTCTAATGCTCTGCAAAAGTCAGCCAAAAGCAAAGAAGATGAACTGCTAAAAGTGATTGAAAAATTAAAAGTTAAGCTTGACAAAATAGCTGACTCATAGTCATAGACATATTGGCTCTCAAATTTGTGCTGTTGCAATAATTAAATTTATCATTAACTAGTATAGAATGTTGTATACATTTTTGACAGTCTGCCCTCAACTTTGTTTTAACTATTTTGTGAACCCAAATGGCTACTAAAGTGTAGAGAAATTATTCTTTTGGTAAGTATCGCTGCCTTTTCTTGTGTGAATCTAATTCCATTTTTAAATTGCAAAATAACTCTACCATGGTCATTGTTACATTTTAGTATTTATTTATAGACCCTGTCTCAGTATGAGGATTTAGACAACAGACTGGTTGCCCAGATTCACCATTCAGTCTAGTTAAATTTAATTCTCGTAGTTTCAGACAACAAATTTAGTGACAGGTAAACCTGTGTAATAATGCACAAACTGGGAAAAGTTATCCAGTTACAACTAATTATGCATTCAAACATTTCATTGTTAACTCTAGCCCCCACCCGGTCCTAATTGATCTTTCTCGCAATAATTAGTCAACTACTGCAATTGAATAACAATAAAAAGATTTAATAAAAATTAACAAGTAACAAAGTAATTCCAAAGATCAAATTTCGATACATGGTCTTTAGGACTACCTGGTGTCTAGCTCACATGAATCACAAAAAGTCAGTTAATAGTTCCAGTGTCCATAGGATACTGGATAGCTGTTTTCTCTTCCGTCAATTATGGCAGCGTCGCACATCCCCAATGGTACGTAGTTGGATATTGGCAACAGTCACGTAAACATAATCATCGATCTCCAACCTGCAGTTGTAAGATCAGTGTCCAGTAAACTCTGTAGAATCTCTTCAAAGCTCAGGTAGAACTCCAGACCAGTTCAAGGAATAAATCAAAGAACAACGTACGCCCAAAATACGTAGAAATGGAAACAGAAACAGAACCAGGAACAGGAACCCACTCTGAAAATATAATAATTCTCATGAGCGACAATCCCTACAGGTTTACAATCCATACATGTGGCATAGACAATAGTGTAGCCTATTCACAATCAACCTTCTGTATCTTTACATTTAGTAAATAAATACAATAATGAAAAATATAATTCAAGTCACGCTCATGCGTGTTACAATTAAAATACAACATGATACATGCAAGAGATTAATCATTCCAATGTAGACAATTATATAATGTAAAGATGTAAAGATGCAAAGAAATAATACAATTCAAAATCACACACATGCTTGTTACAATTATGACAAAACGTTACACACAGAAGTGGATTAAATTGTTATGCAAAATTTACATGAACACGCACAAGCATTTTGCAGTTACAACTCAGTTATTTTAGCTTTACAAAAAGAATAAGATTCAGCGTTTCTCAACCTTTATGAATTTATCACTCCACAATTCAACAATCAAATAGAAATGCAAATATTTCTACTTTAGCCACACTGTCATTGTCACGAAAATCAAGGAAATATTAATACATTTTTTTTCTCTCCCTCTAAGTATTTTCTAATTAAACTATGAACGAAACCGCTAAGTTAATTAAAAGAGGGACAGGGTGAAAATGACCACTTTGTCTAAACATTAGCTTTAAGTTCGTGTCGGGGAATGGAAAAGAAATAATTAGCTTGCAAGAGAATGCTGGCTTGACCCTCTGCAGTCAGGACATCACGCCCATAAATATATGTCAGCGTAGGGCCAGCGTATGGAATTCGGAATTCGTGAGCGAGCGCTGGGACGCCAATTATGTCCGTGACGGAGGCAGACTGAGTTTTTGAAATGTAAACAACATTTTAAGAATCACTACTATAAAAATGTTTGGTAGTTAAGTTGATATTGTTATTGTGAAATTACTATTGTTTTGTGAAAGTACTAGTGAAATAGAAGTTGAGTTATTGGAAAGTTAATAATTGTATTACTAAGTTAAAAAGGTTGGTCTGTGTGTACAACCATGTCTTGCTGTGAGTTAATGTACTGCTTGCCAGGTGGCCATGAGCTGCCAGTAACTGTAGTTTTTAAAATAAAATAGGAGTAGGACAGCTTGCTCTGGGATTTTAGTGTGTGCTCTGAGTTAGTTAAGATAGGCCAAATGGATAAGTAAATCACAGTGTCAACTGGGAACTTGATACTTTGGCACTGATAGAACTGGACGCCAGAGGTGGCCAGGATGGGCAGAGAATATTCCTAAGCAAGTACAGTGCTGGTTGTAAATGGGCAGTGCTGGAAGGGGGATAGCGTGTGTGCTGGAAGGAGGGTGTGTACCAGTCAGCTCAGAGAAAGGGACGTGCAAGAACTTTGTGTATAAAAGAGGAGATGGAGCCAGGAGCGGATGAGAAACGTGGAAGAGAAACGTGGAAAATGTAGCGTGTTGTACAGGGGTGAAGGACACCTCTGTTAGAGTTTCTCCCTGCTTATATGTACCAAGAAGACTCTACGATTCTGTGATGGCAAAACAGGAGGAGGATTCTTGGACACTGCATCAGTGTGCCAGACATCACCCAGCTGTGTATGAAAAAGCGCGCCATAATGGCCGCCCAGTTTTAGTGAGCCAATCAATAGGATAGCCACCTTGGGTACTCTGTGCAAAGACCGCGGACAATCGGTTATTTTCCAGGCAGAGATATATTCCTGGTGGAAGTCTAACGTTGTTGCGCACGGGAAATGGTGCAGATGAAGCAGTAGCGGTCAGGCATGAGGCATACCGCCGAGAACGGCAAAGGTTGGCCGTTGTGAATAAGAGAAGATGAGAAACGAAGTTATGATGAAGAGAAGAGATGAGAAACGAAGTTAAGAGATGAGATGAAATGAGCAGAAATTGAAGAGAAGAAGAGGGAAGAGAGAACGCAATGAGAGTTGAGAAATTAGGCCTAACGAGAGAAGTGCACGGGAGCGTGAAGCGGTAGCAGCCGTCATAGCAGTGGGGACGGCCGTGTCGAGATGTCGACGATGTTTTTTTTTTTTGTATCATCAAACCCCCCCCCCAGCACCAGAAGGAAGTGAAGATAACTATGTGAGCCCAGCACAAGAGAAAGTAACATTGATTATATGAGCAGAGAACAAGAGAAAGTAACGAACTATGTGAACAGAGAACAAGGAGAAAGTGACAATACCTATGTGAGTAAAAGTAAATTCTAATTAGGGTAGAAATCTCAGAGCACATAAATATAAACTAGAACCTAAAACTAAAACTAGAATCTTAATTAAGCATTAAAACTAAAATTAGAAGTAAACCTTGATAGAAAGAGATATTGATGGAACCATTGAAAAAGACTTGCAAGTTAAATGACATTTGTTTATTTGTATCAAACTTTGTTTATTATTGAACTTTGATATAAGTAGCGGCGCCTGAACTCTGAAATAATTATTTCTATTTTATGATGAATAATACTTAAATGTTCCTAGAAGTAGTACTGCATGAAGAAACTGAATTTTGTATTTCTTTGATTTTAATTCATCATTTATCATTTTTCTTTCTTCTTTCTTCCCCCTTTCCCATGGGTGCGAGTGTGGATGGCTGACTGACTAACCAACGTGTGAGAGGAAACCCATAGACCAATAAATTTGATATATACTCTGACATTGGGCCTTTCTCCTGTCTATGGTTTCGAAAGAGTGGATGCTGTTGTTGCTATACGTTGTGTTGTCTGTGCCGTCTACACTTCACCCCTACCCGTATGCAAGCACACATGCAAACACGTCGGCAATACGTAACCTACACGCAGAATTAAATTCGAGCCAAACAACCATCTTGGTATTCTGTGTGCGGATTTTGCAATTCTATCTATGCAAGTCCTACGTGGCGTCGATAAAGCCACCATCCCTCCCCTCCGGCCGGAGAAGGGAGGGTGGGTGGTGACAATCATCAAGCCACATGTCTGGAGAAATAGCAATAAATATAAATTTCAACAATGATAGATACACAAATTCACACAATGATATCTTAATAAAATACAAACAATATTTGAAGAAATCGATGTGTTATTACCTTGCCTAGTACCATGGTACCTCTCCTTAGCACAACAGGTTTGTAGACGATTCACGGAACAATACAATGCCTAGATGATAAGTGTTTCAGGTCCTCCCTCATGAATGCATCGGTTCATGGTATATAAAGGTGCATATGAATTTATGGTGGGAAATCTATCAATCAAGCGTCAGGCTTGGATATGACCTACAATCGGCTATTGTTCGAGATATTACATAATAGGAGTGAGCTTTCTTCTTCAATACAGCGCACACACCAGAGTGTGGTGATTACATCACTCTCGCGAAACATGTATCCAAAAATATCAGTTATGAATAGGACACTGTCCACAAAAGGCTAAACCTAACAATGCAGACTAATTATGGGTTAGGAGGTCAAGTATAATTTGTCCTTGACTCCATTACAGTTTTGTGACAGCTAGCATATTGGTGAGCTGACTGATTTTACAAAAGTATCTCCACACACAACGAGTAAACTTTAAGTCTAGTTACTTAAAATTCACAATCACTATAAACAGTATAATCTCCACTCATCAGTGATGGAAACTATTGTAATACAGGTGTCAATACAATATGCAATCAACAAAAAGTTGATCAATATTTTTTAAAAGAGAAAAAAGGATAGACAAAGTAAGACAGTTCTAGATAGTGTTATAAAAATAAGTGAGATAAGAATGCTTTCTAAATGTCTATTACCCTAGTCAAATGTATCTCTTCTAGCTTTGTTTTTAGCTGAGTGTTTCCCTGTTAGGTTCTAAGCTCAACAGATTTTTCAACAATTGTTTTCCATATTTACTAATGTCAACACAATGACAATTAGTTTAAGAATTTTTAACAAATTTCAGCTCATCCCTGGACAGAGCCCACCCACTTTATGTGATGCTAACACCACCTAGTTAATATTATTAATTAATCATCCATAACTAATTACAAGTAATGAGAATCTTACTTTATGTTATTAATAATTCTCCAGAAGACACCACTCGTCTCTCTCACTTGGCAGATATGTGGGCGATGTAAATGTTTTCTCTCTTCCACAACATTAAAGAAAAACATTTACCATCACACAATATTTCCATATAGGGAAAACTTCTTACTAAAGGAGAAGACAATTCCATCTTTTAATCTATGCTTAGTGAGCATCCATTCATCCATTCTTTCCAACATAAGGTTATCAGTGTAAGAAGGTCAATAAATTTATTAAATCAATAATCAAATATATAACATACATAATGATCAAAGAGCATAGACATAAGCAGTCGATTAACATAAAAACATAATCAAATTTATGGATATCATTAAAATGAGAGTGGAGTTTCAGAGAAATAATTAAAGTCAATGCACATAACCTATTCAAAGATGGAGAATGTTGCGGACATGTTTCAGTCAGTGGTTTGCAGCAAGTCCCTGCCTTTCATATTTAGGTGAAGTCTCACATGTTCCATTTGAGGCATGTTACACAACTGTTCCAGAATCTTCAATGCTCTCTCCAAGCACAATGTAGAGAATCAACCTGAGTTTACCTACAAAAATACCATTTATAAGGTTGTGTCACTTGAACATTTTATATAACAATTAAGTCTAGAAATAGAGTTAGGCAAATTTACTCTGCCACACATATATTTCATTACCAGGAATTAATTTTATTGATATATGTAATGGTTGGATCAATGCAGATAGCTGCTACGCTGATCACATTTACAATTTTTCTTCATGTAATAAAATGACAGGTCCAGTGTGAAAGTATGGAGTCTATGTAATATATAAAGCTACTTTAGATGAAAGCTTAAAGCACTGTAGTATGATCAGTGTTGTGCACTAACAGCTGGGCAAAGCACTGATGTTTGAATCATATTACTACTCATTTGATTAGTGATTTACCTAAGTAGTATTTAGATAAAGGGCTTTACAGATTAAAATATTAATTAAGGCTCTCTTGATTTGATAATTATAATTAGTGTAGTTTACTTATGAGTTATATATTTGCTCAGTGTTGATGCTGTTGTTCATGAAACATAGTTTTAATGAATAAATTGCTGTTATAAAACATTTTAAATACTATTATTTAAACAATATCTTAGTAGAAGATAGGCTTATGTTAAATGATGTGCAATCATATTGGCATATCTAACAGAAATTAAAACATTTTAAATACTGCTATTGAGGCATTAAAAAAAAATCTTACCAGAAGTTAGTCTTTTGTCAAATGTAATTATATAGGCTTATCCAACAGAGACTAAAACATTTGAAATGCTGTTGTAGAGGTATTTTTAAGCAATCTTTTACTAGTGGATATTTTTTTTTTAGCATATTAGCATATTAACTGTCGTATAGTGCTGAGCTAATACCCAGGTAGTAAAATTGTGAACGGGTAGCCGTGATGCGTCTGGTATGTCTATACACCATCTAATTCTAGGCCATTCTAGGGCACTGCACAGTTGAGGATAGGCACAAAAATAGGTAATGCAAAGGGGTGCAAAGAAAACTGACAGAGGGAGAGCAAGTCTTCACGCTTTAGATGAGAGAACTGACACTGGTGGCTCAGTACACTCCTCTGGTCATACTCGCATTACCCTTATGTGTGTAGATTTTGGCCTTCTAAATTGTGCCGGTGTTGGAAAATAATTCCTCCCCAAAACAGTCTCCCCATGATGGATTCATTTTAAAATAAAATCTCTGAGAAGAGAAAATGGATTCTCTCAGATTAAAATAAAATCACCCATGAATGTAAAATAAATCCACCCCAAAATAAAATCACCTGTGGTGGTGGTGGGAGATTCAGACTTTAATGAATTAAATTTACATTGGAGCTTCAGTTTTATAGGCTGAGTTATTCCATAATTCTTTGTTCGAGGCTGCTTCCATTGAGTTGTTTATAAAAATCTAACAGTTTGAGAATTATTTTATGTGTAGTTAAACTTGCATCTAAACCTCGCCCCATCAGCAGAGAGCCAGATAGTGGCTACGTCATCCAGTTTCGCGACGTCATACTGCAGAGCCCTGTTGCCTTATGCAGTGCATTGTTAATACAATTAAGGGGGGGGGGTTATATTTTAATTAGGAGCTTTTATTTTAAAACAAAATATCCGTCGGAGAATTTGTTTTAAAATAAAACCTCCCTACGAGACTTCATTATGGGGGATACTTTATTTGATGACACCGGCCGTGGGTAGGCTCACACACTGAGCAGTAACAGCATGTTAATAAGACTTCAGTAAACAAACTTGTCAGTATTTTGACGTCAATAAATTAAATAATAATGTTGTAATATTTTTAATATGGGTAAGACATTGTCTGGTGGAGTCACACCAAGCGATTGGACAATGATGCAGTGAAGTTTAGTTTATGTAATGATTGATCATATTGAAAATATGTTTGTGTTGTACATATAAAGATCATAACTAATAGTAAGTCACTAGATTCACACCATTCAAAATCTAGACAGGTACCCGGGCAGCTTTTTCAGAAAAAAATTGACAGCCCTACTGTTGTAATTATATTCTATTTGAGGTGACTTAATTAATTGTATACTATTTGAGGTGACTTGTATTTATGCAATTAATTCAAATGCATTTCAGCCTGTTTGCTAAGTCAAATACAATGTTGATACAAGTAATAAGACGTGGATTTATGGGGCAATGGCCTTACATATTTTTAATCGGGTATTGTTATTCCTGACTCACCAGCTCCCAACAGATAACTATATATAAAATATAAAAATATGCAAATTACAACACTAAGATTACAAGAGACACTACACTACAATTATGATGCAGAGTTACACTTACATTTAACAGTTACATTAACAAAGACACATAAGAATGAACAATTAACACAATAAAATTTAATTATAAAAATCATTTTAAAAGAGATAATATAGGATTTAAGTGATATCATGGTGGTTGTTTCTTCAATGATCGGATTTATCTGCTTCAATATTTATACTTCCAAACTTCGGAATAATCTGTCTTTCCAAATTAAATGTTCATAAACAAATCGTTCTTAGGAAGACATGGGCCACAACTTTCTCATCTAACAATTGACTCAACTTTTGTCTTGTTAGGTCGTATTGAAGCTCTAGCCCACACAAAATGCACGCTTCATTTTTGATTCTTTCTGCAGAACCACACAAGCATGTATGTCTGTTGTAAATCAGAAACCCAGAAATATATAATAAGTTTCTTCTTTAACTGTTTAGGTTAGTCTTAATTATGCTTACCTATCTGAATAAATTCATTGTTGTAAACACTACGAAATTCATAAGAATACATTTTAAATTCTACTTCCTTTCGTTCAGAGTCACTCATTTACTTTCTTAATTAAGGTTTCTTAAAATTTGGACTTTTTCACCTGGTTGCTCCAGGGTCACCATCTCTGCTCGTGAGTGTACTGACTCAACATTGTTAAAGGTTTTTATATGCACTCCCCACTATATTTTTAGAAATTTCTCCTTCCCATGAAGCATCATTTATGACAGCCTGGCACACAATGGTCAACATAAAGGCATGCTCTCCACTCTATGTTTATATGCCCACACAAGAGATGCAACCTCCATTACTCTCAATTCTCTCCCCCCCCACCATTCTCCCAGAAATCTGAACTTCTGACTATGTACACATTCACACTAGCTATTTATCATTACATATTAAAATCTTTAATTTCAAATTTTGAGTTTTAGCCCAAATGAAATCTCGTTTCACGACAGTAACATGTATTAAAACATTTAAGTAATATTGTTAAGGAATTTAAATGGATTATTACTAGAGGTTAGTCTTGTGTCCTGTGACATTAAACATATAGATTTCAACACTGCATGAATAGATGCTCCCTGTTAGCTGATAGTAATAGTTTTACACATTGTTGACCATTCCACTATATTGTATGCAGAATTGGAACTCACATATGAATGCAGTCATTCTGATTATTATAATGTCCAATCTTTGTACACTTTCAGTATTCACAAATGTATAAATTATTAAATTATGTGCATCTAATAAATGTACATAATGAAGTTATTTATAGGCACATCCACTTCACAAAAATATTTTTCATATTTTAATATAATTTATCTATATAACCTTTAAATGTAATTTTCATCAGTTAAATTAATATACATATCACATTATCTAAACTATGAATTGTTTCCTGAATTTATTTGAATATTTAAGAGACCTATTTCATTTTCAAATTTGGTATGTGTATTCTAGCACTACACACATGTACAAATATCAGTGTTCTAAAGCGAGGGTGCGACATGCAAGGAGTTATTTGTAATACTATACTTATATTTTTTCTCCTTTATTAACAAAATGAACATTTAAAATGCTGTTAACTTCAAGTAAATTTTTTTAAAATGTATTTTAAACATCAGTTCATGTTGTAGGTTTTCGGAAATCTAAATTGTTGTGTTTATCAATTATATTCATATGTATTATGAACAATATATGCTTGAATAATCTAGGTCTGTTGCTTGGGGGTAATAAGATGAAGGAAACTGAACTTTCATTATTATTTGGTTATTATTATTACTTCTAACACTATTCTCTAACCTTTTTATTTTTTATTATGTATTTTCTTATTTATTAAAAATTAGAAGCAGATAAGTTTTAGTGTCAAGTTTGGGCTAAAAGAAAAGGGTTTGAAAATATCTTAAAATCACCTTACATGTATATGTATTTTTTCATTCAATAATTCAAATATTAACATGTTTCTCATATATTTCTTTACATAATGTGTGGTTTATCAGTATATCTTTTAATTGACTGTTTGTGTTCTTGTAAATTAATGAAATTTTTATTTTCACAGGACCAGAATTGTCCACTTGGAGGACAATTATTATTTTCATCAACACTATTTTGTCATTATTGTCATCATTCTGATTTTCTGTTATGCTTGGGATTGTAAGTATATGTTATTAATAAATCTGATTAATGTTAGTGTTAAGATTTGTTCTTCTGATATTGGTAGTTGAATTTGGCAGGCAATAAATATGTCATGTACTCTATGAACCCACCCTCTTGTAGCTTAGACCAGCCAGAATCATACTCAAGGACATTGGTCACACTCCAGACTAACAGTAGCCCGGTCATGTTGGAATAGATTAAAACTGACGTGAACAGGAACTGAGGAAGCCTGTTGAATAAATAGTTCTTTAATTTGAACAAACTGGTAGGTGAGATCAAGTATTGCTAAGATTATTCCATCACAGGTAAACAAAAGAATTATGCTAACTGCAACACATCTTTTTGATACGCTGCAACACATCTTTATGATACGTTATATTGTTTATACACTGTTTGCTAAAGCACATTGGGTTGTGATTCCCCCTAGTTGCATGATATACTTATTTTCCAACTCCTCTCCCATGCATACATATTTTTGTAAACCACCCATAGTTTTATCATATTTTCAGTAGCAGCAAAATATTCTTCACAAAAATATATTTTATAAATACATGTAGATATAAAAGGCAATTCTATTATTATACATCATATTTGTATGTACCAGTTTTAGATATTTTATTTACAGACTAAAGCATTGAACTGTTCACAGTCAGTTTGTCACAGTCTGATAAAATTGTCCGACTTGGTGACCTACTTGCCTGTTTACTTCAAATTTTGAATTTGAAACCCTTGTTCCCTTTGTTCAAAGCTTTCCTCTTTCGAGATGCTTCTAGAACAGGTCAAGATGTTATGTAACTTTAGGTCCATTGTCCAGGTTCTCGAACCAACTACATACTTCGCGATCAGTCACGTGATATGCTTTATGCTCCTCTATAAATATGGGTACACGCTTCCGTTCCTTTACTGCAAGAACACATTAGCTATATCCATCAGCTAACTCGGGTCATGCGGCAGCCGACAAGCAGATGAGAATCAAGATACTCTTCGACTTCTCATAAAAGGTACCATTTTATCTGATAACATTTTGCATATTCTTGATTTAGTATGTATTTGTGCTATGTATTATATTATTTCCATAAATGCTTGAGCACGGTCCAGAGAAATGACTGAAAACCTATAAGTTATGGAATATAAATTTATTGTAACACTTTTTCCATTGTAACTTTAATTTATATTGTTTTAATTCACTAAGAGCCAGAATGCCTGTGCTCGATATGAATTCTCATGTAATTCAATTATTGCGTGTAATTTTAATTGTAAATTGTGAAGCGCTTTGCTGTTTTGAATTATCCCTTTTTGTATGAACATTAATTTAACGTTGTAACTATTTTTATGATTCATACGTCATGCTGTTAAATGAAACATGCGTGAGAAGATTATATTTTTCTAAATCTAATTGTAAGCGACGCGAGGTCGAATCTCTAATTCAGCGCATTTACACTGGGACGTGCTTAGGTGGGAGCGTGTTAACTGAAATTACATTAGAACACGTTACTTCTACAGGTCGGTCTTGTCTTGTCTTGTCTTGGGTCTTGGGCTTGGCTTTACTTTGCCTTTGCCTTTGCCTTTGTCTGGTTGAGCTCTAAGAGTGAGTTCCACATCGAGAGCCCACGCCACTAAAAATTCAAGTTCACTAGCTACTTAAAAGGAACACCTTTTTCCTGTGCGCCACGTGCGTCGTCGCTATAGTGAGACTGTGAAATAGACTGGCTGACTGAATAAAGAGACCAGGCAGATACAGACAATCAGCTGAGTATTCCTCAGTGTACATTCAAATATCAAAAGACAATTGATTGGCATAATTCTACGTTAAAACAAGTATAAGCACTTACGTGCAAAGAATTGTGAGATAGACTATTCGCGCTCGTATTTGATCATTGTTAACTTGTTAAAACCTTATTAAATCTTATTTTCTTTGTTAAACCTCTTAGTAGTTAATTTTTATGCATAATAGACCTATAGATTTTCTTAGATTGAATGGGGGCGAATGAGCTGAATGAAAACAACGAATGCATATTAATTTAGAGGAACTTAACGATTTCAATCTAGCTAACGTTCGCAATTTATCAGTTTGTAAATTTGTCGTCTGCACTACAAGACACACTTTTAAACTAGTCAAATGGTAAATTGAGCAACCAGTCTGCATAGGATATGGAGAAGGAATTAATTATATTTAAAGTCTTTAATTATTCTAAGCAGGGTCTTTAAATAAATACTGGAAACGTAACACAGTTCTTTTGTCAACTTGTCAAGTTATTTTTACAACTTCATAAAAAATCAGTAGTGTCTTGCACAAGATAGAGGGTGCAGATAATACCAGTTCTTTGCACCAATCAGAGAAGATTAATAGTAAGTCCTTATTCAGATAAACTTATGGTACCTGAACCAATGTAGAAGTATAGTTTATTTAATGTTTAGATATAGTTATATGCATAAAACAACTAACCGTAACATATTATGTTAATGAATACAGCAAACACTCAAACATACAGCATACAAGTCAAACATACAGCAAGTATGCCAGTTCTTCTGCTAGAGATTTTGGAGTTGGGAAATGAACTCTATTCTAACTCAAGTTGTAGAACTCATGTGACAAAATAAATTTGAGTCTTTTGTTAGCCAACAATGGTTTCATTAGACACAGTCAATAACGTTTCCTGTAATTCAGGAAAGGTCAGGTCAGCTAAGGGAGGGGTTTTAATCCCGCTTATGCAATAATATCACTTCCCATTGACAATTAGTCTATTATTGTAGAAGGTTAAGGTGTGAGGTTGGCATTCCAAAATTATATAATCACCAACTCAGCACAGGTGGTTTTTGTTCACAATTATTTACGAGAATTTAATATTTAATATTTAAAATTAAAATGAATTTTGGCTTAAATAAGAATTAATATAAAAATATTTAGAAAAAATATATTTTTAATTATAATTAGGTGTGTACATTTGCACTTTTTCTGTTACAGAACCTATGGTACAATGAATACAAAATAACCACAATTAGACAATAAGGGACCTTGATCTTAACCAACCTAACATCTGATTCAAGTAAAGTGCAGCACTATCTTAGCATTATTAGAGGACACATGAAATCAACTTTCACTAAAAGAAATATAGACATGCCTGCAAATTGTGTAAATTTAAAGAAGAAATAGTGCCATTTTTAATTATTGTTACAATCATATGATTACAATGTCAATGCCAAAAAGAGGCAAAAATATCTCAAAATAAAATGAAGAGAGTTTTCAAGTTTGGCGTTTTTGGTTACGATTTAGAACCATAACTGTCAACTGAACAGTTCCAGGTCAGATTACTGATCAGTGTGTTTTTAAAATAAAATATTCTGAAATACTCTTTATTTCAGCACTGACTGTATTATGAGTTTGCTTTTTCTACTATAAGAAAAAGAAAAGAATAAAAAGACATTTTTTTTTTCCTATCAATGTCCTTGGTGATAAGGAGATAATTTTGCTCTACTCGCATTTCTGTTTGCTGATGGCATTGTTAGGACTTTTCCTTTTGTGTGCTATAAGCATTAGTGTTACTGCATTGCTATGTGAGTCCTTAGCAACATTTATGATTATTTCATGTGGGTTAGTCAGAACTGAATCTGTCTCATCATTATCATCATCATTCTGTTCTCTTCATCTCTTACTGTTATAACTCTCTGCCCAGTACTCTCATTTTGCCTATAACATACAGGTATGTTCTTTATCCTTTTTGAGCAAAGTCTTTCACTAGATTTATTCAGTAATCCATCCTTTGCAATTTATTGAGAAACATTGTCATTATCACTGTGATGAAGAAAAATTTTCAGACGTATCGTTTGACTTTGGAAGGAGGTATTAATCTTACCTACAAAAATCATTTCTTTTTTAAGCACAGTATTATTTTCAAGACACTTTTTCATAAGGCTATTTAAAAGCCTTTTTAAAAAAATGCTGTGGATATGTAGCATTTAACTAAATTGGGGCTTCTCATTGTCTTGCTTATTTCCCTGGTTTCTCTATTTTGATTTAACATCACTCTGTGTTGTTTTTTCACAATATCTATATGACAAATGCATCATCTTTTTGAAGTTTAATATAAGTTTGCTTTCTTTCTTTAGATTTAATATCACTATGTGTTGTTTGCTTTCTTTCTTTAGATTTAACATCACTATGTGTTGTTTTATTCACAATGTCTATATGACAAATGCATCATCTTTTTGAAGTTTAATATGTGTGCTTTCTTTCTTTAGATTTAACATCACTCCGTGTTGTTTTTTTCACAATGTCTATATGACAAATGCATCATCTTTTTGAAGTTTAATAAGTGTGCTTTCTTTCCTTAGATTTAATATCACTGTGTGTTGTTTTTTTCACAATGTCTATATGACAAATGCATCATCTTTTTGAAGTAAGTGTGCTTTCTTTCTTTAGATTTAATATCACTGTGTGTTGTTTTTTTCACAATGTCTATATGACAAATGCATAATCTTTTAGAAGTTTAATATAAGTGTGCTTTCTTTCTTTAGATTTAATATCACTGTGTGTTGTTTTTTTCACAATGTCTATATGACAAATGCATAATCTTTTTGAAGTTTAATATAAGTGTGCTTTCTTTCTTTAGATTTAACATCACTCTGTGTTGTTTTTTTCACAATGTCTATATGACAAATGCATCATCTTTTTGAAGTGCTTTCTTTCTTTAGATTTAACATCACTGTGTGTTGTTTTTTTCACAATGTCTATATGACAAATGCATCATCTTTTTGAAGTGTGCTTTCTTTCTTTAGATTTAACATCACTGTGTGTTGTTTTTTTCACAATGTCTATATGACAAATGCATCATCTTTTTGAAGTTTAATAAGTGTGCTTTCTTTCTTTACATATTATGAGATAAGACAGTCTTTTGAAATTTTGACTTAATTTATTTCTTCAAAAGTAGCATGGGAGTTTGGCATACATATTACTACAAAATTTATGTTTTTTCATAAAGCATTTATCTCAATTTCTGTGGATTGTACAATAATCTTGGCCTTTTAATTGATATACTTTTTATTCTCAGAGTGTATTGTTCAACAACCCTGGCCTAAAATACTTCATAAATTTTTTTGTAAGTTGTCTAAGATTTTTCAACTGATTCAGGATAATTTTGCACTGCTAAATTCGAAAATGACACTCGTTTCTTTTGATCAGGTCAAGTTTTTGATCTAATTCGATTTTTAAAATTCCGATCTTATAGCTAAATCGATTAAATTTTTTGTAACATTATTAGGCAATTTTTGTTAATATTTCTCTTCCAAAATAGGTTTTTAAATTAAAAAAAATTAATTTAAATTTTAAAAATTCGTTTTCTTACACAATTTATTTATTAAATGTTACAAACGTTGACTAGTGTACATTGAATAGTAGACATTGATAACGGTAAGTACATATAACTTCAATATTAGGTCATCATTGTTCAAAATTCAGGGCATGAACTTCCGTCTCTTCGAACTTCTAGAATGCTCAGCAGTAGGAATGTCTCTCTTTAGAGTCCAACAGTAATCAACCACCATGACTGCATCCCAGCGTCCCTGATACCTGGTTTCCATCTCTTTCATATCCTGATGAAATCTCTCCTCTTTCTCGTCACTCATTGATCCCAGATTTTCAGGAAACTGATCCATATGTGAGAATAAGTAATGCATTTTGATGCTCATGTTGCATCCAAGGTTTTTTGAAAGCAGTCAGCATATTGGCAACAAGCTCTGCATAGTTCCTTGCCTTATTATTGCCAAGAACAATCTCCAGTCTTCAGGTTTGTACTGTGGCACTCCAAGCTTGTACAAAAGCTGCGCAATATCTGTACAGTACACCAGGTCCTTCTCTGTAGAGAAAAAAACTGAGATACTCTTGAAGTCTGTTGCTGTAGAAGGTGATGCGAACACTGTCAGAAAGGACGTTTTTTCCCTCAATCTGGATGCCAACAGTTCAGAAGATGATTTTGACAAGCTGAGATCATGAACTAGATCATTTAGCTCCTTTTGCAAAAAAAAGGATTTGGAACATCATCATCAAGAATCACTAATTCTTCATCTTCATATTCTTCAACTCTAGAGAAATCTTCTTCACTAATGTCGGTAAGTTCTCCAGGGACAGGTACTGGAATTTCATCACAATGAGCTACTGGACGACGTGCTAATTCAAGATCAGGATACTTAAGGCTGCTCCGGGTTTTTCTGTTAATGCCAGTCACATCAATAGCACAGAAGTAGCATTCAATGACATGGTTTGTCGGTTCTCTCCAAACCATAGGGATTCCAAACTTCAGACAACTCTTCTTACCCTTGGTCCAACGATGCAGATTCTCGGTGCATGTCTTGCATACCATGTGTGGCGCCCAAACTTTATCCTGATCACCAAGTTTTATACCAAATTAAGCATGGTAAGCACGCTTTATAAAACCTGTTTGCTGTATTCCGGTTAGGAACAATGGTGTATTCGCCGCAGATGTAGTAAAATACATCGGGTTTATTTTTGCAATGTCTTCTGGCCGATTGCATTTCATTACCTAAAGAAGAAAAATATCATTTATATCAATTATTCAAAAATTCGCTTATGTAACCTTTCATAATTATATAAAACAAATTATAATTTGTTTATTTAAAAAATATATCATATAAATAGAAAATACCCTTATATGTAAAAAAAAAAAAACAACAAAAAAATAATGTCGCAATAGATCAAAACGTTGATCGAAAATAGATCAATAAGTTGACCTGGTTGAACAAAACCGAGGTCATTTTTGGATCCAGCACAATAAAACTGTCATAAATCCGTCAAAATATCTTAGCAAATTTGTTGTTGCCCAGTGTAATATGAATTTTACAAGTTGTTATTGTTTGTACTATATTTCTAATTATAATTCATTTGTAATCATTAAATGGTTGAGTTAAAATTTGATTATTATTAGTATTCTTTGGTATTGTTTTGCTTTTATATATATAATTAATAATATGAATTAAAATGTTACAGGTTATACAGTTTCTTTAATTCTAATGGTAATTCACTTTTAACCAAAAGTTTGAATTGAAAATATTAGTGTTCTTCAGTATTGTTTTGTAGTTTTGTTTTTATATAATAATACTATTAATTTAAACAGTTGTTATAGTTTGTACAGTTTTGTTTATTTTTGTAATTCACTTGTAAGTAGTAAGATTGAATTGAAAACGTGTTTTATAACTGTTATTTGTTATTGTTACATTGTTGTTTATAATTAATAATAAAAAAATTTATGGTTTGTGCCTTTTGAGTTTTTCAGTAATATTGCCAGTATGTTTTCACCTCCTTTGGTTAAGACTTCACATTTTTCCATTAATAAGAGGTTTTTAAGTACTTCATATACATGCATTCAAATAAATTCAACTCTATATTATAATTTGCATATCCATGTATAAAACAGTTTGTGACATGCATTTACTAAAGGAAGCATGTAACTAGCACATCAGCATGCACAGTGGTTTTGTGTGTATAGTTAATTTCTGTTTTGAAGAGAGAAACAAATAAGAAACAAGAGAGTAAAAAGAAATTTGGATCTACATATGGTAATACACTATTATTTATTCAGTTTATAGTATTCCGTTTGAATTTTTATTTATAAATTTACTTAACTTCTAGACATCTGGATTCTGTTTACAACTTTATTTTCTAATATTATTAAAACTTCTGTTCTCTCACTTAAATACAAAGTTTTAATGGGTTTTCATTATTGCTCTTCACAATTCTATATATAAAATCTTAAATTAAAAATTCATTTTTTAAAACAACAATCTTTCATATCAGATGAAGAACTCGCACAAAAATTTCTCAGTTGAAGGCACGGGATCCTTCTAATCTTTCAATCTATTTTTTGTTTTCCAAGTCAATTTTGGCTTCCATTCACACAAGTCTTATGTTGTCTTCTCGTGGATATTCCTTCACGATGGCTTCTCACATCAAGGTGCTCCTAACTGTGATTTAATTTTTATTCTTGATTTTAGAAACGACCTTGCATCAGATGACTTACTCATTATCTGACTACTTGGTTTTTTTAATGGTGGCAGCAAGCTCTTTTGCGACTTCATTCAAATCTTGGTCTGCGTGTCTAAAGATTTACACCTTAGGGTCAGCAGATAGTGCTGTAGTGTTTTCGCTTCTTCAATTTCTGGCTCATGTTGACAGTTCGTTCTGGATACTAATAAATAATCATTCGATGAACTCGGACAGATGAGTTCTGTCTGTATGGTGTCTTTTGTGCCTTCAAAGACAGATTGTAACTATTCTTATAGTACATACTTATGATTGATTAATTATAGCTAGCTCTCATGAGAAAAAGTAAGAAGAAAGACATTAAAATATGGAAGTGACATTCCCATTCATTTTCTCTACAGATGCTCGGGCATAAACACTTTATCTAGTCCTGGAAAAATAATTATAATTTATCAATTCATTATGATGATAATGACACTGTCATCACATTAAATGATATGCATACAAGAACATTAATTTCCATAAAGTATGGCATCACAGACTATAAAGGTTGCAGCTATATATAGCACTATCAACAATATCAGCCAAAGAAAGCGTGCTATGAAAGAATCTGCTCAAGCTCTTTGCTGATTATAATTATTAATGAAAACAAGGAAAAGTAGAAAATCTATGAGTCATCGATAAATAGTGAATTATAAATAAGTACTGTTTAATGCTAAATGTCATGATTATTTATGCATAATGAAAAATACATTTCTAGGTTTGCAGACACAAGGATGGGTCTTTGAATAATACTGTTCCAAGCTTGTGGTGTTCTGATTATTCAAAATACATTTTAATTAAGGGGGTGGGGGGAGTTTGGATTGTACAATTTCATAATGAAAATGTGGCAGCAGTGAGTGTTATTTTGTGTGCATTCACCACCTGCCAGCATAGCCATCCCTGAAACCTTACTTCTGATACTTGCGATTAGATTTACAGATTGGGGTCGGGAAGTTAGCTTTTCTGATCTCTGACACTTGCGATTAGATTTACAGCTTGGGGTCAGGGTTTAGCTTTTCTGACCTCTGATACTTGCGACCAGATTTACAGCTTGGGGTTGGAGACTTCGCTTTTCAGTCACGCGGCACCTTTGCACTGTGCCCACTGGCAACCCCCTTCCTCCCAGAGGAAGCCCAACTAACTAAACCAGTACACAAAATCCTTTCAGTCAAACCGCTCAAAATAATAAGACACCCATCCCTCTCCCCAACAAACAAGGCACTTGGAAAGACTCCCTCCTACCTATCTCCCACATAGACGCACCCTCCTTCCACTGGTATTTTCAAACCAGGCAACGTCCAACCTACCTCCGCATGCTACATTTTCCTAATATTACCATCAACATGGCTCTCCCTCCAAAATGCCACTCACTCAAAATAATATCTTGGAACATCAATAGGCTACAATCACAAAATAATCACTATCAACAACCCTAATATCATGTGCATCCAAGAAATTCTCACCTCAAATGACCAAAATATATTCCATACACTCTGTAAGGAAGTCTAGGCAAATTATGCCAAGTTATGAAACATTATTTTCATTTTATTGTATTAATTGTTTCATTAATATCTTATTTAATTTATGAGAAGGTATTTCCGCTAGTAGACTTGCGCTTGGTGCAATAGTTGTTTACGAGTAAGGAGTATGTAGGTCACTCTAGAGGTGAAGGAAAGACCATTAACCGGATATGAGATGCCCATATTTGGTCACTTGCGTTCTGTATCGTGACGTAGTGCTAATCTGCCAGCTGACCTAGAGTCATTCATATATACGCGTAAATGAACTAAATTCCTCAGACGCACACGTTTTTTTCATAGTACCCGCGAGTAGGGGCAGATAATCACGTCCATGCTGACCGTGCACGAATATTACAAAGTGGTAGATATAGTTGACTGTCTCTAAGTTTTTGTAATTCTTATTTGTAAGAATGCTATGTAAAATATTTATGTGATTAATGTATTTTTCTCATAGAAGCTCTGTGGCATTAGGGATTGATACATTTTGTAGAAATG
The DNA here is from genome assembly GCA_028829895.1 of Sinotaia quadrata. Classification (NCBI taxonomy): domain Eukaryota; kingdom Metazoa; phylum Mollusca; class Gastropoda; order Architaenioglossa; family Viviparidae; genus Sinotaia; species Sinotaia quadrata. The sequence continues at coordinate 99,526,182 of CM054180.1, forward strand.
ATCAAGATTAAATAAGCACGTGTATTGCTATGTTCATGATTGTTAAAATTGTATGTAGCCAGTAAGTGATAACAGTGAAATAGACGATTGTTGATAAGCATTGCTGTGAACCACTTGTTAAATAATATATATTATCTTGAGAAACTATACAATTGTAAAGTGAAATCATTTTATTCATTAAAGTACTTTTATTGACTGGAATTGTAAGGTAGTGTTTGACTAACTAGTAGAGATTTGTAAAGAGTAAATCTATTGCTGCTGCCACAAAAGCCCATATGATTGCTCACTGTAATAGGATACTTTTGAAATGATGTTATTCATTAGAACTGGTCTCGGGAATCACCCCAAGCCTATGACAACTCTTGGGATTCACCATAAAGGAGCAGAGATCTTCTGAGGACTACACCAGAGTTCGTATCCGATGTTGGGAGAGACTGACAAAAGACAACTGCTGTGTGACGTCATGACTGTGTAGTCAAGTAGATGATGGTAGCTCTTCAACTCTTCAAAGACTTTAGTTAAGTGTACTCAAAACAAACAATGAATTGAACTGAACGGACCTTCGAATATAGCAATCAGGCTAAGCGGGATAGATAAACTCTGATTTTCCATGCACAACCAATGTTCTTTTTATTATAATTGTTATTAAATTTCATTTCATTGTTACATAATTGTTTATAACCGATGATAAGCTAGCTGGGGGCTGAGCCAGACGAAAGGAATCATAATTCTTAATAAATAAATAAAGGGGGAGATAACGTTGCTAGATTGGACAAGTCAACTGATTTATATGGCGGTGTGTCATTGCATAATAGCCGGAATCTCTGGCATACTTGTAAAAGATAGGTCAGGCCATCCAGCTGTCACTATTGTTAGAGATTAATCAATAAACTAATATTGATACCTGGGAATGTAAAGTAGGACAGAATCTAACCAGACACGTGACATCCCCCATCACTACAACTCCATACAGAGTAGCCATAAGAAAAAACCCTAACGTAATGGAACTAGTAATCCTAATAAAAGACAGAAAGCTTAAACACTCACCAAAACCATCTCCTTCGTATCTATGACCAAACCCTTCCACATCATTAACAGTTATCCCCCAAAAACAGACCTAAAAGCAATAAAACTCATCAATCTTAAAAACAACCACATAATTGGGAGATTTCAAAGCCCACAACCCACTCTGGAGCAAAAGCACTGCAAACAAACAGGAGACATACGACTTGACCGGATACAAAAAAACTACCTCACCTACCTTGATCCCCTACTCCCCACCCGACACCACCTCTACCGGCCTTGCAACCACCACTTATAACCTAATCCTTGACAATGCAGACGGACGAAGACAATTACACCAGCGGTCACCATCCAATTATACTCATACAACAACACACAAAATTTCGATACTCCTATATCTTACACACACACACCTGGTAACTGTCCAAAGGGAAACCTTCAGATGCAGTAAACACAGAATCCCTAAAACAGCTCTCTGTTACATTTCCAGTATTTCTTTATAGACCCTGCCTAGGATTTTTAAGGACTTTAAAAATGATAGATTAAATTATTACCTTCTCTCTATCCTACACAGACTGGTTGCCCAAATTATCATTTGACTAACTTAAAAATGCATCTTGTAGTGCAGACAACAGATTTACAAACTGACAATTTGCGTACAAAAGCTGGCTTGGAGTCGTTAAATTCCTCTAAATTAATATGCATTCATTACGTCATTCGCTCAATCGCCCCCATCCAAACCATGTGTTAACATTAGGTCTATAATGCATAAAAATGTACTACAAAGAGGGTTTAACAATTAAAATAAGATTTAATAAGATTTAACAATTAACAAGATAATCAATATACAAACGCGAAGTCTAATTCCACTCAGCAATTAAATGTATACGCTTATCTTTGTTCGTGAGAAATATGCCATGAGAAATGTTCCTTGTGATTTTTGATCGGCAAGCTATGACTTAGCTTTTGATTTATGCCGCGTGGTTCTTGATCCAGTCCAAACCGGTCTACCTCACTTGATCGTCTGCCAGCAAATGCACACAGCATAAAATGGAAACTGTCTCTCAGTTAACACGCCATCGAAGACTGTGAGTGTAGACAAAGGACGTGCAGACCTGCTCGTCGGCACCCTCCCAACAATGGCAGTAGGAATGTAATTGGAATAGAACTCGACTCAAAGAGTTCAGAACCAGGCATCAAACTAGGAACCAAAGACCGACCTGAAAACAAGAATGTTTTCGTAATCGTTCTGCGTTTAATGTTTGCCCTACCTAAGCACGATTCGTATTTAAATGCATTGAGTTAGAAATTCGACTAGCGCGTCGTTTACAATTTAGATTAGAAGATCTCACGCATGTTACATTTAACAATACATGACGTATGAATTACCAAATATTTACAACGTTAAAATTTAGAGTTCATACAAAGGGACAATTCAAATCAAGCAAAGTGCTTCACAATTTAACATTAAAATTACACGCAATAATTTGAATTACATAGGAAATTCATGTCGGACACAGGCGCTCCTGGCACTAGTGAATTTAAAGTTATATAAATTAAAGTTACAATGATTTATATACAATAACTTATAGGTTTTGTCATTTACAAGCGAACCGTGCTTAAGCTACAGTAGCAATGCATAGCACAAAATTACATACATGGTTCAAAAATGCAAAATACAATTAATAAATGCAGTACCTTTGCGAGAAGCAAAGCAATAGCGTCGGTTCTTCTATCGACTCACGAATATGCGACGGTAAGGCTGTCGTACGACGGTCACTGTTTCTGGATTTCGGAGTGACAATTCGGGCGCGTGTTACCGCATTTATCAAAATACATAGAGCGCGTCACGTGACGGGTCACGTGGTATGTAGTTGGTTCGAAAATCTAGACAATGGCCTAAAGTTACATAACGTCCTGACCTCTTTGCTAGAAGCTTCTCGATACTGATGTATCATGGGAGAACTTTAACAAAGGAGTTTTCAAATTTTGATATTTGAAAACAGCAAGTGGGTCAAGAAGTCATGACATAGATTTTATCAGACTCGTAACACTCACACACATCTGGGCATACCAGCTAACAGAAGCCATAATAAACGCTGCCAACAATGCCCTCTCCCTCAACCCCCACCCCCACTCACACCATTGTGGAACCAAACCCTAGAATTACTAAAACAAGAAAACAAAAGAAAAAAGCTCAAAATCCTCAGAGCAATCCTACAACCAGCTAAATGAATATAAACAAAATTAACACATCACTATCGCACAAAAACTGCAATGCTCTAAACAAAACACCCACCCACCCCAACAAAAACAAAAAAAACAACTCTGGAACAAAATCAAAAGCAATATGCCTGGAAATTACAGGCCATGCATACACACATTAAAAACGTTGTGAGCGGCAAAAAGTCACGGGAAAAACGTCACAAATCTTTCTGAGAGAAAAAGTCACAGAAAAGAAATTAAGGGAACAAATTGTATGCATCTGACGTATTATCACTAAACTAGTAAGCATTTACACATACATGCGAGTATGGGTATCACATAAATAAATTATAGTTCTTTTTATTTTACGAGAAAAATCACATAATATATTTGATTTAGTTTAAATGTTTATTTTAATACATGCAATAATTTGGGGAACTAAACTAAATATACAATAAGACACCTATGCATCATTTTTAGATAGTTGTATGATGGATGAGTTTTATTAATATTGCATGCCACCATTCAAATTTATAGTTTATTAGAATTCTCAAATATGCCGACCGTTTTTATCACTTAAACTTTATAATAGCCGACTAGTACGAGAACAATAGAACACTATTAATATTAGAGTAATAAACTTTTAATCCCAATCAGGAAATAATTTCCAGAAGTGAAAGGAACCAATGCATTGACATAAAATGAAACTAAACGAAAAGTCATCAATGAAATCATGTTTTATGCAGTCACATAAAACTAAACATTTCTTGGTAATGTATGCTAAGTGATTTTTAAGAACATTTTATGCTATAATTACTAATCGTTAGGTCTTAAACAAGAAAGTACTTTTAAAATAAGTAAAGCAAACAAAACCGACAATTACTGTCGTGTTTAAAACATAAAATAAAACAGAGAAAATAGTACCATATTAAAAACACACAACTACATTAAAAATAATACCAGGTTAACTTATGAGGTTTCTATGTCTGCATAATTATGTGCTATTGAAGATACCAGAATTTTCTAAGATTTAAAGCTTTTTTCATTTACTTATGGTTACTATTATGCGTTTGATAGTATGATTTATGAATGATTTTAGCGTTTTGATATTTTGTTTCTGATTTAATATTCATGATTAAGGCGAATGTTCCAACCGACACCATTTTTAAAGTCTGGCACTGTATTGCGGTTTTCTTGTCGGGCTACACAAAAATTTTGAAAACGTTGTATTTGGACGTAGCACCTACATATCTTTGTCTGTGGTCATCTGCCGACAGCATTTTACAAAGTAATAGTTCTGACTGTAGTTTCTTCGTGCTGCGATCATTGAATTACACGCCAGATAAAGGGAGATAATGCCCAACGAGATTGTAGAATTTATTATTCCATCCTTCACATATATTGTTTGTACTAGGATTGTTGTTTAAGGTGACAAGGTGCACATTCCAGAGGTAAAGGGCGAACATAGGTGGAAGTTGGCGTATTCTCAAAGGCATTATCAGATGATCATTTGTATCAGGCTGCTGAATGTGTCAAAAGGAGCCACTTACGTAAGTGCTATCGAAGTACATTAGTAACTCCTCGGATTCAGGTACATCATTTGGAATGACAATTTTAAGGTATCTCATACCTTCATCAACTTCATCAAGGGGCAAAAGGCCAGTGTGTCAATCATACCACTAAACAAGCGAAAGTCGGCATTATCACTATAATGGGTTAAGCCCAACTCTTGGACTTTAGGCCAAGTGGATTGCGTAAGATGATAAAAACAACCTAAGCTGATGATGTCGCTTCCAAACTCAGCTAGAATTGCTCGTAATGCACCGTCTTCAAAGTCAATCACAACGGTTTGCACGTTAATAGTATAGTTCAAGTTTGCACGCTTATTAACTATTGCTTCATAAGTGGCATGGGTCTTGTTAATACTAAAGTTCAAGTTTGCACGCTTATTAACTATTGCTTCATAAGTGACATGGGTCTTGTTAATAGTATAGTTCAAGTTTGCACGCTTATTAACTATTGCTTCAAAAGTGGCATGGGTCTTGTTAATAGTAAAGTTCAAGTTTGCACGCTTATTAACTATTGCTTCATAAGTGGCATGGGTCTTGTTAATAGTAAAGTTCAAGTTTGCACGCTTATTAACTATTGCTTCATAAGTGGCATGGGTCTTGTTAATAGTAAAGTTCAAGTTTGCACGCTTATTAACTATTGCTTCATAAGTGGCATGGGTCTTGTTTGGAAGAAAAGCATACAGGTACACGAATGGCGTAAAGTTGTTTGAACTTATTCGGAGCCGTAGCAAAGTTGCCGTCCATGAATACTGTTTCTGAATCGTCAAACATTTTTGGCCTTGACTGGAACCAAAATCTAAAATTCTGTTGCTACAGTTTAGCCCGTTATCATACAGTAGAAACTCTTCAAGAAATGGTCTGGGTGAACTCGATAGGAAGTTAACCTAGATCTTGAAGTAGACGTGGTACATGTGGAGTAGGCCGTTGGTTACGCAGAGTATGCTTACATGTATCAGCAGAAGGTATAAGTGCACGAACATCTTCATCACAGTGGCTAACACCATGAATATGGATCTGAACTGGTCTGTCTTAAATGCTTGCAGTATGGTCTTTCATTGCATTGCGGACTTAGGCAACGCGAATTTGAATCTCATTTGAAGAATGATTGTGAGATTGGCATACCTCGTGAATTTCTTTCTCAAGGTTTGTCGTCAAACTGCCTCAACAATGACCACTTGATCTTTGTACACATTTCCACCACAACTTGTGTTTTGCGAGAGCTGCATGTTTGGTATACATAAATCCATTGAAGCACAGTTTTAAACCCCGCTTATTACTATCAATAATATCCACGACTAAAATGTTTCTGTTTCGTTTAGAAAAATCACACATATAGAATTGATGTTCCACAGTGGTACATTGATGCTCCAACAGTTCAAACGAACTACACTGTTATCTTCCTCTACTTATCAAGTCATTGTCCCCCAAAAGATGGCACTCACCTGAAATACTCATATGATTTGGGGGCTGGAAGTTGTGGAACAGACAGAGTGAAGTTTCTTTAAAAAAAAAAAAAAAAAAAAAGAACAAGGACTCAACGCTGCTGGTCTGCAACAGCTATTGTAATTGACCGCATTGATGCTTTGTCTGAAGACTGATCACTAAACTAGTACCACAATGCAATGCGCCTTGCTTTCTTTTGATTTCAAAATTATTTTAGCGTGGTTCTTTGGCGTTCCTTTCAATTACACTTATATTATTGGGTCACACGTAGCTAATGTTTAAATCTATTTTACTATGTGAGTTGTATCAAAAAGAGGCAGATTCTTTTTTTAAATTACAATCACACACACACACACACACACACACACACACACACAACACACACACACATACACACACACAAATAAAAACATCTTTTACTCCAGCGAGAATCACACCACTATTCTTTTGGGCGATAGACTAATATCGGAACAATCTCTAACTTCCATTTACTGTTATTCAATCTATATGTAGCCACTGTTAGTTTTGGTATTTTTGTGTGTTTGTGTGTGTATCATCGTGTGTGTATGTATACAGCCGCATCCCCACAAGTAATTGAAGTTGATATTTATATATTTAGAAAGGAGATAGTTTATATTTTTAACTGATGTATTTTTATGTGATGAATAATGTTATTGTATTTATGTATTTTGTAATTTATGTGTGTATGAATGCTTTTCCTAAAGCCCGCCAACAGATTTTATTTTATTAGAGGTTTAATTCTTCAGATTATATATGTAAAAAGATTTGTATATTAAAGTATAATTATAGTACTTTCACTGTGTGATCCGTCTGGTGTGTTAATATTAATTATTAATTAAGAACAACTTATGAGAAAGTTAACAACAAATTTATTTATCAACAATAAGAATTTACAAATACAGTTAAATAATCAACAGTCATGTATGCTATTTAAGAATAAGGTTCAGAGAAAGTGTCTTCCACCCTACACTAACAATAAGTTTCCAATGACTACTCTCTGCTATTTTCATCATTGAATCAGAAGTAGGAGGAGTATAGAAAAGCCAACAGTTAATTTCGTGACCTGTTTCGCTGTACTCCGTCACTAGCGCGCTCGCGGCAAGCGTTGCCTGCAAACCCTCACGCTCACAGGTCGCCACAAGCATTGTTTGGATAGTGGCTAACGTGCGCCTCTTGCACGCTATCCAAACTTCTAAAGAAATTCTGCCTGACGTTCCTTAGTTCCAAGCTCCAACGTCCACTACAATGGTTTCTCACACGGACATTACGTAGTCGACCCCCAGCAACCCTGTTACTGATCAGTGTAGTAATTGGTGTCAGGGTACCCGCACTGATGTATTTTTTTTTTAAAATATAAACTTATGGTAGTTGTGTCTGTTAAAACATTTTCATGTGCTTTGTATATTGTTTTTTGGTGGTGGATACAGGATCGTGTGTTCTGTATAGGGCAGCCTTTAGTCTGAGTCTGTTGATGGCTTTGTATGCCAGCTTATTTTTTTTTTGCCTTGGGAGGGGTGGGTTGGGTTGTTTTTTTTAAATCTTATCACTGCTTGTATTTCTGACGTATGTAATGGCATTGTGATGGGTTTTCCCTTTGTAGTGCCGCTCTTTGCCCCTTTGTCTGCTGTCATTTCCAGTTATCCCGATGTGGCTGGGGATCCATAGGAAGCTTGTTGTTTGTTTGTTTTGCAGTTTTAAGATGAGCTGTCTGATGTTGTTCATGTTAAACGCTCTCAGTGTGTTATATGGGTTGTTAAGGGGCTTTGGTGCAGAGAGTGAGGCGGTGATTATTAGGAGTTTTGGGGGTATGTGGGGATTGTATAGAGCTTCTTGTAGCGCCATTTGTATCGCTACAGTTTCGGCGGTCATTGTGGAGTGTGCGTTGTGTAGTTCGTACGTGTAGACTGTAGAGGCAGTGAGGTGTTAGTACCGCTGGCCTGTACGGTGTTGTGTAGTTTGTAGAGGCAGTGAAGTGTTAGTACCGCTGGCCTGTACCTTTGTTGGTTTTGGAACCGTCAGTATATATTTTTTGACGGTCTTGGTATTGTTCGACAGGTGATTTAGTACCCATTTGTTTCTTCTCTGTGGGGTGGGCGTAGTTTGCGCTCTCTGTTAACGTCGTGTCGATTAGTGGGGCGGGTGCGTTCGGGGGGGGGGGGGGAGAACGGTTGGGGGGGGGGAAGTCTGTGTTGTTTTAATAATTTTTTGATGAGCTGGTAGGGAGTTAGTCTTTTTTCTGTCCATTTCGTTTGTTTTACTCTTTTCGTTCGGAATGTGTATCCTTTCTTGTCCCATTCTTTTAGTTGGAGGAGTGTGTTGTTTGGGTGTGTCGCCGTGGTTGATTCGGTTGGCCCATAGGCGCAGAATTTGTCTGTCACGACTTTCTCTGAGTTTAAGTTGACCTGTTTGTTTATGTAGTTCTGTCAGTCTGGTGTTGGAGAGTGCACTTGTGATTACTCTAAGTGCTTTGTTTGGTATTGCTTGCACTTTGTTGATTTGTGCGTTGTCTGTGGCTGAGTACGTCGTAATTCCAGAGTCAATAGTTGAGTATTTTAGCGCTGTTGCCGCCATCTATAGTGTGTACGAGGGTCTTCTCCCCAGTCTTTGCCCTTTGTCATTTTTAATGCGTTTAGCATTTTGTTTGCTTTGATTTCAGTGTTTTAATATGTTCCGCAAATGTGACGTTTTCGTCAAACGTTATTCCAAGAAACTTGGTGGTTTCCGTGTATTGGATTATAGTATTTTTAATTTTGAGTGTCGGTTTTATTTTTTTTATTTTTTTTGTTGAAAAATCCATTGCTTTTGTCTTGTCTGGCATGAGGTCTAGTCCCCAGGTTTCCATCCATATTTCTAAGTGTTCAAGAGTTTTTTTTTAGCTCTTTTAAAAAAATTGTTTCATCTTTATTTGCGTTGTATAGTGTTGAGTCGTCCGCAAATTGTGTGAGTTGTGTGTTTGTTCCTATAGTTATCGTGTCCATGTCGCAGGTAGCGATGTTGAAAAGCGTGGGGCTAAGCGAGCTTCCTTGGGGGTGCCATGGATGTTGGTGTGGTGGGCGGAGGGGGTGTTGTTGACTATAACATGAAATGTTCTGTCGGTTAGAAAGTTTTTTTTATGTATCTATAAGCGTTTCCTCTTATACCTAGGTGAAAAGCTTTGTATAATATTGTGGGGTGCCATGTGTTATCGAATGCTTGGGAGATGTCCAGATATATTGCTATTGGGTGCTTTACCTGTCATTCTATCTATCATTACGTTGTCTATTAGTCTGTTGGTCGCGTCTATTGTGGATCTTTTTTTTTGTCGAAATCCAAATTGGTTGGGTGACAGTTGATTATTTAGTTCTAAATGGGTTGTTAGTCGTTTGTTTACAATAGTTTTTAAGGTTTTTGCTAGGCTGGGTAGGAGAGATATTGGTTTATGTCGCTTTTGTCTTTGCTTGGTTTTAAGAGGAATACGACTTTTGAGTGTTTCCACTGTTTGGGGATGACGCCATTTGCCCATATATGGTTGTAAAGTTGAGTAAGATTTTTTATTATGTTATCCGTTAGTCCAGTGGTCCCCAACCTCCGATCCGCGGACCGGTACCGGTCCGTGGACCAAATGGTACAGGGCCGCCCAATTTTATTTTTACTCTAGTGTATTTCTTTCGGGTTTGTGCGACTTTCCATGGACGAGATTGAGTCTGAGCATTCATTCTCCCAGTTGGTGCACGATCATCTGTCTTTGCTTTTAAAGAATTCGAGCTCTACTTCCCAACCACACCAACACACTTCGCTTCGGACCACCGACGAACGCACTCCATCCATTGGACCGCCGGGAAGAGAGTCTTGTCAAAGCGCCACACCAGACAAACCAGCACTAAGACTCAGCCCTTTTCAGGGCTGGCAAAAATGCCACTACTGCCCACTCCACCAAGGGACATTTTACGCGATTCTGAGTCAGTCACAGAAGATGCGGACGGCCCTTTCTGTTTCACAAACGAGCGCATAGCCCAGCTGAGACAGATACGGCAAAAGAGGCTTGAAGAGGTGCAAACATTAAGAAGTACAAAGGAGAAGACTGGACAAAATACTGCTCTGAAATCAGCAAACCAACCGAAAATGGGGGCATACGAAAAGTTACCCCCTTCACCTTCACACTAGAAACTAAAAACGTTGAACTAAAAATTGCGTTCACTAATTTGCTGTTGACCCTCTTCCACACAAAAACAGAAGATGAGCTTACACTAGACAACAAACCATCTTAACCGCAATTGGTCTCCATAAGATTTTAAACAAGCACCTGACAAGACAACCCGAAAAAAAACCTACATCAACAGACTGTGAAACACAGACAGACCTCTTCTGGAAAATAACGCCGACAACAAAAACACGCTCTTCACAAACGGAAAAGGAGAAAAACAATGCGAAAACCCACACAGGAAGACGGCACAACTCAAACAGTCAAAGGAAAAAGCCACGTTTCCACCCAAACTCTACAAGCCACTACAAGAGAAAGTGGAATAAACAACAACATCATCTGGAAAATTCCACCTAAGGCCAAAGTGAATTCAACTCAAACAGCAAAACAAGAAATCAGACAGGCATTCTCACAAACTCCAAAACCCACAACAGATAATAAGGAAACTCAGACTACAAGCTCTATCAGCAAAGAAAAAGAAATTAAAACAACTACCACCGAAAATAAGAAGAAACGCCAAAAAATCTCCAGCACACAAACGGTAGTACATATCAAGACGCAAGAAAGAAAAATACAAACAGAAAAAGAAGTGAAGACAACTGACGCAAAGACCGAAACGTCGACAACGCTCCAACTACACCATAAGAAACAACAACAACGACTAAACCAACTGCCCCCAATCCACAGTCAGAGTCACCACCAGGGACTGCAACAAAGACAACCACAACAGACACACGAGGAAACACTACAGAACGGAGCCCCAAATCAAAAAGAAGGCGCCCGCCAAAACACATCAGACGACAACAACAGTATCATCTACTACAGCCACAACAACAGAATCCACAACAACAACGGCAGCGCTGCGACAACAACCACCGCCGACAACAATAACAACAACGGTGGCAGGACAGGGAGCAACATCACATGCAGTGGGGATATTATAACCACCCCATTGCGGATCTAATTCAACTAATGCTTGCCACAAACACCCACCTACATACAGTCCAACGGCTACCGGGAACATCAACAACAACAGTGCCAACGACAACAACAACACCACTGGTGAACATTACAGGGTGGGGTGTGAACATCCTGGGCGCACATACACACTAAGTACAGACGATGTGGTATTATCCTGGGCTCTGTAAACCCCCTCACCTGCCAATACAACAACGGCCACCACAGCACTTAAATCCGTATTGCCATTTCCGAATCCTATTTGTGTGAAGCGGGGTTTTCTGCAGTGACAGCAACCAAAACAAAACAACGAATGGACATAAGCAACTCACTTCGGGTGTCATTGTCTCCTATTACCCCCAGATGGAACCGTCTCGTTGCAAAGAAACAAGCTCAGGGTTCTCTTTGATTTAGCGTTCTAGTGAGTTAAAATGTTAAATCACTTTATATTCATTTTTTGGTGTAACTGTATTTTAATTTGAAGGCACGTTTAAATACAATTAAATTAAAATTATTAAATCAAAACAATCTAAAATATAAACAATCAACGTCCCCCCACATCATCGGGCCGCGGTAAAATTATCAAGCGTTGACCGGTCCACGGCAAAATTATCAAGCGTTGACCGGTCCACGGCAAAATTATCAAGCGTTGACCGGTCCACGGCAAAATTATCAAGCGTTGACCGGTCCGCGGCGATGAAAAGGTTGGGGACCACTGCTTTGTTAGTCGTCTTAACATATGGTATGGGATCTTGTCGTCTCCCGGCGCTGTATTTTTTTTTTTGTTTTTTTGGGGGGGGGCCTTTATGGTGTGTTTTACCTCTCTTTCAGTGATTGGGTCATTTCGAATAGATGATGCGGGGGTGGGAGGTTGGGTGTTCTTTCTAGTTTGTCGACTTCGCGTTTAAGTGTTTCTAGTTGTGTTCGTTTGGTTTGTTTTGCTTGTGTTTATTTCGAATTGTCTTGCTAATGCATTTGCCTTTTCTAGGTCAGTAATTGCTACGATTGGGAGTTGGTCTCCCTGACTTATTGAGAGTGGGGGTATAGGGGTCTTTTTGGTTTGTCTCTGAGTTATTTGGTTTATTTTTTTCCATATCAGTTTTATGTTGGTTCCTTTGTTTAATTTGTTACATGTTTGCTGCCAGCTGAGTTTTTTTGCGTTATTAATTTTTTGTTTGTATTCTTCATTCTGTTTGTAGTATGCCTTTTTTTAGTTCTTTGTTTTTCGGCTGTTTTTTCGTGAGCTCTGAGGGCCGCACCTTAAAACTGATCAAAAAGAGCCGCCACAAAGGACTCCAAACAAACTAACTAAACAAGGTGAGCCGCTACCCTACAAGACACACAACAAACACATAGTAACGCACACTTGCTCCCCTAGGAGAACAGAAGGCCAGAGCTATACACGACCTATACACAGTCATCTTCACGCCATTCACTCCTACCCCCACCCCCCGCTATCTCCCAAAGCATAAACTACTACAAAACTACAAAAAGAACTACACGAACTGGATTACAACATAGAAATAAGCAGGCAAGGCAAAGTAATAGTCACCACCCCAAAAAACATACTAGCACTGCAAATGGTGGGCGTAAAAAGAATACTGGGCACAGAAGTGAACCAATAAAACCAAAAGCACTCTACACAACGGTCATACACCTACCAACCGTGACGCTCCACCAAACTACTCAACACCACAGTCAGAAACCCTAATCAATACACTAGCTACTCACAATCCCATCCTTATTATAACCAACAAAAGAACAGGGCAAACCCAACTTTTTCTACTACACACCACCAAAGAACCAAGAGAAATATACTTTTCACAAACGCTCCCCTGACAACAACTCTATTCACGTACTGCAAAAACTGCCACCAAACTGACCACATACAGGAAGAATGCAAAGAAGACACAGTTTGCCCTCACTGCCCCAATACCCACCCGACTACACACACACCCGACTTAGCCATCCAAACTAAAAACCTCACACTTGAATCCACCATCCAAACCACGGACGACAACTACACAAGCGATCACCACCCCATAGAAATAAGTGTGCTACGGACACAAAGAACACCAGCCACTAAACAACTTTATCCCAACCTGGCACCTAGCAAAGGAAGACTGGGTCAAATTCCAATCAGAACTAACACGGACGAAAACAAATTGACGGACCCAAACCCAAACATATGGGCAGACAACATCTCGAAAGCAATTACGAAAGCAGCAGTAGTAGTAGTAGTAGTACCGCTAACAGTGCACCCACAGGAATTGCATTAGAACTTTTCATCTTTTGGATGTTCTCGGTTCTTGGTAGATTCATGTGGGGCCTTCCTCTCTTCTCTGGCGTTCGGAGAGGGTGCTGGTGTTGCGTTTGGATGTCCGTGTCTGCTCGAGTGTGTGTTTGTCCGGGTTTTTTTTTCTTTTTTTTTTTTTCCTGTCGTTGTGGTGGTTGTTGCTGCAGCTGTGATGGTGTTGATGGGTGCGTGGTGTTTCGTCATCTGTCCTGGTTGGCTAGTGGGGCATGCCATAGTCCGGTAATCCGTAGACTAGCTCTTTCTTGTGCCGTTGTTGTTACTGGCGCCTCCATTGTTTAAGCTAGGGAGGGGGGTCTCACAGAGCCCAGGCTGGTATCACACCAAATCTGTATCTAGTGTGTACATGCGCCCAGGTTGTTCAACCCCCTGTCCTTTTTACTTGTATTGTTGTTGGCGTTGTTGATGTCGCTGTTGTCCATGTTGTCCCCGGTGTCCGTTGGGATATGTGTACGGCGGTGCTGGTGGCCAGTAGAGGTGGTCCAGGAGCAGTTGTATCATATCTGCTATGGGGTGATTGAAGTATCCCCATTGCATACGTTGTTGCTGCTTCCTTTGCCGCCGCCAACGTTGTCGTTGTCAGTGGTCGTGTTGTTGTTGCTGTGGCTGTGGTTTCGTTTGTTGCTGGTTTTGTTGTTTTCTTACGTATGGAGGCGGGCGTCGTCTTGTAGTTTTGTCTTTTTGTTGCGTTGTTTGTCGTTTGTGCTTGTCCGCTCGTGGTGTTGTCGTTGTAGTGGCACAGACAAAGCCTTTCCTAAAATACTCGCCCCCCCCCCCAACAAAACGCCCCATACTTACACCATGGTGGAGCCAAGAACTAGAAAAAATAAAAGTACCGAGTTGTTGTTGCTGTTGTTCCGCTCACACTCACCCCGGAAGCCGCAAGAGACCTTTCATCTTCTCGATGTGCTTGATCTTGGTCTGCTTCTGGGGGATCCCCACAGCCTCGCGGTGCATCTGAGGTGGACGGCGGGAGGGCTGGCGGAAGGGGATGAAACAGGTAGCACCAGTTTGGCGCACATCCTCAACCGCCCTCCATTGGTGGAATCAAAAGTACCGATAGTGTGGGGAGCGCTTCCGGCTTCCGCGAAAAGTACCGAGAAATTTGCAAGGTATTTATGCTACTGCGCTCACTAACCATGGCGCTAGCGCGTCTGACTATTTAGATTGCATGTCAGCTTAACCTCATTGTCACCACTCTGGGTCATCTGGTGCTGACCCTTCAGGGTGTTGTTTATGTTAGCTCGTATCCCATTGTGTGGGAAATGCTGACTGCTTCAAAGAATGATGGCTGTTAGAATATGTCCTAATGTATTGCTCATACATTAATAAGTGCGGCAACATACTGTATATTTGAATTATTATGTATTTTTAGGCGTTTAGCTGTAATTGATATTTGAAAGTAAGTAAAGAAACACAGAAGCTATTTTTAGAAGCCTTTTACACTAGATTTATATTTTCTGGAACCATGGTCTTCAGGGAAGGCCGCCCCCATAGGATATAAAGAGCGTGTGTGGTTTGAGTGAGCGAGTGTCTACCTGCAAATAAAGACAACGTAACAACAACCAGGCGTTGTCAAATCTGTTGTCTTGACTGTCATCCATCATCGTCGTTCGTCAGTATTGTCCATATGTTTATGACCCGGATACTACCACTCTAGATCCCCATATATAATATACGTGTTTATGGACTTCAAGCATAACAACATAACTAAGTATGAATAAATCATATAATTAAATGTGTGAATTATAATATGTATACGACATACAAATCATACACACACTCACTTACTCACATACACATTTAACCCCGAGCGAGAATCAGCCACGCCCCTAAAGAGACGTCGCTTACTTCCATTTACTGTTATTCAGTCAATAATAAACATGCATATGAAATTACAATTAATTAAAACCGAACTAAATGTATGAATTAGAATGCATTTATACGGTATATAAAATCCCGAACGGGATTTGAACCAAGCACAAGCTGAGCAAGCAGTTAACCTCCGTGCCATTTCCTGCTTCGTTTACAGTTAGTAAATAGTATAACACATACACAGTGTATACTTTTGATTTCAAATATCCCCACAGAAAAAAATCGCACGGGTTCAAATCAGATGATCGGGCGGGCCAACTGATATCACCGCACAATGAGATCAAATGACCTGGGAACATCTCCTTCAAAATCTCCATCAAACGTCAAGAAGTGTGGGCTGTTGTCCCATCTTGTTGAAAGCAAACATTGTTTCTATCGTCTATTTGAAAATAAAAAAATATACACGTCGTCCTCGATCTCTTGAACAATTAAAAGATGCCATTCGTCAAGAAAGCGATGCCATTCCACATGAAATGACCCGTCGAGTTATGGACAACTTTCGTAAACGCCTTCGACAATGTGGACAATAATGGCTCCCATTTAACTGATGTAATTTTTTTTTAAAATGAAACAAAATGGCATTATATGTACAATATATTTTCACTTTTAAAAAAAAAATTAATTCTGTTTTGCTTTTATTAAACCTAGAAATGTGTCACATAATTTTTCCCCACCTCCTGTATTATTATAATCAACCAAACATAATAATAAACAGAAAACTTAAAATAATATATATAAAAGAATTATTAAACGGGGGATGGGTGGGGGTGGGACCCAAATCAACAGGAGCTCAGAGCTACCAAAGAAATACCAACACAGGCTTAACCAACCAGCCAGACATGAAGCAAACAACGAGAGAGAAACAAGCATAACAACAGCGCAGTCGGCAATACCTACATCAATGAACAGAATGACATAGCCAGAAGGCCAAACCACCCCTCTCACCTTCCCCCCACAACCCCCGTCACCCAGCGCGAAAGCCGGAAGCTTTTCCTACAAAAGAAGAAAGGCCATAAAGCACATTAGATTATGATTGACAGGGACTTAGAGAGTCGTTAGGCAGAAAGAAAGAAATAGAGAAAGTGTGAAGTATTTGGAACAGATGTAAGAAGTATTAGCATTGTGTTGGTTTTTAAGTGAATGACTTGTGTACATTTTATTAATGTGTATGGTGCCACGAACTTTGAAATTTGCTGTTTACATTTTTGCCGCCCTGGTCACGTCAGTGCATAGACGGCGTTTATAATCTAAAAATAAACCATCGCTATTGAAAAGAAAATATTCATCATCTTTAGGTATTGTTTATTCATCATGTCGTGGTAATCATCACCGTCACTACAAAATTAAAGGGTTAAAAAAATTGGATAGATGACTTGAGAGAAAGTGAGAGAATGTGAGCAAACGAGAAAGAAATAGAGAGAGCCAGAGACGGTGTGCAAACGAGAAATAGAGCCAGAGAATGTGAGCAAACGAGAAAGAAATAAGAGAGAGCCAGAGACGGTGAGCAAATGAGAAAGAAATAGAGAGAGCCAGAGAATGTGAGCAAACGAGAAAGAGAGAGAGCCAGAGACGGTGTGCAAACGAGAAAGAAATAGAGAGAGCCAGAGACGGTGAGCAAACAAGAAATAGAGCCAAAGACGGTGTACATACGAGAAAGAAAGAAAGAGAATGAGCTGTGTACCTAACATTTGGTCGTAAAATGTGCTGTCCCACCAGAATAACTGAATATGATTTTGAACAATTTACTAGAGATGATTTGGACAAATCGATCCATGAAGAAAAATTATAGCTATCCTTAGGAAAAACACTTGTTGATAATTTTATGACTTATAATTATTCTTTTCTTTAATTAAAGTTTTATTGTTAATTGTTTACACTTTGATCTAGGAAGATCTAGGAAAACTAAAGAAGACTTTTGGAAGACAAGACCACAATTCCTCGTTTGTTTAAAATCAACTTAGCGTTCGCTTGCTTGCATCTCTGTACATCCTCTCTATGTATCACAGAATCTGTTGATCTCTGTGAACATTCCCGGCCAATAGAAATCTCTCCATATTCTATCTGCAGTAACGGCCCTACTCAAATGTCCGTCTGCTAAATCGGTATGCATACGTCGCATTACATCAGTGCGTTTGCACTTCGGTACTACCAACTGTCTTCGGCACTCTTTGTTTTGTTTCGTTTCTCTAAACAAGACTGATTCCCGGTACGAATACTGAACAAGTCTAGACTTCTCTCTGTTCCACTTGTATCTTGTACACTAATACAACTTTCTTAACGTTTCATCTTTACTTTGGAGATAGCTCAGTTCGCATGACGGCATGCTTTCTACCCGGTTGATCACGGGGCATAACGGTTTCTTTTCACTGTTAATTTAATAGTGCCCTGCGCTTCTACCCTCTTTACTTGCTCATCTGCTACTGTGTTTCCAGCGGGTTTTGGATGAGGATTTACATATACACTCCCGAGTAATGCACTAAACGGCGCGTTCTTAATTACTGCGGCAGTAATTCTACCTGTCACATAGTCACAGGCAATGTCTACATGCGCTACGGGTAAATTTTGTCGCTTTCCATTAGCACAGACAACACAAACACGGTCGTGTGTCATATCCTCTACCCGCACTAAGTTACTAGATACAACTGATGGATACGTACACGCGGTGTCCAGCAAAACACGAGTGATTGTGTCATTAATTTTTGCAACCACTTTGTCGATGAGCCAGCACCTCGGCATACTTCCCACACTGCAAAAATCTGTTGGCTGACTAGGACATACTTTTGACACATGTCCCATATCTTTACAGTTATAACATATCTTGTCTACACCTAAACGCTCCTTTGGTTTCGGCATAGATTCATTTGTTCTTCTGTCACTCTGAACTTTATTAGCGTTTTCACTCTGCTTATCATTTTCACTACTCGGTGATGCTTTATGGTCTTTAAATTCTACTCTCTGTCTCTCAATTTTGTTTTCCCGCAAGATTGGGTGCACTTCTTCATAGGCTTCTGCCATTTTGACTATTTCATTCAGATCTTTCAGCTTTCTCTCTGCTAGAAATGTAACTAACCCCGGGCGGTAACATTCCATAATGCGCTCCCGAATAATTTCATCTCTGGCGCTCTCATAAGTATGCTTTACACCTGCCCTTTCCAACCAACGGTCAAACAATATACATATTCTATAGAGAAATTCATGATGGCTTTCTACATGTTTCTACATGAGCCTCCCTAAAAAGTTTGCGGTACCTTTCCGAGGTAATATGGTATCGGCGCAAAAGACTTTCTTTCAATGCCCCATAATTATCTGCGTCTGCCTCTGATAACGTGTGGAAGAATTCTAGCGATTCACCGTGAAGGAAACATGACAAATTTAATGCCCAATATTTATTTGGGATCTCATGAGCGGTGGCCAGCCTTTCGAACTGCCGCAAAAATTCATCGAGTTGTTTTGCCTTGTTGTTAAATGGATATAGTGTGATCGGTACGATTCTTTTATCCCTACTGCGATGGTCAAGGAAACTATCACGAGGGCTACTTACTTTCGTTTGTTCTAAGTTTTGCCTCCATCTTTAGATTTTCTAACTGAAATGCCCTCTCTTTCTCCGCCACTCTCTCGCCTCCCTTTCTAATCGGTCAAGTTTCTCTCTTTTTTTGCTCTCTTACATGCTTATAAGCATCTTTCCCTCTTAACCGATACATTTCAACTGCCTCTGTGTGCCGTTTCCCCTTTAACTCATCTAACGTAATGTTTTCCATATTTGCGGGTTTGGACTTCTTATCTCCCTTCCCTTGAAGATAAACAAAACCACTGTTTACAAATATTTCTTTCACACCTGTGCAGTACTAGACTCTTTCACTAAATATTAGCACAATCAAAATATACTATTAAATCCTTCTAATAGCACATCACAATCAATATACACTATTAACCCCTTCTAAAAGCATATCACAATCAATATATACTCAGTTAATTCATTTAACTAGTATACTATAATTTTCAAGCTTGTTCTCACACACAGTACTCTTACTGATGAATGCACAAGCATATAAATCATTCACAGAAGCATAAATAAATATTGCTAACTATTAACATGCACATGTTATTATGCAATAATATAAGCAATATACATCAATCAATGCATCAAACATAAACACGAGAGTTTGTTTGCTTGTCTTCCTTTACACAATTAGCGCTAAAAGTTAGATTCAAAAATCTTTTTATGTCTCGCGCTAACAACTAGTCTAGAGGTATGCCGGAAGTATTCAGATCCGTGACATTTGTCGTTTGCTGCTTGGGGTGACATATAAATCTACTTTCAATGAACGCTGGCCACATATAAATCTACTTTCAATGAACGCTGGCCACATATAAATCTACTTTCAATGAACGCTGGCCACATATAAATCTACTTTCAATGAACGCTGGCCACATATAAATCTACTTTCAATGAACGCTGGCCACATATAGATCTACTTTCAATGAACGCTGGCCACATATAGATCTACTTTCAATGAACGCTGGCCACATATAGATCTACTTTCAATGAACGCTGGCCACATATAGATCTACTTCACCAACTGTAGGCCACATATACGTCTACTATATCAAGTGAGACATATAAATATTCTGCAACGACTTTAGGCCACATATAGATATGCTTTATCAAGGGAAGGCCACAAATATAGATCTGCTTTATCAAGTGTAGTGTAGGCCACAGATATAGATCTGATTTATCAAGTGTAGTGTAGGCCACAAATATAGATCTGCTTTATCAAGTGTAGTGTAGGCCACAGATATAGATCTGATTTATCAAGTGTAGGCCACAGATATAGATCTGCTTTATCAGGTGTAGGCCACAGATATAGATCTGCTTTATCAAGTTTAGGCCACAAATATAAATATGCTTTATCAAGTGTAGGCCACAAATATAGATCTGCTTTATCAAGTGTAGGCCACAAATATAAATATGCTTTATCAAGTATAGGCTACTGATCTGTTTTATCAAGTGTAGGTCACAGATACAGATCTACTTCACCGAGAGTAGTTCGTATAATAATGACATGCAAGGTGAACTGAGTGCTGGCGTGAGTTGTACGCTGCTTGGGGTGACTTGTATTAATGCTGATTAGTTCTAATCTATTTTAGCTGGCGCACTAACCCAATACCGATACAAACAAGACTTAGTATAGGGCGACGGTCTGATCTATTTAATTGACTCGCCAGCCCCCAGCAGAATATATGTGGTCTCCATTTGATAAGTATTGATAAGTAGATGTGTATATGCTAATACTCAACCTACCTCGGTTAATTATTAAATGGTGAAATAAATGATTGTTCATTACACTATGTGGCATACATACTTAATTC
Source organism: Sinotaia quadrata (assembly GCA_028829895.1). Taxonomy (NCBI): domain Eukaryota; kingdom Metazoa; phylum Mollusca; class Gastropoda; order Architaenioglossa; family Viviparidae; genus Sinotaia; species Sinotaia quadrata. The sequence goes on from CM054180.1 coordinate 99,547,141, forward strand.
TTACACTACCAATGATGATATATCTTATTTATTCTCTGGCACTAGTGTATTTCTCGCTTTCAATGCAATACAAATAACTAAAATAATAATATCGATTTATATAATAAAATGTGCCTGGATTAGTTACAACTGTTATGCACAACAAATGGGTTAGAAACTGTTATACACATTAACTGAGATTGTTGCTGATTGCCTGCCTGCAAACGAGCAGATACAGGTAAACAAACAGTTTCGCCCAGTTCCGCGTGCAAGCATTTAATAAGCAGGTCTAGTTCACAAGCGTGATGTTGAGTCACTTGGCGCATTTATTTTGTCTGTGCTCGCTAGGCTTTCTGAAGCGAACTTAGTGCATGTTGGTAAATTATGGTGATGGGGTGGCGGCGGCATTTTTTGTAGACCCGACGTGACATTCTTTGATGACCTCATTTATGGGGAGCACTTCCAGCCTAAGCCTTTTGCTGTTTTGATGACACTAAGCTCTTGACGGTCACATTATCCACTGAGCCATCAAGGGACACCGCATCTGAGAAATCAATGATTTACTTTTTACAACAACAAAAAAACAAAACTCCTGTTAGCAATCACATTAACATACACTTATTTGTACAGTGCTGGAAACGTGGCCTATTATTAAAGCTGTGCTCACTTAAATTGAACAATAAAAGTTTTCTTAATTTGAAAAGAAATTCGGCCACAAACCCATCAATGCATCGGCCTACTGAATTACAAATCGAATACAACTTTCCAAACACACCGCATTCCTCCCCAACACACATACACATTTACTTATAAATCAGTTGTATAACCGGCTTTGTGAATAAAATAATACATCCGTATTATGGAAACATGGAAGTAAGCGACAGCTCATTAGGAACGTGGTTCGATTTTCGTTCGGGGTTAAATATGTGTGTGTGTGTGTGTGTGTGTGTGTGTGTGTGTGTGTGTGTGTGTGTGTGTGTGTGTGTGTGTGTGCGCGCGCGCGTGACTTGTATATCGTATGCATATAATAATTCATATTATAATTCACACATTTAATTATATGATTTATTCATACTTAGTTATGTTGCTATGCTTGTGTCCATAAACACGTACATTATAGATTGAATAACAGTAAATGGAAATAATTGATTGTGCAGAGATTAACCTCTCGCCAAAGAGGATCGTGGTGTGATTCTCGCTCGGAGTAAAATGTTTTTATTTTGTTTGTGAGTGTGGGTGAGTGTGTGTGTGTGTGTGTGTGTGTGTGTGTGTGTGTGTGTGTGTGTGTGTGTGTGTGTGTGTGTGTGTGTGATTGTAATTAAAAAGAATATGCCACTTATCTCTCCGACACAACTCACACAGTAAATAAGATTTAAACTATAGCTACGTGTGGTCCAATACTACAAGTGTAATTCAAAGGAATGCCAAAGAACTATGCTAAAATAATGTTGATTCAAGGGAAAGCAATTGCAAAGCATTGTGGTACTAGCTTAGTGATAACACTATTCAGACAAAGCATCAATGAGGTCAATTACAATAGCCGTTGCAGACCAGCATCATTATATTCTTGGTTTATTTTATTTATAGAAATTTCAGTCAGACGTCTATTGTTCTATAACTCCCAGCCCCAACTCATAAAAATTATGAGCAGTTCAGGAGAGTGACCATCTTAGGCGGGACAATGACTTGATAAGTAGAGGAAGAAAACGGTGTAATTCATTTGAACTGTGGGACCACGACCATACTACTGTGGAACCAGTTCTATATATGTGAGTTTTGTAAAGGATACATAACCATTTTACTGACAGTAATAAGTGCAGTTCAAAACTGTGCTTCAATATATTTATGTGCAGCTCGCAAAACCAAACTCTGGTGGAAATGTGTACAATGATCAAGTGGTCATTGTCGAAGCAGTTTGACGACAAACCTTGAGAAAGAATTTCTTGAGGTAGGCTAATCTCACATTTATGCTTTGAGACCCAAGTTCGCCTTGCCAAAGTGAGCAATGCAATGAAAAACCATGCTGCAAGCACTCAAGACAAACCAGTTCAGATCCATGCTCATGGTGTTAGCCACTGTGATGATAATGTTCATGCACTTATACTTTTGCTGACGTCAGTAAGCGTACTCTGCATGTATTGCTTCTACTTCAAGATCTAGTTGAACTTCTAGTTGATAACTGTGCAAACTTCAACTATACTATTAACAAGCCTTATAAAGAATTGTTTCAAGCAATAGTTGATAACTGTGCAAACTTCAACTATACTATTAACAAGCCTTATAAAGAATTGTTTCAAGCAATAGTTGATAACTGTGCAAACTTCAGCTATACTATTAACAAGCCTTATAAAGAATTGTTTCAAGCAATAGTTGATAACTGTGCAAACTTCAACTATACTATTAACAAGCCTTATAAAGAATTGTTTCAAGCAATAGTTGATAACTGTGCAAACCTCACCTATACTATTAACAAGCCTTATAAAGAATTGTTTCAAGCAATAGTTGATAACTGTGCAAACCTCACCTATACTATTAACGTGCAAACCGTTGTGACTGACTTTGAAGACGGTGCATTACGAACAATTCTAGCTGTGTTTGGACGCAACATCATCAGCTTAGGTTCTTTTTATCATCTTTCGCAATCGAGTTGGCGTAAATAAATACACCAGTTTACAGATATAGATCAGAACACTAAATACACAGGAAAATATGCATAGCACATCATTATGGTCATCGTCATCATCATCATCATCACCATCACCACCACCAATCATCACTGTCATCATCATTGCTTATCGCCCCTCCTCTTCTACACTTAGGGGTGTTGATTAGTGTATCCGGTGCACTAATTCTTATCCTTAACAGATAACAAATTGTTGTCAGACAACACAAACCATTGCTTGATGCAACTCAATACTTAGGGGAGCACGTTTGTTTCATATTGATTATTTACTTTTTCGACTAAGGAGCAAAATGCTGTGTGCTATCTATTAGTATGTGTTTAAATACTTATCCTTTGGTTTTTATTACACCATTCTCTCTCTCTCTCCTAAAATTCATTTTTATTTCTTCCATAAAATTGTATGATGGGAATTTCCCCCCACATATTTTAAATAAATTTTAAATTTTAATCTATCATTTAAGACGATACACTAATTGTCATTCTAATAACTAGGAATGTTATGAAAAAGTTTATTTGTAAAATGAAAGTTGGGGAGATATAGAAGGGGAGATAAGTTGTTTGTTTTGATTGAGTGTATGTGCATTGAATGGCTAGCAGTAAGTAGGATTATAACAGTTGTTGTGCGAGACCACTAGCAAGATGGCATCTACATGGGTGCACAGTAAAGTGACAGTAGAATAAACAGATTAAATTCATATTTAGTTTTTAATCAAGATCTCATTATGTGGTTATCTAAAGCAGTGGTCCCCAACCTTTTCCTTGCTGCGGACCGGTCAAAATTTGATAATTTTACCGCGGCCCGATGATGTGGGGGGGGGGGGAGAGTTGATTGTTTATAGTTTAGATTGTTTTGATTTAATAATTAATTTTATTGTATTTAAACGTGCCTTCAAATTAAAATACAGTTACACCAAAAAATGAATAACATTTAACATTTTAACTCACGAGAACGATAAATCAATGAGAACCCTGAGCTTTTTTCTTTGCAACGAGACGGTTCCATCTGGTGGTAATAGGAGACAATTACACCCGAAGTGTGTTGGTTATGTCCAGTTTATTCCGTTGTTTTGTTTCGGTTGCTGTCACTGCAGAAAACCCCGCTTCACACAGATAGGATGTCGGAAATGGCAATAGGGATTTAAGTGCTGTGGTGGCCGTTGTTGTATTGGCGGGTGAGGGGGTTTACAGAGCCCAGGCTAAAACCACATCGTCTGTACTTAGTGTGTATGTGCGCCTAGGATGTTCACCAGTGTTGTTGTTGTTGTTGTCATTGGCACTGTTGTTGTTGATGTCCCCGGTATCCGTTGGGCTGTATGTAGGTGGGTGTTGGCGGCCAGTATAGGTGGTAAGCATTAGTTGAATTAGATCCACAAATATCCCCACTGCATGTGATGTTGCTCCCTGTGCTGCCACCGTTGTTGTTGTTGTTGTCGCAGCGCTGCCATTGTTGTTGTGGCTGTAGTAGATGATACTGTTGTTGTCGTCTGATGTGTTGTGGCGGTCGCCTTCTTTTTGATTTGGGGCTCCGTTCTGTAGTTTTTCCTTGTGTGTCTGTTGTGGTTGTCTTTGTTGCAGTCCCTGGTGGTGACTCTGGCTGTGGATTGGTGGCAGTTGGTTTAGTCGTTGTTGTTGTTTCTTGTGGTGTAGAAAAGAGTATTAAATTTAAGAGTATGTTATGTGGAAATAGGATATTGCATCATATCATTACAGAATAAATTATGCTTGAAAGAGAGCTGTATTTTTATTTATACATTTGAGTGTGAAAGTGTTTTATTTATTTGTATTACATTTGATAGTGATGAAACCTGTAAAGCAAATATTCTACTAACCTGTTATTGTGTTAAAAAGAGAGTTCATTTAAAATGGTGGATGAAATGGTTCTCTAAGATTTAAAGATAGAATGGAGAAAGGAGGCTACAGAGGATAGAGGTTACAAAGGGGAACAGATTAAGAAATATGTGGATAGAAAAGAGGTATTTTGGTGGGAGAGAAAAGAGAAGAAAAAAGTTGAATTAGCTTGAATGAATACGGAAAAAGAAATCAGACTACACAAACTTCAAGCAAAGTATAGGAAGAGTTCAGTCACTACAGATTTTAAGAGTGAAGATAATACAGATGTCTCATAGAGCCTTTTCACACCAAGATGTGACAGACATATTGTATAAATCATTTTCCATTTTTTATGATAAAAGTGAAACCTAGACGAGCATTTAATGCAGTTTGAATGTTTGGCCCAAGCCCACTAAAATATATAAAAACAAAAAACATTTGGCAATAAATAAACTTGTTTGTTTTCCTCACTGGACAGTCATGTGACGTGTACCATACACTGTCAGAAAATTAAATGAATGATTACCAAGCCCTCAAGAAAGCGTTGCATGTAAGATTTAGAATTTCAGCCAAGCAGTACTACAAACTGCTTAGAGGCATGCAGAAAAGAAACTGCAACACACACTATCACTGTATCAGTATCACACTAAGGTGCAGATATTCAAGAAATGGGTTGTGATTTCAGAAATAGAAAAAAGTTACACTAAACTTAGAGAGCTGTGCATTAAACTAAATGATAGAAAGCTATAGGCCAGGCTTAGTCATATTTTTTGCCAAGATGGACCACAAAGTTTAAACTTTAGATGATACAGCCACATGAACTGACTGCTATGACAAAGCATATACCAACCACAAATCAGTGAACCCAGTGAAATACCATACATAAAATAGCAAGATAGAGAAGGGCATTGGTGAAAATAAAGGGAAATTTAAAAGCAGTAGGTTTGGGGAAAGAAAAATAAGCCACAAGATGGCAGATAACAGCACCAAACTGGGGTGTATTATACTTGCAACAAGCCAGGACATTTTTATTACTCCTTTAGTAAGAAATTTCCTCCTATAGAAAAATTATGTGACAGTAAAACATCTATCTTATTACTGTGTAAAGAGTAGAGTTTTTGACACCCTTATAATCCACCAAGTGTTGGTCATGTGGGAGAATTATTAATAATAACTATAAATTAAGATTCTTGATCAATATTCAATTGTAATTAGTTATGTGTTATTAATTAATAAATAATAATCATAACAAGTGAATGGTCCCCAGCAGTGTCACAGTTAGCAATATGAATATGATTTTTTTTTTGGTGACATGCACCCCTTTGTTAATGGTTATGATTAATCATCCATAACTAATTCAGTAATTGCAGGTGATGGAGAAATCTTAATTTATGTTTATTAAATAATTCTCCCAAGAGACACATTCAGCGCTCACTTATTATTTCCATCGTATTTTAATTTCTTTGGATGACCAGTGATTAGGATTGGGGGGGGGGGGCACACAGATTTGATGTGTTTTTAATTAATTAAGGGTAGGTTTGAGGGTGAAAATGGAAAAGAACTTGCATAAAAATCAAGCAATCATAATTCCTGTATTTATTAACTTATTCAGTTATTGCCATAATTTTTTGTATGCAGTTAATCACACCTATTGCTAACACACAAAGCAATAAAACAATTTATCATCTGTTTTAATGTTGAGTTAAATGGATTATAATGACACGTGTTTTTGTGTCGACGCAAAACTACATTCCGCCGTTCAACTGATTACAAGTACACTATACATTATTTTATGTGAAATTTGGTATACTTCAGGTATGTTGTAGTACAATGTGAACTAGCATGAAAAGTCTACCATGAAATTTTTGTTGTTGTTGAAATATATATTGAAGAGGTGTTGACATAGTTAAAATAAGTCTTCTATTTTACACACTTGCTTCTTTCTAGTTCAGAATGTAGCCATATGTGTGCTGGAACTATGTTCAAAATTTCATGGCATTCTGATAAATAGTTTCTGAGATATCTATAAAACCATACTGGCAGTGCATAAAAAACTGATTCTGAGAAAATGCGTCGCAAAGTTTTTCTTTACTAAAGTTATGTGTTTAGATAATAAATATAAGTTAAATAGATGAATCTTTTTATTTTATAACCAATTATTAATTATATTTTAAAGACAGTAATATCACCAACTTATTCATGAGCACCAGCAAGATAAAACTGCTGAATGTTTGCAACATTAGATGCATTTTGAACTAACAATTTTGACGCTTACATTTTGCTGCGTCTGAGTGTTTCTGTCCGGCTGTTATTCTCTTTCTGTCTAGCTCTATAAATACTTCTTGGCCACACACCAGAATCAAATCCTAATCTAGCAAATATGCCTATCCTGCCAGACTCCCCTTCATTGTAAACAATTGTAAAAATCTTTGAAGTTGTGAAACTAACCTCATTGGTACAATCACAGTGAAAAATAAACTGAGAGGCTAAGTCGTATCTTGTCTAGTGTACTGATGGTAGTTTGTCACTATCCCCTAGAGGTTTCTGGCAATGTGGGCATAAAATTCTCTTTAGAATTACAGTTTTAAAAGTTCAAAAGGGGTTCACAGTCTACGAAACGAAAGCCTGTTAGTTGTTCATTATCACTGTCAACTTCCATTTCACAAACTTTACCTTCAAGTTTTGCATGAGGCAGAGACATTGTCTGTAGCAGACGATGTATTTGTGACATGGCATCGCTCATTGTGTACACTGTACAACACTGTGTTCAGCATATAATTATTTACTGTAATCAGTCCTTTAGTATGTCTGTTTCCCTGGAATCTTTTATTTCTGGAAGAGTATGATTGTTTTCTTTTCCCCATTTTAGTTTTACAGTACTCTAGCCTCAAATAGAACTCAAACTGAACGTAGATTGTAACTTTCATGAGATCGAAGCTGCGAAAGACGCCATGTCAGTTTGCTAAGTGAAGTCCGACTCGCTCTTGAAAGCTAATCGCTGATTAGCTTATTTTAGACCCTTTGCTATATTCATTTAACAAGAAACCAATGAAAATGCATGTTATGGTGGATATTGGACATGGAAACGGGAAGCTAAAGCTGGCTTTTCTGGTTCTTTTGGTATATGTAATATTATATTACGTAGAAGACGAGATATGACCTTTGAAACTTTATGCATATATAATTAGCTGTAACTGCACTTTAGTTTATGCATGCCTACTCAATTAAAACTTAAATTAAAGGGCTTTTTATTAACAGCTACGAAAATGTGAATGTGGGAAGTGAAAGTCGAATGATTAAAGTGAACAATAAATAACACGAAGAACGAAAAACACACCACAAAAAAAAATCTTATAATTTTCACACTCAAAACCTCCCCTAAGAGGGATGAATAATGTCACCAGTCCTAGAGGCAATGGTAACTAATTTGCTTGTCACTATGTTAAGCTGAGTACTTTCCCATGGACTCAATGCAGTGTTAATATAATGACTGGATTAGCAGACTACGCTGTGGGACTGTTGGTAATATTACTAACCTAAATCAATAACTTTAGTGATTGATATACTAACAGGGACATATACAAACCCACATTTAACTATAGCATTCTCTATAACCTAGAAAATATCTTTAACAATCGCAGAAACCCATAGATGCTCATAAAGTAGATGTATATATAATATGTGTGTGTGTGTGTGTGTGTGTGTGCATCTAGAAATGAACTCCAAATTTGCATTCACCCAAAACACACCAACAATCAACACAAGATGAGTGACTACACTTAGAAAATTGAGCTCACTTGATGTCCCATCCAAACTTCTCTTACTTCTGTAAAACTATTGTACAAGTCATTTAAACTACTATCAACTACTATCATAATAAATTTTTAAAAATCCCTAACGTAGCTGTAAATCTATCAGACTTCCTACATCTTGACTATGCTCTAAATATCAAATTATTTGCTGGAGTGTGTGTGTGTGTGTGTGTGTGTAAGTGTTGTACTTGCCACCCACTTTTTACAGGTTGACTTTGAAATTTCTGAGCCATCAAATATTATCTATATTTGTTTTTGCTGCCTTAATGTTTCAATCCATTAAGAAAAACAGTTTTAAAAGACTGGTAAATATTCTTACTTGCATTCTGTCGAACATTGTATGGTCATAATTCTTACTCGTATTCCACGGAATAGTGTATGGTTATACTCATATTCAGTGGAACAATGTTTAGCTATGATTCTTATTCACACTCAGTGGAAGATTGTATGAATAACAATATTCATTATATATTCTATTCTTTTAGTAGAAATGGAGCACATGCACTTTGTATACAGACTTAGTTACATGTTACTGAATGAGTAAGCATTTCATGAGAGACCCAGGTATTCTTTGTAAGAATTAGATTAATAGAACTTATTGATTTCAACACAGCCATGCAAACACACAAAAGTAATACATTCAGTAAGCAACTGTTTAATGAGAATCATGTTGCCAGACATTTAATAAATGACAAAAATAGATTAATGTGATAAGTGGATTGACACAATAATTAATTCTTGACAATGTCTTCAGGCCCAGATTAAAAAAACAGAGTGCCTCAAAAACAGGAATGATCCTACATTTTGAATATATCTTCAAATGCTGGCATTGTTTTATGAAAACAATACACTGCGACACACAATGAGCTATTGTAAGATTACCAGTTAATTGAAACTAAAATGTTCATTCTGAATCTATTCTCTGTGTGTCTGGTAATGGATGCCTTTTATGTAAACATCAGACTGAAATTAAAAATTAAAATTAAAATTGAAATTAAAGTGCCCACATTTTGATGTCTTCTATGTAAACATCAGACTGAAATTAAATGTCTAGTTTTTTATGTCTTCTATGTAAATGTCATACTGAAATTAAAGTGCCCAGACCTGGATATCTTCTACGTAAACGTTGGACTGAAATTAAATTGCCAATATCTGGATGTCTTCTATTTAAACGTCAGACAGAAATTAAATGTCTAGTTTATGTCTTCTATGTTAACATCAGACTGAAATTAAAGTGTCTAGTCTGGATATCATCTGTGTAAACATCAGACTGAAATTAAAATTATCTAGTTTTTTATGTCTTCTATGTAAAAGTCAGACTGAAATTAAAATGTCTAGTCTGGATGTCATCTAAGTAAATGTCAGACTGAAACTAAAGTGTCTAATTCTGAATCTATTCTTTGTAAACATCAGTTTGGAATTCAATACTAGTTCTGGATGGCTTCTATGTAACATCAGACTGAAATTAAAGCGTCTAGTTCTGAATCTATTCCATATAAACACGTGTGATATTAAATAATAAATGTCTAGTTCTTATGTAAACATTGACTGAAATTAAAAATGTCTGGGTTCTGGGTATCTCCTTTTCTGTATATGTTTGTTTAATAATTTGGAGAAAGAAGTCTGACAATCAGTATATGAATATTTTGATTTGTGCAGTAATATTACATTATTAGCAAAAGTAAAATTAGTAAAGTAAGTCAAAGGATCCTGTAATCATCAACATGATACTTCCATAAAGGAATGATGCCCTTATGAAGAACATAAAATAAAAGTGCATTATCCCATAAAACAAATGTGCATTATCTCATAAAATAAATGTGCATTATCCCATAAAACAAATGTGCATTTTCCATAAAATAAAAGAGCATAAACCATTAAATAAATATGCATATTCCATAAAATAAAAGGGCATATCCCATCCAATTTGGGAGTTTACCATAAACTGCTGAATAGCAGCTTGACAAAGCAAACAATATTGTGCACAGGTAAAAAGAAATAATAAAATTGATTCTCTGATAAAAATATAGAATATCTTCTAAAATTATATATAATATAGACCAAATGCTAAAAAAAATGTTATAAATGTCATGATAGTGTTTACTATTATAAATTTCACTGGCAATTATCTGTGTGTGTTCAACAGTCTCCTCAAAACTGGAATATGCTAAAAAAGAATGTTATAAATGTCATGACAGTGTTTACTATTATAAATTTCACTGGCAGTTATCTGTGTGTGTGTTCAACAGTCTCCTCAAAACTGGCAGTTATCTGTGTGTGTGTTCAACAGTCTCAACAAGACTGACAGTTATCTGTGTGTGTGTTCAACAGTCTCTTCAAGACTGGTAGTTATCTGTGTGTGTGTTCAACAGTCTCTTCAAGACTGACAGTTATCTGTGTGTGTGTTCAACAGTCTCCTCAAGACTGGAACAAGTCTGTGAAAATCATCCAAGGTGTTATAGATCTGGGCAGATATCCTAAGGTACAAATCACCATCAACCACATCAAAAACGGTCTGAATGTCATCATTCTCAAAAATGCCATTTTGGATTTGAAGGGCTTCCTCCTGTAACAAGAACATAAGATTATATGATTATATGTCACAATTCAAACATCTGGAATCTGCATGCTATTTAATAATACTCTTCAAGAGTATATAAAAGTTTTTTTTTAATATTTGTTAAAGAGGCAGCATTTCTTATTTTCTTACAGATATTAAAGGGGGTTTATAAAAGCCAGATGTCAGTTTTCACTTTTATCTGCATACATCCCAATAATTAGCTTTATGATGCTTTCGAAATGCAAAGCTGAAGCATGTCAGGCGAATAGCAACACATGTTATGTCCACATCAAGTAATAAACAATTTGAGAGGGTAAAAAATGTGCAGGGACCAAAAATGTACAATATATGGTTGCTGGAGGGGGATAGATTTAAAACTTTTGTTTCTTGTTAATCTTGGACTGGAGATAAGGCCATTAAATCTGGATCCAGATTATCAAACATTTTGTGATGAACCACCCACCTCAATTATATGAATACACATGCAAAAAGAGAGATTTTAGTTATTGTTGTTTCTTAACCAATTATATTATTGTGACATGTTTGCATTTTCATGCAAACAAGGGAGGTATTATACATCTGTAAATAGTACACGTTTATAAATGGGTATGGGTATGTTTGCATGTGTGCAGAGGTTTGTTAATATATATTGACCATTGTTTTTTATTTTTTTTCATGAGTACTTTGATGTTGTCTCTGAATGCAACAATGCAACATAAAGTTGGCCATGTGAAAACTTACTTCCTTCTTCCCCTTCCTCCCTTCCTTCCTAGCCATGATAAAACTTCCTTCCTTCCTTCCCATGAATATGACAATGCAACATAAATCTAAAGCTAAAAAAAAAAAACTCTCATGTGTTTGATTATAAGTCACATTGTGAGTGAAAATTCAAGCAAATCTGTAATCTTATTTTTTATGAGTACTTTGAATGCGACAATGCAACATAAAACCTCCCATGTGCTTGAAAGACAAGGACACTTCAGCATTATCCACAAAAAAACTGTAGATAAAAGCTTTCTTCTTTCCTCCCCCTCCCTTTCTTCCTTCCTGGCCATGTGAAAACTTCCTTCCTTCCCATGAAGGTGACAATGCAACATAAAGATGGCCTTGTGGCTAAAAAAAATTGCATTTGATTATAAGTCACATTGATTTATTTTATGAGTACTTTTATCATGATCATGTGACATAAAGTTAGCCATGTGAAAAAAAACATATCCCACATGTTCAAAGGTCAAGGATGCTTTAGCGTCACTCAAAAAACATCCCACGTGCTTGAAGGTCAAGGATGCTTTAGCATTATACACATAGAGAACTAGAAAACTATATATAAAGATTTTATATGATTAAATACCATCTGTTTTAATGCATGAATAGGCTTTCAATTCATTGTTCATCTATCAATGCTACTGATAACTAATGAAGGTTATTTACATGAAACACTGTTGTAAATATTTTTGTATTGTATACTTATAAAGCAGTTTGAATTTTAATATTGCAATGGTTATCAGAGTAAGCAGTTTGAATTTTCAAATTGTACTGGTGTTCAGAGTAATGTTTAAGTGATTATTAAAATATGTTTATTGCTTATGGGTACATTTTTACTCTGATTTGCATTTGTGCTTTTATTTTTTTTAAATGGAGCATTGTATGAATGCATATACGTGTCTTTTTTCTCATGTACATTTTTGGGATTTGCGACACAATGCCACCCTAGTTATTGGTTATAATTATTATTATTATTATTATTATTAATAATCAGCCATAACTATTTACAAATGATGAGAATCTTATGTCTTGTTATTAATAATTCTCCAGAAGATGTGGGTGCTGTACATGTTTTCTCTCTTCCACAATATTAAAGACAAACATTCAATGTCACAATATTTCTGTAGGTAGAAAACTTCTTACCAAAAGAGAAGATAAATCTGTCTTTAATCTATATTTAGCAAGCCCCCATTCATCCACTATCTCTCCAAAATATGGTTATCAATATGTGTAAGAAAGTCAAATAAATTTATTAAATCAACAATTAAATATACATATAACAAATACAAAGAAATAATTACTTGACATCAATATTTCCTTGACAGCACATTCAAACAATTTCAATGCTTATAAAGTCTTATAATATCCCAACACATAATTCAACAGATTAGTGTCAATATAAATTACAGGATAATTCTTAACAGAGAGCAGAAATGGAGTTATTGAGAGATGAGTTATAATAGTTTGTACATTATGTCTTGTCAAGACAATGACGAAGAAGTCTTTAGTGTGCTTTCGTAACAAAATCAGAAATTTATTGTTCACAATAGCATTGTCAGTTCTTCACACGTTTTTTTTATACAAGCAGTAGATCACTGATGAGCTGTTGTTCTCTCGAGATTAATCTGGATACTTCTTCATTGTATTAGTTCTCTCCAGCAGAACAACAATGTAGCAATTTCCAGTAAATTCATCATACCAGAAATTCCACGTTGCAGTCGAGAATTCTTTGTCATGGTACAATTAATAGAGTGCAATGTATCCTTATACTTACACACTGTGAGAAGAGACTTCTCAAATCTACCAGTGTCATAGCAGTTTATAAATCAGTAAACTGGAAGATCTAAGTATTAAAAAAAGGCTGCTTCTTCTCTGTAAAATATCATCAGGGAACAAAAGCTAAGTTTCCAATTTATTCATTTCTAACTCCATTCTTTTTTACATTCTAGTCTCAACTTAGTTTTCTGCAACAGTATTTATAAGCCCAATACACACATACATCACAAAATACAACATAACAGTTTTATGAATGTGTTCACTAGAAACAATGTCAAGTGTTTAGCATACTACAAACAAGCATCATAGTTCACAATTTGTAGAAATAAGTCTACTCACATAATACATCGCTACGTAAAACTATAACATATCAATAGCAAAATGCACAAAATATTTCTAAATTCATTCTCTCTCAATCAAACAATTAATTCACCATTAAACTAATAGCCACCTTTCAAGACTGGACTTCCACACCAAATTCTAAGTGATTAAAAAATACAATTCTTTTCAACAGGTAAACTTTGATCTCAACCCATTGGCTGGTCTCAATCTTGTAAATCTTAACTATTGGATAATAAAAACTACTCATCTACATAAGACCGGTTTAGATTACATCAGCAAGTTTCTAGCACATTCTCCACCTGAGTTTTTTACTCCAAAAATATCATCATAAGCAGTGCCCAAGGTTGGGTCATGTTAACATTGGCAACAAAAATATAATTATTAGTACAGAAATAGAGATAGACAAATTTACTCTGCCACAGGATTGTTTGGTTTAAAATATATCTTATATTATTTGAGTGTTTTATAAGTGGAGATTGCTTACTTGAGCATTATTTGAGCTTTTGCATGATATATATCCTAACCATTAACAAAAAATGTAATAAGAACCAGAGTATATGTACCAGTAAAATTATTACCATGAATATTATGTACATTCCATTTTATTTGTCTCTTTGAGTTTGACTGGCATACAATTTGCAATTTTACAGTGTTATATGTATTTCTGAATGCAAGCTGTAGACTCCAATTAAGAAAATTAAGTCAAAGTATAACATTGTTCATTTGTGACCTGCTACCAGTCAATGAACCAGAATCACTTTTAGTATATTTTCAGAAATTAGGGCAAAAACGCTTATTAATAGTTCAAGATGTAAGACAATCAGACAATAAGTCATTGAGGATTGTTCCAGATAAAACGGTATATGTCCTCATGAAAAAGAGGGAAAAAATGGATGACCATAGTAACTATCAATTTACCTTAGCAACCACACTCAATAGAACACAGGTAAGACACAAACTAACAATATAACAAAGTAAACACATTCCTTAATTTTACTGAAATATCTCAAACCATTGTTTACTGATATTGATATGTTAAATAGAAATTTATAAAAGAGGGGAAAATAAAATTTAAAGAAATTTCTTCATGCACACCTATTACAGACAGAATCACAATATAGGTGATGAAATTTGCAACAAATGGCTAAACAGTGAAAGAACAGAATGAATAACCTGTTAAACTGAAACTAATTTTATTTTGATGGTATCTGGTGTATCTATATCAATGGTGGGCATAATATAACATCTGCAGTTTCATCTTTGTCTTCATTAAAGAAAATGAGGGCCAATTTAACTTCCTAATGGTCACATGAACATGACTACTACTGTCAACTAGCAAGGGAATCCTTCCCTAGTGATGCAACATTCACTTTATTTTGTGAGTTTTCACTGAACAATTATTTTCAAATAATCCAATAAAAACTCAAAATTATCTAAATAATCAGAAATCTCAACAAAATAGATTAAGGACTTACAGTTTTTTTTCAACCTATATATACTTAGTTCCAAGATTTTTATAACAAAGGGGAAACAAAGCTTTAAATGAAGTAGGGCCTATGAACCCTTTCATGAGTTAAAAAAACACATCATTTAAAATGTTTTATTTTAATATTTAGAGGTCGAAAACAGCCAAAATATTTCAAATTCTTAAAGAATAAGTGATAAATTTTACACATCAATTCTCAAAACTGACTGTTATTTCCTCTGGTCTATTTCAACTTCTAGCAGGACTTAAAGCAGGTAAAGTACATTCTGACTCATTTTATGGTGGTGGGTAGCAATGAAGCTCTCTCATTCAATCAGTCAAACATTACATTCCACTTACCTTCTTATCAATGTCTGTCTGGCCTGTAAGAACAAGCGGAATCTTTAACAGTCTGAGGTTTGGTGACTCCATTGAAATTGGTACAGAAAGGGGAGTAAGTCTCAATTCCTTGACTAGAAGGTCACAACCTTCAGTGGCCAACTGGGATGTGTAAGCCAGAATCTTTTCCTTATGATTAAAAATATTTTTTTTGTTTATAAACCAACCACTCTTAGATGTGAAAAGCAGCAAAGCCATAAGCAAATACATAAGATAGATAGATAGACAGACAAGATATCAAGAGTAATAAAATATACCATTATTAATATCAGTTCTCACATTACACATACACACATGTAAATCAGGGTTCTTTACAGAAAGAAGCAGTGATTAAGCAAGTCATTCACTATGTATGCTAATGAATTTCACATCCCAGCATTCTCATGATGCAATACTTACCATTCCACCTACAGCTTGGTAAAAATGCAAAGCATGCTTGGCGCATAAGAAAGGTATGTGATCACGGGTGCCTTGGCTGAAAAACTGTTTCTCAAGGGTGTCATTAATCATCCATGAAGTCACAGGTGGATGCACCCAACCATGATGATCTTGTTTTACCCACAGAAGTGCACATCCTCGTGGTGTGAATGTCCACTTGTGAAGATTGCCTATAGAAGAAATGAGTTGTCAGGTAGATAAAGGAGAAGGTGTTATTCTAGTAAAGACATCAGTTAATGGGCATTAATTTAAAGATTTTTATCAGAAGGCCAGTATACTAGCCTTAAACTGTTATTAATGTACATACCAGTCAAGGGCAGTAATTAAAGCATTTGTCAACAAGACCAATACAGTGACAAGCTGTTGTTGGTGTACAGACATCAGCCAAGAGCATTATTTAAAGGGCTTTAGTCTGAAAGGCCACTGCAATGTCAAACTTTTATTATGTAACAAGGGTAGTAGTTAAAGCATTTGTCAAAAAGATCATTAAGACCAGTATATTGTAAAGCTGTTATCATGAGCACATACATCATGGGAAATAATTTTATAGTTTTTTCCAGCAACAAAGATATGCTGTCAAAATAAATACTTAGCGCAGTATTTCAGCAAGTTTTAACCTGACGCAAGGCCATGTTCTGTTGATGGTACACAAACTGAATATGGCCAGACTGTTCATGTACTGTGTACGGTTCGTTGCCATGCATGCTTAATTTTAGTCCTTCAAATGAGACAAACATTGTGAAATAAATATGTGCTTCCCTTAGCAGGCAATCTGTATCACTTCTACAATAGGATTTATTTAGACTGCTCATGTGATGGGAAAAGCGGGTTTTGGGGGTACACCAAAGTCATGACTTTGAATATAATCTACTTCATTGTCATCCTGTGTTACTCTACAGCTGATTCAGACTTATAAAGCAGATAATTATTCTGCTTATTTATGAAAAGTATTCATGAGAAAATGAATATTTTCCCAGCCTAGCAATTTTCAAATTGAAGAATGGAGATGCTGAAGCCAGTCGAAATGAAAATGTGCTGTGAAACTGCCCAAACAATGTGTGGAGTGGTGTGCAATGTTTGAACAAATGAATATTGGATTTCAACTTGCAATATTTAGTGCAATTTTTGTTTAGGCAAAAAATCTTTTGGATAATTTTCTTTGATAGTTTTGTGATTTATACACATTTTTGTATTAAAAAATGTGTAATGCTCAACTTTTCACTTCAACTTGCAGTGTAGCGCTGAATAAAAAAATCTTGTGAACACTTTATTTTAACAAATTCATGGGAAAAACGTGCATTACAGTTTATATTTTAGGATAATATTTTTGGGGTTTTTGTTTGTGTTGCTAATGATTTGAAATAAACTTCAAGTACAGTGATAAAATTTAATCATATTTTAAAGATTCATCGAAAGGTAAGGAACTTTTATTATATATTTATTTTTTAATTGTAAACATTTAAAACATAATAATTTTAAAATTCTTTCATATGTTTGGCATTTTAAACACTTTACATTTCAAAATCCATTTATAATTACAGCTGCTTTTCATTTTTTAGTAAGATAACCCGTTCAAATTGTTTTGAGTGGCAAGATAATCAATCTGATGTAATAACGCATCACACTACTTTGTGACCAGCATTGCACTGGGTTAATTTAGTTTTTTTTAATGCTTGTATGGTAAATTCATTTTTTCACAGACACAGTGTATTGGCAGAAGTAGTTGTTCACTACAATCTGTGCTGAAATATTTATTATTCAGTCTTTCAATACAGTTCATTCACAACTTCAGTCATCAGGCTCTTTACATACAAATTATGTGTGAATGAGGGTGAGCTATCCACCTGTCTACTGTTATGTCTGCTGTGGAACTCAGTCACACCATTAGTGGCCTGCATAGCCAAAAGACACAATACCAACATTCACTCATGTTCACATGCTACTAATTATGTATGTATAAATTATAATACAGTAATATTCTTTTGATAACTACTGAAGATAATGATTCACTAAAATTGTTCTGCATAATTCACAAATAATCTTATATCAATGTACTGCTATGAAAGTTCTACTAGATTTATCACATTTCTAAAATGGATTTGACTGGTCGAAAGAGCAAATTTCTTACAGCCCAGGAAAAGCATCACAAAAGGTGAACATAATGGTTGTTTACCTGTGTAAAAATCGGCCCCCAGTAAATTTAAGTTCAAAGGCAGTTGACCTGGTGCATGAGCACCATCAACCATGACTAGAGCACCATGCTTGTGGCAGACTTTTACCAAACGTTCAACTGGCATCAAGATGGCACTGGGGCTAGTGATGTGGTCTGTGATGGCAGAGGGAATTAAAAATTATTTCTTTAAAAAGCATTCACATTTGAAACCATCCATCAAACAGCACTAGGACTTGTTTGGTAATAAAAAAATGGCAGCAATAGTATCAGCAAAAAAATGAAACCTATACCTTTTTCCATGTTCTACATAATACTACTACAATAAAAATATAATAATTACAAATTCACTTCTAAATATACTCCATCTCATACTTTTAGTCTTCACAAGTTGTTTAACTGGTACTCAACACTATATTAATTAAGGGAGTGTATAAATATATATTATGGCTAAGGCTCTACATTCATTTAGAAAGAAAAACAATAGATACTAATGTGCTGATTTTTAAACAAGAAGTATAAATATGTCACATTGGAATTTCATGAGTGCAATATTTATATACTTTCATGATGCTTGATACAGAAATAAGTACAGATGTGACATGTTGTCTTAATTTTCCTAAGAGAGTATTTTTCTTTGCTGAACATTTTATCAACTACAATCAAATCTGGCACGGTTAACATTTTGCCTACTGGACTAATTTTCATACTGTAATGCCATTGTGTCAGGGTTTTTGGCTGATCAGCTAGTGTCGTCATTTTATTAGCATGTTAATGCTAATAAAAGTTTCAATGCAAAACTAATTATGAATGCAGTTTTTAAAACATAAACTTACTCTGATATGAAAACCATTAGACAATTTAAATAAATATAATTTGTTTATTTATTAATCTTTAAAAGAGTGTTAAGGGCTATCATAATTTCATCTTTTGAAAATGTTCAGTATAGAAACAAAAATTCTCTAAGGAACACTAAGACAACATGCCATATGTCTGTATTTATTTCTGTACCAAGGTGTCATCAAGGCACATATGCAGACTCTTGGTTACATTAACAACATTTATATCTGATGGGATTTGTTCTTCACATTGGCCAATAATTGGCATGAGATGTTTAAAAAACAGGCAACAGGCACATCTTCCCTATTACAGAGGCTGCAAAAAGTCTGTGGAATGATATCAAGAACATGCAGGAAAACATAAAACAATGCATCATATACAGTGAATGAAACAATTGTTTTATATCTATACATTATCAGACATTTGATATCTATTTAAAGAGAATTATTTGATATTTAAATGGAGACAGAAAATTGATATCTAAGTGAGACATCTATTTCATATCTATATGAGACAACTGTACAATATCTATATGGAGATATCTATTTCATATGTACAAGAAGACAGATATTTGTTCTTTATGAAATAGCTGTTGATTATTTATATGGAGACAGCTATTTGATATCTATACATGGAGACAGATATTTGATATCCATATGGAGACAGTTATATAGTATCTAAAAGCAGAAAGCTATTTAATTATCTACTGGAGACAGCTATTTGATATCTAAATGGAGAAAAATGTTTGAACCTATATGGAGACATATTTGATATCTATAAGGAGAAAAATGTTTGAACCTATAGATATTTAATATCTATACATGGAGACAGATATTTGATATCTATAGAGAGATATATATGATATCTTAATGGATACAGATATTTGATAGCTATTTGACTATTAGTATGGAAACACTTATTTGATATCTATATGGATACATATTTGATATCTAAAAGGAGACACCTATTTGATATCTAAATGGAAACAATATTTCATATCGAAATGGAGACAAATATTTGATATCTAAATGGAGACAGATGTTTGATATCTAAATAGACACAGCTATTTAACATCTAATGGAGACAGATATTTGGAAATAAATAAATGGAAACAATATTTCATTTCTAAATGGAGACAGATATTTGATATCTAAATGGAAACAATATTTCATATCTAAATGGAGACAGATATTTGATATCTAAATGGAAACAATATTTCATATCTAAATGGAGACAGATATTTGATATCTAAATGGAAACAGATATTTGATGGCTGAAGGACAAGCACAAATTCAAGGAGGAGCTGCCATGATAATCATTTGGTAAGTCACTCACTTTAGAAGGGTTACTTTTGAAATTAGTACTTTTTTATAAAATTATTTTAAAATTATACTTTTTCAAAGGACATTCATTCGCATTTGATTAGTAATATTGTTTGTACATATCAGTTTCCCTTTTAACTTTATTTAACCTGTGTACATCAAATATCTGTGCAAAAATGTAATCCAATATGAACCACACTGTAACCTGATTTGTAATCCACTGCCAAATTCAGATAAATTTGTTGTTTATTCAGTGCATAACTTATATAATGCAAATCATTTAATTAATATATTTACTGAATTTTCTGCTATTGTATTCTATAATAGAATTTTGGTGTGTAACTCTTGATCAGTTTGTTGTCTGGAAATGCTGAAACATGATTTAAATGCCTATTCAAATTTATTCAATTAAAGAACATGTTCCTGTTAGATTAAGGCTGTTTAGTCTTTCTCTCTTTTAGTGAGGTTTGCATCTGATTTGTCATTTGTAATAAGTTTACCTGACATTTTTATTTATAAAATTCTCACTTGATTCAGGTATAAATGTATTAATTAAGCACTCCACTGTCATTCATATTTTTACTAATATTATTATTATTACAAACATGACTCAAATAATATAGGAACACAACATTTAGTACTTAGATTGTGTACTCGCAAAGCACATTTAATGAATACTGCCCATTTGTGTGTTGCCAGGTAACACTCTGAGCACACCAAATGTCATGAAAAATGTAATGTGTGCATGAAAACCTTACCAACAAGCACAATCTTGACTTTGGGGTGCTCAGTAAGGTAGTCATCATACTGCTGTACCAAGTCATCTTCACTGACTATAGGTATCTTAATCTCCATAAACAAGGCTGTCACATCTGCAAGACACCAAACAAACCACTTAAAATCACTTCTTTTACAGAGCATTTCTGAATTTAAACTTTAATGGTTTATACTGGTTTATACCTAAGTTGTAATGAAAAAACAATTTAAAGATGCAGAAAAATAAAATGAAGCTTCTTCAGAATGTTATACAGGTTACAGCATATCAGATTAATTTTGTGAATTGTTTTCCATTAAAAGACTGCTTTTAATAATCTACAGGCACCTACATTTGTTGTTTATAGATCTCTCCATACATGCATTTTAGAGGCATCAAGATATTGCAAAATTCTTCCAAGATTTCCACCTATTTTTAATCATTCCTGTCACAGTGACTAAATACTATAGCATGTTTTTCTTCTGAGGTGAGTGAGACAGAGTGATACCATACTTTAGAGAGATTTAATGTCATTTTGAGAGAGGAGTGATGTAATGTCTGAGAGAGGAGTGATGCCATGTTGGAGAGAGGAGTGATGTCATATTTGAGAGAGGAATAGTGCTATGTTTGAGAGAGGAGTGATGTCATATTTGAGAGAGGAATAGTGCTATGTTTGAGAGAGGAGTGATGTCATATTTGAGAGGAATAGTGCTATGTTTGAGAGAGGAGTGATGTCATATTTGAGAGAGGAATAGTGCTATGTTTGAGAGAGGAGTGATGTCATATTTGAGAGAGGAATAGTGCTATGTTTGAGAGAGGAGTGATGTCATATTTGAGAGAGGAATAGTGCTATGTTTGAGAGAGGAATAGTGCTATATTTGAGAGAGGGATAGTGCTATGTTTGAGAGAGGAATAGTGCTATTGAGAGAGGAATAGTGCTATGTTTGAGAGAGGAATAGTGCTATGTTTGAGAGAGGATAAATGCTATGTGTGTGAGGATTGTGCCTGTTTAAGAGAGGAGTTATACCATGTTTGAGAGCAATGTCATGTACGAGAAAGTAGTGGTGGTACCATTTAAAAAAGGAATGAGTCCAAGTCTGAGAATGCTAGTAGGATTACTCTAATACTAAAAGTTATGTGTTGTAAACCTTTATAATGATTTAATGATGTTAACAATATTACTCTTTGAAATTATAATGACAGACATCTTTCAGCTTTACATCAATTTTGAAACATGTCAGAATTCAATAGTTGTGACAGAAAGACTAGAACTCAGTGAAAACTAGCAAACATTCTGAAAATAAGTTTCAAATGAACAAATGGGAGGGGGAAAAAATTCTTATTTTTCTCACTTCTGGGATTATTATACAGGGTATTATATTTTCTGAACACTTGAAATGCACTTTTTAAATGCTAATAAAGACTTTTTTTATCCCCACTTGTGTTGAAAAATATATTTTCTAAGGCAAAAAACACCAAAAATGCAAAAGTTTAACTCAGGATTGCCACCATTAATTGTAATGTAAAAAGTAAAATGGCACATGGAAAAAGAAAGGATTACCCAACCCCCCACATCATAGTTGACAAAACAATTTCGTTTGTGAAATAAATAGTTTCTTTAGATATTTATTTATGGTTAGTTAGAAGTCAAAGCTTGATGGGATAAGTAAAATTCAGTGCAGAACGTTTCTACTGCCTGTTCGAATTACAGGCAATGTTTGAATTTTCAAAATGGTGGCCGAGTAGCGATGAGTACGCACAATATAAAGAGTTATTTTGACAATTACCAAACATTTACTTTAATAAATTATACACTACTTATACATCTGTAATTATGGGTCTGAATTGCACTGCTTTGATGAATTATATTGCAATTCTAAGAAAAAGATCAGCCTCTTAAAATAAAGGCATGTTATTTGTAAAGCAATTCAAATAATTATTCTTATACAATCCCTGCTAATTATTCTGTGTATATAACTATATATGGGGTTAAAAACCTGTTTTTTAAAAGAAATGTTTGCCATGAGATTTACAACAAAAATTCATCAGTTATATGGAAACAATCCTTCGTGAAACCCGTTCTGAGTGTCATTTACAGCATTATAACCAATAAGATGAATTTTTAGCTTTCATCATTTCTACTACAAATTTTAAAATATATAAATGGGGGAATATATAGAATATATAAATGTATTTATAAATTAACAGTCTGTACTATTTGTGAATAGTACACAGTGCACTTATTATAATAATTAAGGAAAGTTTTTTTTAACAAAAATATTTGTATGACTGATGAGAGAAGACATAATAATAAATACACACACATGAAGACAAAGAAATGCACAAAACATTAAAAAGTAATAATGATCATTGATATCCAAGTTTTTATTAATAAAGCATGCCCATTGAAAAATATTCTGTTTAATAATATTTTAATTTTTACTATAAGATGTCTGATCAATTTTCCTCTAGTCTAATAAACATGTCTTAATTTTAGAAAATTTAGATATTTTATATATTTAAATAATTTTTTAAAAATCTAAATGAGATATTCTAAAACTAACAACTGACATTGTTTTCCCAAAATAAAGACAACTTATATTCTAAATTTTTAAAATATTTGATTTTTTAAAAAAAATAATAATAATTTTTCTGTTTTTAGTCTGGTTTTATAGATAGCACAAATAAACAGGAGGTGAGAATGTAGAAGATAGAATCTTTAACTCTGTGTTGCTAAGATAGCTAAATGACTAATAGTATTCTAATTTGGTATGGATAGGGTATATTTAGACAAAAATATTTGAACTAAGTTTTCAAGTTCTCAATGATTATTATACATGCACTTTTCTGAAAACTATATTTTACTCCAATGATCAATATTCCAAGCATCATTTTGAATAATTAGTCTACGAACCTGAAATTTAGCACACTGGTTCCTCATATATATAGCTAGAAAGTCACATTTGCATGAAAACCTATATGAAAATATTTTTATTTTACAATTTTTAATTTAAAATTTACATAATTTATTATTTTTTGACGAGTATATTAGCAAAAAATCATAACTATTTTTTTTAATGTCAAATTTTTTAACAGCAATATGTAAATTTATTTAGTTCCTGTTCAGGATAAGAAAGAATCTTATTTCAAAATTTTACTTGTATAATAAATATTTTATAAATTTTTAAGAAAGTTTGAAATAGTACATATTTTTGTTCGTTCAAAAATTAATAAAATAAAAACTGAACAAGGCATTTTAAAACTAACAACTAATATTGCTTTTTTATATCAAAGGCAACTTATATTCCAGATTTGAATACTCTTGATTGATAAATAATTTTTTCCTTCTTGGTGTGTAGTAATGTGTCTTTAATCATTTAAAACATCAGGCTAACAATAAAAGGCAAAGACTAATCTACTTCATTGTGGAGATTCTCTATTTAGATTTAGTAATAAATCAGTGTGCCTGTTACTAATTCTACTAGTCTATTACTAACTATATGCCTGTTACTCGCTATACGGTGCATACCAATTACAAATTTTACACACCAATTACTAACTCTTAAAAGCCAATTACTAGCTCTACATGCTATTACTAACTCTAGATTTAGTAACAATACATCAGTGTGCTATTACTAACTATACATGCCTATTATTAACTCTACATGCCAATTACTAACTCTGTATGTCATTACTAACTCTGCATGCCTATTATTAACCCTAAAAGCCAATTACTGACTCTACATGTCTATTACTAACTGAACTCTAAAAGCCAATTACTAACTCAACATACCAATTACCTACTCTATTTTTCTATTAGTAATTCTACATGCCAATTACTCTCTGTCTCTTACTAACTTTACATGCCAATTACAAACTCTAAGAGCCAATTTCTAACTCTACATGTCTATTACTAACTCTAAAAGCCAATTACTAATTCTATGTGCCAATTTCTAACTCTACATGTCTATTACTAACTCTAAAAGCCAATTACTAATTCTACATACCTATTACTAACTCTATGCACCAATTACTAATTCTACATACCTATTACCAACTATGTGCCTATTTCAAACTCCATCTCATCATTAACTCTTTATTAGACCCACCATCAGTTCATTTTTAATATTTTCTTTATTCTCAAAGCATTGTGTTTAGGCATCAAGATCTATTAGATTTAGCACAAACCATGTGTACAAAGACTACTTGTTAACCATATATAGGCCAAAATAATCATATTACAACATTTACATACATGTATATAGTTAGTTTAACAAAAACTATGCTAACACCTTATCCATACTATTTAACAATCTCTTCATTTATTCACTTAAGATTGGGAAAATTGTGAAAAAATGCAAAGTGAAATGGTATGGGTAAGTTACATGATCAACAGGTCTTGCCAAGACAATCATGCAAGTTACTGTGTAAGGTGGGTGAAGGACAGGAAGACAGAAGAAAAGATGGAGGATAACATCTCAGTGTGGACTGCTGAAAATGAGCAATGCAGTAAGATTAGCAGAGAAGAGAATGGAATGGAGGAAACTGGTTGTCAGGTTATCAGTGGTGCCCCAACGGTCAACAAGACTAGGAGATAGACAGATAGGTAGATGTTTGGGGAAGGGGCACTTGCAAAAATCTTTTCTAGAATTTTATTTGACCCTTACCTGTGATATTGTGGTGACTCTCATATAACATGATGTAATGCTGTGACAAACATTTTAAATTTGTTATTTAAATCATTATACTACTACTTAAAAGATCTAATAAATATAGATAAGTGACTTTAAAAATTATCGATTAGATAATCTTTATGATTCAAACTTTCTTACTAACTTTTGGGACAGATGATGTTCTCCATATCTTTCCAAAGGTACTTCAATGAACCGTATGTTAATGAAGTTGCCAAGATTTCGTCTCCAGGACTGAATGCATAAGAGTGTAAAATAATGTTTACACCTGTATAAAAACGAAAGGATTACATGTATACATTTTCAATAGAATACTACAATAAACATTCATCCTGCTATAGTGCCCTCAGATTAAATAACTTAAATTTCACTTTATTCAGTGTTGTCAGCTTTAATTTACATTATTCATGAAATAAATCCCATCAATTTAACATTATTTGTTTTGGAGACATCGTCACCTACTGTATGCTCACACCTTCTTGGCACAGAGATTTGAAATGTATATAGATCTGAAATGTACATTTATCTTAAATGTACATTTATCTGAAATGTTGCACAATAGCTGAAGTATTGTACAATGATTTGATATACAATTATTTCAAATGTACATGGATCTGAAATGTTCCACAATAATTAAAATGTACAATGATTTGAAATGTTGTACAATGATCTGAAATGTATAATTCAAAATGTATGATTTGAAACATTTATATGATTTGACATACTGAACAACATTTAGTAACACTGTAATATGATGTAAAATATTGTACAATACAGTAAAGAAAACTTTCCTAGTGTCCTTGTTCTTTTCTTCGGCTTTGAATATTACCACCAAAGATTTTCTCCACTTCCTTCAATTAACCAAAAATTAAAACTGCCATGTTCAGGCCCTCTATAAAGAGGTACTTTTTTTTTTTTTTTTACGAGTTTAGTTTGGTACAGTGTTTCATAATTATATGTGTAACTTTTTCACATGGTACCTACACATAACATGTGTATGAAATTAGTATGGTATACCATTTTACCATTATAAAACAAGATTTTTACATCACCATTTTATGTTCTTTAATGGTTTGTGCTAGTTTTATATTATGACTTTATAAGTAATTTGCACATATACAACACCTAACAATTCATGAGTTTTTCATGACTGAAATCTATTACTTCTATATCTGATATCCTACACTTTATCCGTGTATCTATTGTACATTTTATTTTAAATATATATGTGAATTAAGCAACTACTATCTATTATTGGTCCAAAAAAGTATGTGTGATGTACTGATCATGAATGCATGTGTGTATGTTTTTTCTGATCCAAAGAAGAATGTACTCACATGTGTATAGTACTGGTGAAGCTCAAGAATGTAGGCATTCATAAGGTTATAATACAAAAGCATTTGGCATTAAATGATTTTGCTTTAATAAAATATTTTCCTGATTCAAAACATGAGAGATGCCTGATAACTGGTATAAACATCTGAAAACTTATGAATGCTTTATGTTTCAGTTAATTCAGAATCATGTGCTTATAATCTTAATGTACAGACCCACAAACAGCAGAATAAGCTCAGCCTTCAAAGATCTTTATTGCTAAGTATTTTGATGGCTTAAAAACTCCAGAATGGTAATTTTATTTTCTATAAAACAAAAGTAAAATACTATGCAAAATAGAGAATGAATGTGGTGCATAATTAAAAAACAATATTCTTTATTCATTCCAAATTTAATGAAACAACTATAAAATTGGCTGGACGATTCAGAGGCAAAAACAATTAGAGCCACAGACAATCAGAAATCTTTTTACCTGTTGTTGCATTTGTCACAAAGACAACATCTTCCACATCTGCTCCAACAAATTGGGCCACAGACTCCCTCGCTTCCACCCAGTAATTGTACACTTTGTAACGAAACCAATGGTCAGGATTACTCTCCATTTCATCCAAATATCTGTATTGTCAATTTTTAATAATTAATAGTAATACAAACACATAAAAATAAAACACACATACAAACACTCACATATACAAGCATGCTACCAACTTTAAAAACACATAACAAGTACAAATGCTGACCAGTTCTCTCGTAAATTCAGTAACATCTCTATCATTATGTCAACTTCAGCTCTTATTAAATTCAAATGTACTAAGTGATGTGTCATTTTAACTTTAAATAACAGGCACAATATTTTCACTATGAACATAAAAATCAAAATGTGCACAAAGTAATAAACATAGTAATAGAGAAATGACCATATACACATGTAAAACACATAGTACAAGCTGTCCCTAAATAGTGCTTAAAATCCAGGGAACAGTATTTACATACACTCAGAAGTTACCTTTTCTGGACATCTAAGACCCGTCGTGGAACACATCCATATGAACCATTGTTTAAAAAGACTGACTTGGCCCGCAGGCAGAATTCTTTCTCTCGGATTTCACCTCCAAAGGCAATATTATTCAACCCGGCTGTTTCAATTTCTACTTTCTCCATTGGTGCTTTGAATAATCTTTATATTAAATGACCACTGAGAGTCTAAATATAAAACAACAAAAACATAAACCAAGATAACATTACAAAAACATTTAAAATGCCAGTGTTAAAAAGTTACTATTACATGAATATTTACAGCAAATATAATATTTTTACAAATTAACTATTTTGCAAAAACAAAGTAAAGGCAAGTGATTACATTTCTAACATATGATTTTAATGATAAAACATGTCTTCTACACCAGCAATGCAATATATAATTTTCTACAATTCTAAGATCCTCTGGCAGTTACTGAGAACCTGTGGTAATAAATAAATATTGTTCTGTTTCAAAATCAATAGACATTTTTAGTTTTACATACAACAGATATTTCAAATAACGTTTATTGACACATTTTATTCAATAACCATAGTCATATTTTAATTATTATAAACCAAACCAAATAAATGAAATAGCACTTATCATTATTTATGTGATGAAAATCATGGTACAATAAATGTTCTGGCAGGAACAGGTCAAATAATTATTGGATATGTAGAAATAACCTACCAGTCTGAAACTGTATTTTGTGATAATAAATTTTATCTGCTTTTAAAGAATATTGTTTATTACTATTAGGTAACAGTATTATTAGTGATAGAATGTTACTAGAAATTAGAATGCAACTATAACATCACAGTAAATGTAACAATAAGACAGTAGTACACTGAAAACATCACAATGCCACTGATATCCAATTAAATAAGGAAAAAAAATACCTGGCCACTACAATAAAATGCATGCAAGCAGTTGACAGAAGTATTAGAAACTTTATTGCTGTTAAGTTATTGTAGCTTGCTTTACTTCATCATGGGGAGAGAGCTCTTGTACTTATTTACAGACAGATATATACTTCCAACTTTTTGAGACTGGTGCCCTGGTTTTCAAAGTGGCTTTTGGACAGGCAACACCTCAGCCAGTCAGGAAAGCTCTATTCTCTCTGCATGAAAACTGGATTTTTTTGCTTTCTGAAAAGCATATAAATACAGTAGGTTTGGACTTAATTCTATAAAAGAATGATAGAAATAAACAATTAATAAAAATGTCTTGAGAAGAGTGGTACATAGAAATATATTATAATTAATGAAATTTTGTGTAGGAAATGTACACATTTAGTTTTCTGACATATGGAAAGCATTATATCCTGATAATAACCAACAAACTGAAATAGAATTAATGAAGCAATAAACTCATTAAATCACCAAATAAGGAGTGGTAATAATTCACATTTACCTGCAGAAAATCTGTCATTTCTCTGTGACCTGAAATGAAAAATGTACTCTTAAGTTTGGCTTATAAAAGAAATAAGGGTCATCTACAAGCATGGAACAGTGGAAGTAACAGTGTCAAATCACTCTTGTTATTTGAGGCACTCAGCACCATCGCTTTGCACTTGCAGAGTTATCTCGAGTTGACCTTATTAGATATCTACACTGAGCTATAAATGGCAGCACTTGTTCTGAGTGGACTTCAAACGTATTTGGGTCCAAAAGACTGACCCGATTAGTAGAGTCGAATTTCATAGTGGTGTGGCACTTGCCTGTAGCACGCATAAACATCTGACAATGCATGCTGTGTGACGTCATATGCTAGCAACAGCGCTAAGTCGATGCTAAAAGGAAGCATGGATTCAAGGTAATAAACGCAAGACTCAGTGATAAATCACATTAACATTTCTTTACAGCAGATCATTTTGTATGTAGCCATTCCACCATTAGGATCAGTGATATACATTTAGAGGCCGAATCTGTGCATACAACAATAACAGTGTACTGTGCACATACAAATAACTCTCCAGGAATCCAGCTCATGGGACGTAAATCTTTTATGATATACATGTAACTAATTACAAACGAGTTGTCCTGCAATTTAAACAGCCAGTATAAAATATAGAAGTAATGCAACGCTCGCATACTATTACTAGACATGTGCGAGCGCGAGTGTGTAGATATAGTATACTGCTGTAAAAATTCAGCCTGAAGTTTTAGGATACGGAGACCATGGGATAATAATAATACCTTAATAGAACATTTATTCTGCTAAAAATTAAATGCTTTCAAAAATCTTTTGTGTAAACTGTTTAAGACACATTAAGTTGATGAATCGAAGCCAGTGTCGAATGACTGACAATAAACAATACATGATGAGTGTACCCCAGTACAAAATGATGTTGTCAATATAAAACTTAACTTCGTCGAGTGGAGACGCACACTCTTGCACTGATTTCAATCAATGTAACATTATGTATGATAAAAAATACTAGTTGTAAGTCAAAATATGATCAGTGTAACATTGTGTATGATGAAAAATACGTGTTGTAAGTCAAAACATGATCAGTGCAAACTTAAATGAATCTTTTTGTCACATATGGAAGGAAACTAAGCACCAAAACATATTTTTATTTTATAATTTAATTGTTTACATCGTCCACCACGGTCTAAGGGAGATAATACATGAATTTTTGTTTGCCAAGATCGCCATTCTTCGAAAGCACAGTTGTTTCTATCACAAATATTTGTTTTGAGGAACATTAATTATGTAAGAGTTCACCTGTATTTCATAGACTGACAGTCTATGTTGACATTAAATTATAGAATATACTTCATAAAGTGTTTCTGTGTAATTAAGGATTTATGTATTGTATAAATGCAACAGATTTATGCATTGTGTGAGTGCAACCTATTCACTATTGTGTGTGAAAGATTTTATTAAGGAATGACTAATATATATTGTATATATATATGTTAAGACTAATTTAAACAAGATGTCATACATTTAGTGTGCTTTGGTAGAATTAGAAAAGACTGCGATCTAGAAATATTCAAATTCTCATTCTGCGGTTAGAAATCAGAATGCATATTATTATTGTAAAGCGTTGGGTACATCAACTTTCGTTGGTGCAATCTCCAAGTGCTGAAATTACTAGCTCAGGAAAATTTTAAGTATAAGTAAGAAATAAAAGGGAGGAAAATATAGTAACTCAGAGAGAGATACCAAAATTTGTGCTGGAGTACTGTAAGAGAGTCAAGAACAAATCATACCTGACCTCCTATCTAGGAAATTATTTTGTATTGTCACATTACGCTTCTTGAAGTTTTTTGTTCCCTTGATAGCCGATCTTTTCGCACAGGCATCGCGAACAGTGACGTAACCATCACGCTCGCCATACGTTGCACTGTAAACGGCTTACACATAATTAAAAGAGGGTCCGCACATGTTATATAATATACACGAACAATAGCAGGGAAGGGGGTTGTTGTTCAAGCCCGATGCTTGATAGACAGAATTCCCACCATAATCCTTGGATATGCTTAAATACCTTGAGTCCGATTTAGAGAGTATTTATGAGGAAACCGCACCTAAGAGATACCCAAGACATATATTCCAGACAGGCCGCCACATTCTGTGAATCAAGGATAATAAAACCATTAACATTCAGACAAGAAAACACATTGATTTCTTAATATTGTAAACCATATTTTATTTAGAACATTGCCATGTGATTTTTGCATTTTTATTTGTGATAGAATTGTATTGTTGCCATTTTTCCTGACGTGTGGCCAGAGAATAGAGTGACCAGATTAACATGTATTTTATAACCCTAAATAATTGTTGAAATGTGTAAAGATATTGTGGAACGCTATTTTATCTTCTTTATTAGGCTGACTAGATTGACAATTGTAAAATGCTGTGTGCATTGGAATGTTTGTATGTAATGATTTTAATACACTTGCATGTAATGTTTTTATTATAATTGTAACAAGCATGTGCATGATTTAAATTATATCTTTTCACATTCCATATTTTATTTATCTTTTATTGTAAAAATATGAGCAAAAGGTCAAATTGTAAATAGGACACTTTGTTATCTGTTGCCACATGTACGGGTCAGTGAATGATAGAATTGTCGCTCATAAAAATGAACATTATTGTTTCATAGCGGGTTCTGGATTTGGATTTTGCATTCTACGTTTGGATTTGCATTTTGTGATTGTATTCTGCAATTTGCATTTGACTTTGTTGTGTGAGAGGCAAAACTGACAGTCCTTTGAATGCTGGGCCTCCTATGACTATTGAGTTGGGGGGGTGTCGAATCAACGCTATTCAAATGATGTGTTATGCAACAGTCTGCCAGTCGACCAATGATGAACTGTTGGGGTGTGAGCTGCCATAACTGATGAAGAAGAGAAACAGATAAGTAAGCGTCTGGTAATCTCTCAAATCAGAACTGTGTTACAATTCCGTACAAACTCTAAAGACTGAATAGGTAGTCCTAATGACCTTCGTATTTGAATTTTGATGTATGGAATTACCATTTTGGTAATTTGTTAAATTTATTAAATTCTTATTTTTGTTATCCAATTAACAGAATTTGACTAAATATTAGCAGGGGAAGACTGGAAGAGAACTGGGTTGAGGGCTGAGCTAGAAAGTGGATGTTTGAATGTGTAATTAGTTGTGATTGGATAATGTACTTGATTCGTGCATTATTACACAGGATTACCTGTCACTGTAATTGATATCTAAACAAAGAGAATTAATTAAGGAGACTGAAGGGTGAATCTGGCAACCAGTGTGTCATCAAGAAAGGTGAATGTTGGAAATTAATAATCTTTAAGTCCTCAGGCTGAGACAGGATCTCTAAATAAACACTCTATATATCATTGTCATGTTGTGTGTGTGTGTGTGTGTGTGTGTGTGTGTGTGTGCCTATGTGTGTGTGTGTTACGCTGTCTCTCACCCCAGAAGCCGCAATAGACCTTTCATCTTCATGAAGTTCTCAGTCTTGGGCTGCTTCTGGGGTAGCCCCACAGCTTCACACTGCCTTAATAGCCTAAGATTACAAACATACATTCAGACCAAAGAGCCTTAGATTACAAACAGAAACACAGACCAAGAAAACCTAGTTTACAAACACACATTCAGACCAAAGAGCCTTAGATTACAAACAGAAACACAGACCAAGAAAACCTAGTTTACAAACACACATTCAGACCAAATAGCCTTAGATTACAAATACACAGACCAAATAGTCTAAGATTATAAACATACATTCAGACCAAATAGCCTTAGATTACAAACACACATTCAAACTAATTAGCCTTACATTACAAACACACATCAGACCAATAAGCATTAAATTACATACATTCAGACCAATTAGCCTTTAGATTATAAACATATATTCAGACCAATAAGCCTTAAATTACATAAATTCAGATCAATTAGCCAGTTTTCAAAACACATTAGCCTTAGTCTTCAAATATATATTCTTTACTATTAAAATTTACAATAATGAAAAAGAACAACACACAATATTATCAGTCCCTCAGTGGCATATTCTGTGGAACTTTCAGTCAACAGATGTTTCCAAGGTTACTGATACCTGATAGACTTGATCAATCAATTCAATTCAGTGCTCTATTTTGTAACAGTATTACTAAAGTATATTCATTGGATCACAAAATACACCAGCCAAAGTCATATGTAAACTATGAGTACACTAATACTGAAGGAAACCATAATTATATTAATCCAAATGGTCACTGAAATTCGTTGGTCCAATAACAAAAAAAAAGTAGCAACAAAAACGTGATTCAAAACAGTAGCTGTGTACCACCAATCAAAATTGTAACCATTTGCCATCCACGGAAATTGAGAGTATTGCCATCCTCAGAGTTGTGACACTACACAAAGGAAGTAAAAATATTCTTGGTCTAAATTTGAAGGCCTATATATATGCTAATATTTAGTGACAGAAGAAATATTTTACTGATTGTTTCTAACAGTGCTAAATAAATTTTGAACAAAATAAGCAGAATCAGGAAATACTGAAGTTCAAAAGCATAACTAAGCTAGTTCTTACTGACAGGAGAAATATTTTACTGGTAGAGTTTGTGACAACAATGATACAAATGTGGCCTCAAGCAAAATAATTACTGAATTCCAAATGGTTCAGATTTTTTGGTGTTATCACTTTTGTATTCATATTTTCATTATTTGTAAAGTTTATTTTATTTTGTCTTAAATACAATTTTGTTCTATAGCCAAAACTAAAACAAAATTATATGCATAAAACCAACACTAGAAGTTAAGAAGTACTTTAGAAATTTACTATCCTAATTATAATTTTGTAAAAATTATTCTCCCTTGCATTCCAAACATCTTTTCATTGAAAAAAGAAAAGATAACATTATGAAAATTTTCTATTATAAAGAAAAATTTCTTAAATATACAAATGTATAAACTACTGGTACATGTAATTACAGGAAAGAATATAGTATGACACTCATGCTAAAGGACAAAATACTAAAATATTAACATAGCAATTTTTGAAGGCATAAATGCTAATTAATTTTTGATTAAATTACACAAACATAAACAATTATTCAATAATGATTATATAAGAATTCAGTTTTCATTATTTCTAAACTATGTTTCCTTTTAACCAGTAAAATAAATTAGATACATATACAAAAAATTACTAATACCATATATATATATATATACAATTCCCTAAGGAACAGTTTTCATGTATCAGATAAATAACATTATTAATTTTAGTTTAAGTGACAATTAGTTAAAATTACTAGCTGCCAAACAAAGCTACATATTAAACAAGCATGCAACTGGAAATATTTACATAAATTTTTATGCATGCTACAGACTGGAGAAATTATCTTACTTCTGAATAAATTTATCATAGTTTAAGTAATTATCTGATAACAGGTCAATATAGCAAATCAAAATTAGAATGAATATAATTACCGGTATATCTACAGAACTATTTTTCTACATAAATGTAATAAATTATGTAAGCAAGTACTGCCAGTCAGTATTAACTTATACATTAAGCATAACAATTACATGATAACAGTCAATGTAGCTATCAAAATTAGACATAAATATTTATAATGCACTGAATTTGTTTTTACTAGTATCAGGAGCAAAGTGTCATCCAGATCGGGTAGTGTTAACTTAGACTTTAAGCACAATACATGTTGTGTTTTTTAGTCTCTTTGCTTAACATAAAATACAAAGAAAGCAGCATATATAATTAGGATGGAAACCTTGTTGAATAAATTTACAATAATCACTTGGAGGTAAAGCACACCAGTATGAAAAACAATGCTGACATGTTTATCAACTACTCAGAAACCATTTATTTATGGTGTCTGTTTTAAATCCCCAAAAAACGTATCACTATCTGCACATTTATTAATCAACTTAAGCAGTTTAGTTTTCAACCAACTTACTCTACTGGTTTATAAAACAGCTATGTAACAGGAATAATTCCATATTTAATTTTTTTAAAGTCATCATGTGAAAGAGAAAAGAAAACAATCTAATATACAAATTACACAATCTTCCCTCATGGTTCATTCATATGCCAATACCATACTTAATTTCTGAGACTCCTGATCATGAGCTCGGTTTGAACATTATTTAATAAAAAAAAATACTATTTCAATGTGGTTTATAGCTCAACATTACACAAAACCAACCATATGATTTGTATCTCTAATATGGAAAGATTTAAATTAGATTCTATGGCTTGACAGAAGTATGAAGACAATTTGTAAAAGACTATTGTTGAATCAACAACAAACAAAAATTGACAACGGATGATGCTGTGTCAAAAATAAAACTAAATAAATTCAAATAATCCAACTTTCACAACCCCTCCAATTCTAAGATAAAATTATAATTTCAAGTTGCCCAACACCATTGAAAATTCTTCTGAAAAACTCAGAGAGGCAATTTCAATATGTCTACATTTTATAATTGTTTATGACAAAATGACTAAGATACAAAAAGATACCCTGCAATTTTAGGCAAATGAATGAATTTATCATATAGAAGAAAAACAAGATAAAAGAATGATTTTTCAATGGCTATGCAAGAGTCCATTCCATTAACAAATAAATTCAATAAAACACAATCACCAGAAACAAGTGCTCCATATAGTAAGAGGGAAAAGTGAAACTTTCTGTCTCCCCACTCTCTGTGATGCAAGCAGCCCAGAAGTATACAAATGATGGCAAACATAAGTAAAAAGTCATATACAAGTAAATGAATGATGTCGAATAATGGTCAGAGGTCACATGATTTTTGTTGATCATCTTCATTGGATTAAACACACAGAGCTGTTCTTTTGTCCTTTTAAAAGTTGAGCTTGAGCACGTCTCCGATTCGCTGAAACAAACATCAGACTGATGATCAGTGAATCAAATTAATATAGATGTGTCATTTTTTTAATATCCTGGGTGTCTTATGGCTATTTCAGACTTACATTTGTGTGGAAAGTGATTATCTTAAGAAATAGCCTCTAAAGAATTATTACTTTTTTAATGCTTACATGCTAAGCACAAAGAAGTCCTTCGTTACCCAGTCTTTCTATAAATTTATGATAAAATTCAAGTAGAAAATACATATGAAGTGACTTTCACAACTTATGACTGACTTTCTGAGAACAGAATAGATGTAATGTGAAGTAAATATTAGACAATTTATTGTTTTGTTCCTAGTAAATAGTTACAATTTATTTCTAATGAACATTAAACAAGAAAGTTATAAAATTTGTGAAGATTTGACCAAAGGCTAAATAAACATATATTATATTGAAAATTAAATATTTTAATTTATTTTTCAAAATTTAAGGAACTGCACATCCAAATACTGTACCTTCCAAATAGACATCACGATCAAACTGACCAGCACACAGAGAAATGCTGAAAAGAAAAACCTCAAGTTACAAGTTCTTATAATGAGAAATATATTTTGCAAAACTGTGCATGCTTTTTCAAAATGATATTTGTTTGATGTACAGTGGTATTTAAAATTTAGGTATATTTTAGAAATTATAATTCCCACATTTTTGATGTAACTGATTGTTGGAGTACCATCTTAAGTGCTGTTTAACCGTTATGAAAGTGAATATTAAAACTGCGTTTTCATTAATAAAGAAATTAAGAGAAATTAAATAAAACAATGAAAAAAGCCTCGACAAACATTTATTAACTTAAAAGAATTTTTTAAGAAATCAATACAACAATTTTTTTACTGAATACTTACCATGTGTTTGCATGAGGAGTCATACACACAACTCATAAATATTTATTTCACTACATGATGGGACAATAAAAATTTAATCATAAAAGAACAAAATGATACTTTGAAACTTGTGATGAACATCTCACAGCATGATGGGACAATAAAAAATCAATCATAAAAGAACAAAATAACATTTGAAACATGAAATGAACATTGTGATTTTGAATTGGGGAAAAGGATTGACAGCTGTCAGAGGCATTTTGCTTTAAATAAATAAAAAAAATACTGGCTGGAATAAGCAAAGGAAATGCTGTACATGAAGTCCATAGACTTGACAAACAACTGATTTAGTTTACAGAACTTTTATGGGATCTAAGAGCATAAGAAAGCAAACAAAACTTATGCACAGAAGTGTATGGTTTGTCCATATCTAACTATTACAGATCTTAATTGTTCAGGAAATATATATATTTTTGATGACTTAGGCCTCGCTTAGAGAAACAACTTGTTATCAACAGGCAGATAATTTTAGAAATTAATAAAACTAAAGTGGATTTTGACATATTTCAGTACAGTATAATGTAAAAAAAACCAACAACCAGCTTTAAATGCTTTTGTAACATTATCTATCAATATTAAAAAGCTGTTCAGAAGAGATGCAAAAGGTTAAAAAATTCTAATTATTTGTTTGTAATGGGTACAAAGGATCAAAAGTAATATTTGCTTGTCTGTGCCAGGGTAGAATGGGTTAAAAGTAATATTTACTTATTTCTACAGGGTACAAAGGGTTAAAAGTAATATTTACTTGTCTCTGCCAGGTCGTAAAACTGCCTCAAAGAGTGCATAAACAGGTCTATGGTCAGATTCCTTGATACTCATTACAGCATCATAATGGGAGCAACTGATGTGGTTCTTCTTTCGACTTCGAAACAGAATGCGATCCTGTACACATACAATGTCATCAGTCTCAGCATATAACAGTTAAATCTTAGCAGATGCAAAAGAAAGATTCTTATATGCTATAGTTTTGTAATGCATAAAGCAAATCAGCACAGAGGTCAGAATGAACTTTAAAATTGTGACAATGCAAAACCTTACATATATTTTGAAAATAGAAAAGCAACAATCCTCAAATATGCTTCTTCATTGTTGGTATTTTGCATTTGTTTAAAATGAGTCAACTTACAGGTTGCATCATGGCATATTTCATGTCTAAGATAAGTACATAAATCATTATAATTAGAAATCTTTCTAATAGATCTTGCAGGACTACACAAGCACACATATGCACCATATAAAAACATCCCAGAACACCTCAAAACACAAACACACACATACACAGACATATCACTGAACACCTATAAGTAAATCTTTGGGTGTGTGAAATTCTGCTTACAGTATACGATGGATTTCTTCTCTTTGCTGAAGTATCATACTGGTCTGAGTTGACATCAAATTTGAATGTTGGCTTGAAATTGATTCTGCCTTCTTGGAAACCTTCAAACACTTTGCCTATTTATGAGATGGTGAAAATAAAGTTGTAAAGATTAGAGATATTTCAAACAGAACAGAAAAAAATTATGATAATATGAAAAGACAGAAAAAATAAGCAGATATGTAAATAAAATGAGAGAATGTAAAAACAAATGAGTAATATTTATGCAAAATTGCATAAAAATATTTGAGAAAAACAAGAACTAAATGGTGTAGGTTTTCTGATAGTTTTAGTGTAAAGAGAAATAAACAAGCTACTGAAAGAAAGAAAGAAAATGTTGAGTAATGCAATAAACATGATTTTTTTTTATTATGAAGCAAACAATTTGGATTTATGTTTAGTAATAAAATCATTTCAATATGTTAAACTGCAAATTACTTTTCTCATAAAACTAGAGTTACAATTTAGTAAACTCTATTAACTTTTTCAGTTATGTTCATAGACAACTGTCAAGATTGCTTAATTCTGACTTAATTATTCTTTAAAAGATGAAGTGAACTTTCGTGTACAATAGCTAAATAGAGCTATGGGAGTTAAATCACTTCAATTTCAACATTTAATGACAGGGTATTGTATCTTATACACTCACAGTGTTAATTAAATTATTAGTTGGGTTTTTGTTTCAATTCTGATGTTTTGCAAAGTGAGTAACAATCTAAATGCCACACCTTAAATATTTGTTTCATTTAATTGAATTCTGTCATGCAGCAAAAAGTAAATATTCACTGTGAAATACTTTGCCTACTGGCACAATTACTGAGATAAATTACAGGTATTTCTCAAAGAAAGATTAGTTTTGTAGGTAAAACTTCAAACTGTGATTAAAATCCATTAATTTGAAATAAAATAGACCTTAATTTTCCATATCATGTATAATTATTAAAAAAGATTTGTATTTCAATTCATAATATATTTATACAATTTTTTAAAACATTACTTCAAAATAGACAATATAAGTTCAGATCTATAATAACACACTGTTAAGAATGTTAAGAATAAAATTCAATTAAAGCAAAATAAATATAATTATTAACAATTATAATTAAATTCAATCTAATGCAATTAGATAATTAAACAAGCAAGAAACATAATTTCTGAGATATTAGGGTGTAATTTTAAATTTACCTTCTGTTATATACTTTGAAAGTTGATCACCATGCAACAACTCATCAAAATGGGGTATGCTGTCTACAGCAGACATTTGCGACACTTTGCCTTCAACAGCCTCCCGGCGCTGTTCTAGCCTGAAGTTCAAATCACCACACCAATAAACACAATCAAACCTTGATGTGGTATCAACTGCAACAAAGGATTGTAAAAGAAAAGCACTCTTTGATGCAACTGTAAAAGTGTACATACACTAGGACAAGTGTAAAGTATATCATTATATTTAAATAAGCCAATGCCTAGTCCCTCTGTATAAAATGATAAAGAACTACTATAAAAGAAAAAAGACAAATGCATACACTGACAACAATGAATTGGTTGTAGAAAGATGGGATACATTGTTGATGTTTATAAATAACTATGAATATTTACTGTGAGATATTAGATTTAGATAATGGACTCAATAGTTTAGTGCAACATCTTAACTTCTTGTATTAATGTCTAGTAAACCAAAACACCACACTTCTGCATAATACTATCATTATACCAGCATAATTAGAATTTAAGACTAAATACCCACCACTTTTGACTGAAAGCTGGGAAGAGTTTTT
The DNA here is from genome assembly GCA_028829895.1 of Sinotaia quadrata. Lineage (NCBI taxonomy): Eukaryota > Metazoa > Mollusca > Gastropoda > Architaenioglossa > Viviparidae > Sinotaia > Sinotaia quadrata. The sequence goes on from CM054180.1 coordinate 99,587,770, forward strand.
GGCCTTGGAATTATTTGGCAGTTTGAGTTCCTGTATTACTCTGTGGTAGTCCAACAGCCTACTGGCATTTTTGCTTGACCCTCTGTCAGCTGCACAACATTTCATATCGTTAATATTTCTTAGGGGACATATATATTCTCACCATGATGAGAAAATCATTTGAGAAAGGAGATTTTTCATTTTCATGATTAAGAAAATCATTTGATTTATTTCTCAGAGGGGAGATAAAAATCCTCAACTTGATCAGAAAATCACTTGGTTTATTTTTCAGACAGGAAATAAATTCTCAACATAAATGAGAAAATATTTAGATTTATTCCACCAAATTACGCAAACAAGTATTTTCATCTCTTTATGTGATTCTGAATAACCATCCTACATTTTTCACCCATTCACTTGTCGTTGCCTGGTGTCTGATCTATTTGTCTCTTCATTGCTCATACCCATTACTTAACTCATCCATCAATCTGGACTTAATGTACTGGATTTTGAAGAAAACCTTTTATTTTAAAATAACAGTTTGAAACTTACAAACAATAACAACTAATTTACAAACTGAATAATTATGGATTAGGTGATTTTGCCTTTGGTACTATTGTACTATGGGTGTTGTACTATTGTAGTACAACACCCATTCATCATCATCAGTACACAGTACTTATACTTAGGACATCTAAGGCAGATTCAGTACATTTCCTTAGGACATTTCCCATCATACAGTACATTTCCTTAGGACATTTCCCATCATACAGTACATTAACTTAGGACATTTTCCATCACACAATACATTAACTTAGGACATTTTCCATCATACAGTACATTTCCTTAGGATATTTTCTATCATACAGTACATTGCCTATAGGCACATAACTTTCCAAAGTCACAGATCTCATGACCTATGTCTGCTGTTGTTGTGGTAGTCAAAAGAAAACCATTTAGAACCAGTTCAACAATACATTTTAAATATGGTTAAAAAGCTGCTGTGCTCTTAATTGTGCAAAACGTTTTGATTACTGAGGTAAGGCAATAGGAGAAAAAGATGGATATTTGCTTGAAAAACTAAGAACTTGTACCAATTAACTGACCTACTTATCAAAGGCAGATATATTCATTTTAAACTGCAAACTCCTAAAAGTCAAAGACTTGTAATGTGCTCAACAAGTTATGAATACTTTTTAATATTTCTTAACAGTGATTATTTTTCTAACTGCTATTTGTAAATGTATTATTATAAAGGACCAATAAAAAGAAAACAAATAGTAAATTGAAGCAAAAAAGGATTATAGTAGCTTTATTCCTCCAAGAAATAACTCAACAAAATAAACAATTCTGCATTACAGTTAATCATGCAAAATATTGTTTGTAGTGGACCAGTATCTATATAGTAATTTTAAATAGTGTACTATATAGTGATGGAATATTAACACTGTGTAACAAACAGTAATAACAAGTGTTTATAGTACACTATATTAGAATAACATGGTAGTTACGATAGCCTTTAGTAAATACTTACTGTTTATGAGATATTCAAAGCTGTGTTAAAATTAATTACATAAAAGTAGTGCACAGACTTTTTAAAAAACAGCAATTCTTTAACAACATTCCCACCCATTTTAAAACCAATATTCTGTATGGATCAGGTAGAGTTATTTTATTACCATTGAGTTCTAATGTATAGCATAATTTTGATCTGGCATCAAGATATTCAGTGTAACTTTACGCTGGAGGCTAGCTGAGATTCACTACACATTCTGAAATCAACAAGTGTAGTATTAGACAATTTTTGCCTACAACATAACTGTACATGTGCTGAAAGACCCAGATGATAATAGAAACAAATTATGTCCCTATATGAAAATTTTTCCACCATACAGTACACTGCCTATATGAGGACACTTTTGCATCATATAGAACTATATATTGCCTATAATAGAACATTTTCCATCATACAGTAAAGTACACTGCCTATAAGAGGAAATTTTTGCATCAGCCAGCTTCTAAAATCATAAGTTTACAAATAATTACATGGTAACCTGAAACCAGCTTCTAAAATCATAAGTTTTATAAATGTAAACATTTATATTGTAACTTGAAACCAGCTTCTAAAATCATAAGTTTACAAATAATTACATGGTAACTTCAAACCAGTTTCTAAAATCATCAGTTTTACAAATAAAAACACATACATGGTAACTTAGAACCAGCTAATAAAATCATCAGTTTTATAAACATTAATTTCAAGCCAGCATCTAAAATCAAAAGCTTTATAAGTGAAAAAACACTTACAAGTTAAATGACAATTGATGAAGAGAAATGATGTTCCAAACACAGAGAAAGAAATGCCAATGGCTCCTTTTGTCTTCACCATGGTAACAGCACGCAAAGAAACAATATCATCTTCTGGAACTGATCAAGGAATATAAAGAAATGGGAATGAATCAAGAAATACAAAAGAAGGAAAGGATCAAGGAATACCAAAGAAGAACTCATCAAGGAACACAAAAAAAAAAGGAATTCATCAAGGAAAACAAAGAAAAGAACTCATCAAGGAATGAAATAAGAAAGGAAGTGATCAAGGAATACAAAAAAAGAGAAAAGGAAGATATTAAGGAATACAAAAGGAACTGATCATGGAACACAAAAGTACAAACTGATTTTAAAAGGCAAAAAGAATGTTTATGAAGGAATTTTTAAAAATTGATTAAGTTATACAAAAAGAAAGAACTGTCAAAGAAAACAAAAGAAGAAACTGATTAAGGAATAAAAAAGAAGTTTAATTTATATAAATATCAAAATAAAATGAATGGCTTGAGATAACTGATAACATACAAACGGACCGATATAAGAACACAAATTATAAACCAATAAAGGAAGACAGAGAAAAACGTTAATAGCAATACTGTTATGAAACTATTCTCCTTGCTTTAGAAAATAGTGCCTTTATGACTGAAACGGACTTAAGAAAGGGGAAATCACAAGATCGCACTTGCATCTTTTCGATCTGATTTAAAGTCAATGGGTCCAATTTCTAAAAGAAATCATTTCATAATAACAATGCTCATTAAAAGTATATTAATTCATCACAAAGATGTTTCTCATTGATTCAAAAATAAAAATAAACAAATCAGCTGACATTTTTTCTTTTGCATTTGCCTTTAGTTTAATGCTACAAAAATAAATAAAAACAGAAAGAGCTAGCCCAATTTTATACAACACAATGCTACAAAAATAAAAGTAAATAAATAAAAACAGAAAGAGCTAGCCCAAATTTATAAAACACAATGCTGCTGAGATCTATATAAACACAACTTTGCTTTGTAAACAGTGTTTTTAGTAATTAATAATGAGTTTTCTAATAAGAAAATTGTTACATCATTTTAAGATAATATAATAATGAAGCTTTACTAACAAGAAAATCATCACATTTTTTTAAAACATGCCTCCCATCTACCTCCCTTATTTATTGCTGCAAATCTAATTTCCCTTCTCCTTAAATCCCACTTTAATACTGCACAGTTGATCTCTCTTCTGTTTTGGTAATGACCATCATATTTCACTCTCCCTGTTTTACTATTGCCCAGCTGATCTCCTCTCCCTGTTTTACTATTGCCTGGCTGATCTCCTCTCCCTGTTTTACTATTGCCTGGCTGATCTCTTCTCCCTGTTTTACTATTGCCTGGCTGATCTCTTCTCCCTGTTTTACTACTGCCCAGCTGATCTCTCCCTGTTTTACTACTGCCCAGCTGATCTCCTCTCCCTGTTTTACTATTGCCTGGCTGATCTCCTCTCCCTGTTTTATTATTGCCTGTCTGATCTCCTCTCCCTGTTTTACTATTGCCTGGCTGATCTCCTCTCCCTGTATTACTATTGCCTGGTTGGTCTCCTCTCCCTGTTTTACTATTGCCTGGCTGATCTTCTCTCCCTGTTTTACCTGCTGATCTCCCCTCTTATTTAACCACGTTTTTACTGCTGTCTATCAAACCTTTTATTTTTCTAACTCTGTTTAACTGTGGCTCACTTCATCTCCTTTTCCCTTAATTGTTTTTAGCAGAACCTCACTTCATCTTCTTTCCCCTTATGTTTTATGGTTAAACTGCACTGCCACCACCCATAATTTTATCTTCCTTCCCCTTAATAGTGTTTTACTGTCACCCATTTCAACCCTCTATCCTATAACTATGTTCTGCAGCTGCCCATTTCATCTCCATACCCTGTAACTACATTCTATAGCTGCCCATTTCATCTCCATACCCTGTAACTACATTCTATAGCTGCCCATTTCATCTCCATACCCTGTAACTACATTCTACAGTTGCCCATTTCATCTCCATACCCTGTAACTACATTCTATAGCTGCCCATTTCATTTCTATACCCTGTAACTACATTCTATAGCTGCCCATTTCATCTCCATACCCTGTAACTACATTCTACAGTTGCCCATTTCATCTCCATACCCAGTAACTACATTCTACAGTTGCCCATTTCATCTCCATACCCTGTAACTACATTCTACAGTTGCCCATTTCATCTCCATACCCTGTAACTACATTCTACAGCTGCCCATTTCATCTCCATACCCTGTAACTACATTCTACAGCTGCCCATTTCATCTCCATACCCTGTAACTACATTCTACAGCTGCCCATTTCATTTCTATACCCTGTAATTATCTTCTACAGCTCCTGTTTTATCTAGTTTAGCCCTTAACTGTTTTACTGCTCCACCTGATAACTGTACTGGGTTCTCTTACCAGAGCAAAACCAGATGAGATCACGTCTAATGAAGATGACTAGATGCAGTGAACCATGTGACAAAGAATGCAATAGAACATGAGATGGCCCCAAAGTTTCTTGAACACGTATCTCCCATTCCTTTCTGTCAACAAACCAAAAAAATGCCTACCACATTCAATCTCACACTGTGATGTGATCAATCTTCTAATTAGATAAAAAAGAAGAAAAATATCAATGTGTAAATTTTGTAAATTTAATAAAATTACTCAGCATCCACACAGAGCAAAAATAAATGATTTGTTGATGTTTCTATTATTTCTATGTAATACATGTATAACTAATTATGAAGAAAACGCACAGTCATGATTTAAAAGAAATGCATTAAAAAGGAGTGGCTTAATACTGATTTCATCTGATGAACAGATGGAATGGATCTCACATTTTACTACATTAAAATGATTGCTGTATTTGTATTCTTCAGACTAGTAATAAGGATAAATGTGAAAGAGTTCATATATACTTGAAACACTTGGAAGGAAATAGTCTATGCCATTAATTTAGTTAACTGCTTTAGTTATCTTTTCAGATGAATAGAAATTGCATTTGTCTATAAGAGGTTGTGATATGATGACTCAAGGGGAAGTGATTTTATCTGTAAGTCGACAGAGTAAGCCAAAAAGTTTAGAAAACTTATAAAATAGTTGACTCATTTGTTTGCCTATAAAGTCTGAAATTAACTGAAATTAATTTGTGCTATGATTATAATTATGTCTCTGCTTAAGATATCTGAATCTGTTGCTCTGATGGGACAATAGTTTTTTTCATTTAGTATATGAGCACTTTCTTCTGGACACAAAACAGCAAACCAACTGAGGAATATATTTTTACCTTGAGATCAACATGACAGAGTTATCTACTGCCATGAGGTAGGGAAAGCCAGTGCCAATAAGAGTGCAGGCCCCTTTGTGATTAGTATTAATTTTCTCAGCCTGGTGAGATTTGTAATCAACTGTAGAGATATGTAATCTCTTGTAGTATCAGTAACTTTAGCTTAGGACAGGGCAGTCATATATCTTGTGAAGCATTTGAATCACATTATACTGATGATTAAATCACAAGTATACATATTCAACAAACTTAAGATTAAATAAATAATTGGCTTTTTAAAAAACCCTTTGTAGACATTCTTTTTGTAAGTTTGATTGAACATTTAAGTTGGGGTTATCTGTCATGGGGAAAAGGAAAATTGATCAAACTGCAAATTTGTTACAAATCTTGATCTTGGATCTCTTAAACAATGTCTTCTGCCTTTCCAACTGTTAAAAGACAGTTATTTATCTGACAAGCTTTTAAACAATGCCCTCCATTCCACCTGTTAAAAGACACTAATTTGACAAGTTCATTGGCAAGCAATTATGAGAAAGGGGAGATTACAATGTAGAAGACTAAGAACTGTAAACTTTATCTGTGTTTCTTCTCTCTGATATTACAACTTGTCTCAAGTTTTGGGTAATTTAGATGTAGTTCACAGATGAGGTTATTTATGATGCATCTATGTTTCCTATGAAAGAATGTCAGAGAATTATTCTTAGCATGCTTACTTTTCTGTAAAGCTTTACGTGAGTGTGCTTTCAGTCTGCTTATTCCTGACAGTAATCACACTAGTTATAATTAAGAAATAGTTTTCAGTGTGTTTAGCCTTGGCAATAATTACACTAGTCATACTAAAGAAAGGATTTCAGTGTGTTTATCCCTGGCAATAATTACATTAGTTAATCTTAAGAAATAGTTTTCAATCTGTTTAGCCCTGGCAGTAATAACAGTAGTCCTATTAAAGGAAGGAATTTCAATCTGTTTAGCCCTGGCAATAATCACATTAGTTAACCCTTTGACTTCCAGCCATGCTTTTGAGCATGATTCATAGGTCACTACACAGAGAGCTCTGTACTTCTGATTTCAAACAGCAGAGATCATATGAATGATCACGTGACAGCAAAACACATCACTGCAAATGGTGGCTGCCTTTGCTTATCTCTATCTTTTGTTTTTTGGTTGATTTTCTTAATTTATTTTGTCAAAGTTTTGTCATTTCTCTAGCAGCCTAAATGGTATCTAAGTGATTCAGTGCTGATGAGGCTGATCAATTTTTGATGAAATTGCCCAATGATGGCGATGTTAGTGATGAAGAAACTAGTGGTGATGAAGGGGATTATGTTGTGGAGGATATTGAGAATTTCTTCAGATTCCAGTGTCAGTGATTCTGAAGCACAACCACTTACATCTACAAGTAGGCGTGGTCACCAATTACATCTACAAGTAGGCATGGTCACCAATTACATCTACAAGTAGGCATGGTCACCAATTATATCTACAAGTAGGCGTGGTCACCAATTACATCTACAAGTAGGCGTGGTCACCAATTACATCTACAAGTAGGCATGGTCACCAATTACATCTACAAGTAGGCATGGTCACCAATTACATCTACAAGTAGGCATGGTCACCAATTACATCTACAAGTAGGCATGGTCACCAATTACATCTACAAGTAGGCGTGGTCACCAATTACATCTACAAGTAGGCATGGTCACCAATTACATCTACAAGTAGGCGTGGTCACCAATTACATCTACAAGCAGGCGTAGTCACCAATTACATCTACAAGTAGGCGTGGTCACAGTATATGTGAGCATGATGTTAAAGGATGAAAATGTCAAAGTGAAGCAAATGTTGAGCAGCGGTCTATGCATACTGATTTTTTTTTATATTCTTATTGATAAACAATATCCTGTTTATTATCGTAAGCATGGTAAGCAACAGAGTTCTTACAACCTGACGCTCAAATGGTTGAGTTCTTTGATCTGCTGTTTCCTGCCGATTTGGTGACTCTCATAGCACAGCAAATCAATCTTTATGCTAATCAAAGGAAAAATACTTCAGGTGCTGATGAGTGGAATAATGACACTACTGAGGAAGAAGTCAGAGCATTCATTGGTATGCTCTATTTTATAGGAATTCATAGGCTTCCTTCAATGAATTGCTATTTCTCCAGCAACTGGGTGATTTCTGTACCTCAGATTACACAGGATGGGTGTCAAAACAGATACCACCAGAATATGTTTGCTGCACCACAGAGTAAGTAAAAATATTACTGGATTCTTGTTCTGCAAAAAAATGCATTTGATTGTGTGTGTGCATTACACTCTCACTAAACCCCAGAAGCCTCAATAGACTTTTCATCTGCATGATGTTCTCAGTCTTGGACTGCTTCTGGGGGAACCCCACAGCCTCGTGGTGCATCTGAGGTGGAGGGCAGGAGGGCTGGCGGATACTTTTTAATTTTTAATGTGAACAAACCTCAATAGGATAGCTAGGTACTTTTTATTTTAAATATCCAATGAACATTAAATTCTCTATATAAACTCTAAAAGAATTCAGAGCCCCACCAACCTGCAGTCAAAAGAAATTGAAATATGTTTTCAAATAGAGAAAAGAAAAGAAATTACTTTTTTTTTAGGGTAAATTTTTCATGAATATTCTGGGGTGAAGCATCATATATGGTGCTTAGACAAACATTTTCCCTATACTCAACAATTGTTAGAAAATATGGAAATAGAAATGTTCAAGCTATTTCTGAAAAGTCTCAACTCTGATGAAAGATGGGCATGTCCCATGTCGGTAAATATAAAATATAAAAAATAATTTAAAAAAAACCTGAAACCCTATAGCAGATTATCAAACTCACAATTCTAATCATCAACCTGAAATGTTACACAAAAGAAAGAAAATGATGATGAAAAATGGTAAATGTTTAAAATCCAGTGGATGTGAGGGATAGAGTTCATTCTGGAATACAAGAGCTAACGAAAGTGATATGAGAGTTAATGATAAATAATTTCTGAAACAGAAAAGATACATCTAAAATAGCTAGATAGAAATAAACATGCTTTTTAGGTAATTTCATTTTACTTGTTCATGTCATTTTCTTGTGTTCCAACAGCATAGATATCTTGTACATATTCACAAGCTTCAGGCAAAATGAAGTCATTCAAGGATACCGAGACATCCTGCAAAGAGAAATTTTCACTTTGTATTAACAATGCCAATCAAATGAGTTCTTTTGCAAAAGAATACTCAGTGCCTATTAAAATGCCAGGTTAATGAGATTTCTTGCAAAAAAATACTCAGTGCATATTAAAAATGCCAGGCTGAGATTTCCTTTAAAGTAATTACTTGTTGCATAGTAACAATGCCACATTCCTGAGATATACTGCAAAGAAACTATGACTATGTATAACAATGCCAAGTTCCTGAAATATACTGCAAAAAAACTAATGACAGTATAACAATGCCTCATTTCTGAAATATGCAAAGGAATTTCTCACTATGTAGTAACATTGTCAGAATATTGATATATCCTGCAAATGAAAACGCTCACTATATATTAGCAATGACATATTAGTAAGATATTCTGTAAAAGAAAATATTTATTACATATTACAAGGCTTTACTATATACTACAATGCCAGATTAATGAGATAGTTTGCAAAGAATTGCTCAATATACTGAGTCATCGACTTACGACCGCAATTGGTTCCAACAGAATGGTTGGAAGTCGATTTGGTTGTATGTTGTACTATGATTTATTTTACATGTACTAAGAGTACTACATACACTAGTGTAACATGATAAAGTCTGCACTTGCTGTTCTTGTGAATAGGATTGCTATTTCTTTCTACAACATGCAGAAAAGGAATATTTCAACGGGAAGCTCAGTAAAAACGTTTATTAATGCTTGCAACCATGATGTCCAAGGCAGACTGATGTGGCTAAGGTCAGCGGTATATCAAAAGGTCTCTCAATCACACCTCTTTATCACCCTGCTGCCTGATTAACACAGAGCCTGTTTCTCCAAGTACTCCTCCCACTGACCATCATATCTTACAAACACACTGCCAGATATACAGTACATATATTCACAGTCAGGTTGCACTTGTAAAATCAATCAGTCATAAGTCACGTAGGTTATAAGTTGACGACTAGCTGTATATACAAATGATGTCAAATTAATAATATCCTCTTCAGGAAAAAACTCGCTAAATATTAAAATATAGACTATTGATATGTCCTGGAAAGGAAATACCATATTTTAACAGTCCATTTATATATCCCACAAATGAAATTAAACATCATTTACAAATAATCAGGACTTTGGCTTACTGAGATATCAGTAAGCTGGCAATTTACTCTATTTTAGTGAGATTTCTACAAAAGACAGTGTTCATTGCATTTTTAAAATACCAAGTTGCTCAGATGTCCTGCAAAAGAAAGCACTTACTACAAGACATCAATGTCAGCTTTCTGAGACATCCTGTTAGGGAAATTATTTAACAAATACTGACAACATACACAGTATACAACATACTGGTCTATATGGAAAAGGAACATACCCATCACATAAAGATGTCATGTTCGTGCCACAGAAGAAATGGTGAGATGAAAAGAGTATAAATGTGAACATTAGTGGGCAAAGGAAATTACGATGGGTAAAACTACTCAGTGCTTATTATTTCATAATCATCAGGGGTAGACCAAACCAAAAAATTTTCAATTTTCAGTCAAACAAGCTAGACAAAGATATATAATGGTACTCGCCCACCAGGAATTAAAATGTATGAACCTAATACAGTCTAAAAATGTTCTACAGTGTTAACCAGAATGTTTGGGGGTTGGAAAGTACCATTAGATCAAATGTGCCTATAGCACAAATGATGAAATACTGAAAAGCAATATTAATGTGTGCTATCATGAAAAAAATAAAATTAACAGATAGAAAAGAATATAATAAGAGTAAATATTTATAGTTAGGTATGTTATTCACCAAATTACTTATCAGAAGACCTATAGAGGATGCACAGGAAAATGCAATTGCTAGGAACACACACACAATGCTAGGAACACATGCAATACAAGAAACATGCAATTGCTAAGAACACACACACAATGATAGGAACACACACACAATGATAGGAACACATGCAATACATGAAACATGCAATTGCTAAGAACACACACACAATGCTAGGAACACACACACAATGATAGGAACACATGCAATACAAGAAACATGCAATTGCTAAGAACACACACACAATGCTAGGAACACACACACAATGATAGGAACACACATGATGCTAGAAACATGCAATTGCTAGGTTCATGCACAATGCTTGGAACAATAACTGCTATGAACATGCATGATGCTAGAAACATGCAACTGCTATGAACATGCATGATGCTAGAAACATGCAACTGCTATAAACATGCACAATGCTAGAAACATGTGACTGCTATGAACATGCACAATGCTAGAAACATGTGAATGTGCTAGAAACATGCACAATGCTAGAAACATGTGACTGCTATGAACATGCACAATGCCAGAAACATGCAATTGCTATGAGTGTGAACATGCACAATGCTAGAAACATGCATGATACTATGAACATTCACAATGCTAGGAACACACACAATACTAGGAAAATGCACAATGCTTAAAACATGCAATTGCTAGGAAATTGCACAATGCTAGGAACATGCACAATTGCTCCTAAACATGCAATTGCTATGAACATGCTTGATACTAGGAACATGAACAATGCTAGAAACATACAATTGCTAGGAACATGCACAATGCTAGAAACATACAATTGCTAGGAACATGCACAATGCTAGAATCGTGCATGTTAGGAACACACTTGATGCAAGATGATGGCAAAATTGTGTCACTAGATACAGCAGTTGGTTTTCCACATGTTGTTAGTGAAAGATTGCAGCTAAGTTATGTTTAGAAATTGTTACATGTCCAGTATTATTACCCTGCTTAGGAATTTTACAGAACTTTAATTTAATTAGATAAATTAATTTCTCCTCTTTCCTTAAACAGACTGGATGCTCAAATTATCTTTCGTCTCATATGAAAATGCGCCTTTGTAGTACAGACAGATTCACAAACAGACAACTTGTGTACAATAGCCGGTTTGGAAACCATTAACACTCTCTTAAATATTTATGCATTCAAAAGGTTCATTTAGCTCAGTCGATACCCCATCCAAACCACGAATTAGGTCTATATGCATAAAAATCACTACGAAAGAGGTATTAACAAATAAAGAATTTAATAGTTAATATTTAACAATAACAATCAATTACAAAGACACAGCTTCAGATCTAAACTAAGGTGAGTTCAATCTGCTTGAGTGTTAGTGTTTAAAGAGTTATTTTTGCCAGCACTTTCGATTGATTCAGAGTTCGGTTTTAGTTACTCATCTTTCTCAGTAGTCTTGATGTACACATGGTCTAAGGACAGTTTGATCCTTCCACGTATCAAGCGATGCTTGCACTGTACGATCGTAGCTTCCAGTAACCTTGTCGTCTCCCGACTTGTCACACTAGTGATCCGTCATAGCATAGCACCAACAACAATGGCGACACGGAATTGTACGCCGTTCGTCCAGAGTTGAGCAAAGGAACAAGCATCCAAGTGATGCGAAGGTGGCAATAATACGTAGAACGTATTATAAGGCAGAGAAGATGAAAACGAACCCGTTCTGGAATAATAATGTGGTTTCTATGAGTGATTTGCGTTTACATTCGCAAATCATCCAAGCACATGTGATTGATACAATGCGCTTAGTTTTAAATCTTCGACTATCGTGTCTTTTATTTATATTCATAAAAGATACAATATAATTCACATGTGTGTTATTTTTAACATTACATGAACGTATGAATTTCCAAACATTTACTTCATCAAAAATGGAATTCATTCATGGAGAACAAAATATAATTCAAATTAAACATGAGCGCTTTACGAATTAACAATGAAATTACACGCAAGAGAATCATTTGAATTACATAGAAATTCGCAATTTGCACAGACGTTTCTGCAGCACAAGAGAATTAAGGTTTATACAAATTAAAGTTAAAAGTTACAATTAATTTATATACAATGAAATCATTAGGCTTTAGTCATTCTATCGAATCACGTATGCTTGGAGGAAAATTGCAATAATTCGCATAAAATACATACATAAATTCATATACAAAAATACAAATAGTAAAATGCAATATCATTGTAAGAAGTAGATGTGTTACCTTCTTAAAGTAGACTTTACTGCACAAGATACAGGTTCCTATGTTCCTTTTCGACTCAGCAAGATATTCGGCGACTAGCAAGGTGCTCGTGTGTATGTCGGCCGGTCTGGGGTAGCGAGTAAAGAATATTACCGCGTCAAGAGTATTTATTGTAGTGCATGAATGTATCACGTGACTAGATCACAAGGTATGTTGTTGATTCGAACTTTCTCGACTGCTGTCTAAAGTTACATAACAAGGGATGAACTCACTATTGTTTTTTCCTCATGCGGTGCATGACGGGAGGGTTCTAACAAAGGAATTCAATTTGAATATGATATTCGAGTTTCGGATGTGGGTCAGAAGTTCGTGACACAGAATCTGGTCATAGTCTGTCACCAGAAATATAAAAAAAAAGTCTTTTCTAAGGCCCAGTTTTCACTATACTTCATCACTGAGACTTACTTTTAGTTCATTCATGTTCCAAGATCCAACCCAGACATGAATTTTACGGTCTGGAAAATAGCGCTCAAGTTCTTCAGCTCCAAGAATGGAAGTAGATCCAGAACTGACACTTCCAACTAGGAAACTCCTGAAAAGTAAATCCGACATACATCAATAGAATGCTATCTTGGTCAACAGGGAATGTAGCAGTACACATGAAATGTAGAAAGAGAGATACTATCACAAGTTTGAAACTTGCTAACTTACTGATCCCATCCTATGATATATGGATGTATCAAATATGTTAAATGAAATGTTGTCCCATAAAGATAAGTCACATAATGGTTTCTGCAACAATTTCAATAACACTAATGATGATGGCAACAACATCAGTTAAAAAGAAATAAATATGTATATAAACATTCCAAATTAACAGCAAGAGAAGACACACGATATGGTGGCATAACTCGAGAAACACCTCAGAAGTTTTATGTAAACTTTGGGACTAAAACATAATAGAAATAAAACAATTATGGATGCACTTGCCATAAATTCATTGAAACAGAAGTAAAATGGGACAACAAAACCAAAAACAACAGTCAACTGTAGAACTAGAACTAGGAGAAAAAACTGTAATAACTAATATATATATATATACAATCAATGCAAAACAACCAAACAACTTGGGGAGAAAAGATTTTTAAATATCAGGAATTCAGATTAAAAATCTGAAGTGGGAGAAGTGGCATAAGAAAAGAAGTAAATATACTAACAATAACTTGGAAATGCTTCTGAAATGGAAAAATGCAAGAATGTATTTTTAGGAAATCACATACAATTTTAAAAGCATTCTTGCTAAGACTAACAGCAGCAAGTCTTGAATAGTGATACTTAGAAATGTAAAATTCTGTAAAGCTCTAGACCTTGCAGAATACTAGTACAACTTTTAGACCACACTAACAACACACTAACCAAACAGCAACAATGGCATAGTAGTAGTAGTAGTAATAAAAACAGGTTAGACAAGTACTGAAGTCCAAGATAAATGGGGCTAACAAAATGCAAGACCTTAATGCATATGCAATACTGTAGTCAGCCTCACTGGAGGTATCATAGATTGGACAACAAATGAAATGAATGAACTGGACAGAAAAACAAGAAAACTTCTCACAACATATACAGCTTTACATTCCAAAGCATACATAGACAGGCTCTATGTATCTCGGAAGATGGGAGACAGAGGTCTCAAGAAAATCAAAGATGTGATTGAAGGAGAAGTTATAGGCCTTGTGGACTACATCTGGAATAACAAAAATCTTGGATCTCCCAAAATCTTGGTATAAGATTCCAAGACCTTTGCTCACAAGTGACATGAAACAGAAGTTATATACTACTACTACTACTACTACTACTACTACTATTACTACTACTACTACTACTAAATATAGTCACACTAATACTGAGGAATGCTTAAGAAAATGTTTTATGTAATCAAACACAGAATAATTTGAAACACATAATATTACAAATTCATCCATCATATAATCATATACCTAGTGTATTTAAACATGTTCAAAATAAAATATGCTTTGCTAGCCTTGATCTTGCTTCTTGTGTAGTGATGACCGGCATCACACTGGAAGATGTAAATGATAGATTATCAAATCCATGTCGAGAGCTACTCATCCCTCCAATATTGCCATCTGATAAAGGTTTACTGAAAAGTCCAAGAATTGTTGAAGAACTAGGACGATAACTTGGATCTGCCTTATAGCTTGTACGAAGTGCCAGTGACCTTACGTCAGCTTCAAGAGGTGGCGGTGCAGTCTTCGGTGGGAGAGAGGACAGACGTGCAGATCTTGGAGTAGGCTGAGACACATCAGTATGAAGTGACATTGCTTTTTTGTTCAGCTTTTTTGATTTTTTGCTGTCAGTCAACAATGGCTTTTGAAGGCAGTTATCTTTATCTGCACCATCCTCAGAAGGATCACCTGGGTCTGAACCTGCAGATGAAGATTTTAACACACCAGAGCTTTCAGGCAATGAACTTTTGGTGTCAAGCATGGAGTCTAATGTTGGTTCATCATGTGTTCTTGTGGTTTCACTGTCTCTGCTATTACTATGTGAACTGTGTGAATGTAATTTTCCTCTATCTGAAGACATTTTCCATTTAAGGCCTGAATCTGGATCATCACCTGATGAAAAGGTGTCCAAGTTTCGTTTCTCTACTGTTGATGGAGGCGACACTCGAGGTGTTCTTGGAGTGGAAGGAGGTTTTGGAACAAATGGTGCCTGTTTCAGATTGTCTGTTACATCATTATGATCTGGTGCCATCCGCATGTTACGAAAGCGATAGACAGCTGTATCTGATGATGTTCCTTTGCATGGACTACCAAGGTTTAAATCATTATTTTCAAAACTGTTTGTTTTGACACCACTATCCAGATTAACAAGGTTTTCATGTTCATCACTAGATCTGGAATTCTTACGAGGTGTAGGCTTTGGTATTTCCTCCAACGGAGAACCTTTACAAGGAAAACACTTTAATTGCAACTGATCTTTAACCACTATCTTGGGCTCTAAAGGCACTGTAGGCAGTTCTTTGGTCTGAAGAGAGGCCCTGGAGCCAAACTCACTGTCTGTGTCAATACCTGACCCAACTTGTCGCTTTTTTCGATCCAAAAGCTTAGAAAGTGCACTTTTTTTCTTTGCTTTGCTCCGTGGAGTTGTCCCAGGTGTGACTGTCTCCTCTAAAGAATCCTTACTGTTGCTGTCTGCTGTCATGGTGGTTCGGTTCATGCTGCAGATTGCAGCATATTGTCACCTAGTCATGGCCTCCCTGAATTTCAACAGCTACACCTTCAAATAGCAAATTAGAAGCAACTCAGAATTAAAATGTAAAACAATGTATCTAGTGGTTATAGAACAAAATTTATTAACATGTTTAGTAAAAACTTTGGCTGATTGCTAAAAGTTTAAAACTAGTAAAAAAATAACAACAAATAAATATTTTTATTTTCAATATTTAAAAGAACAAATTAAAATAAGAATTACTATTATTTGAAGAGAATGACATGTATCTCTTCATGCCTGTGGCACATTTGAATGATCATACATACTAAGACTGTTAAAGTAGAAATTGAGCATGGAGTTTTAACCATTAAATTAAAATAAATGCATTTCTCCAAATCATTGCAGACATAAATATTATATATCTAGTAAACCATTCAGTGTAAAAAAACAAAAATCCATTTTTTATAAGATTCATTGGAAAAGAAAAACAAATTTCTAAAACTGTCTGCAAGTTAGTACATAAAAAACCTCATGAAAACACTTAGTGCAAAAACCAGAAAGTTAATACTATAATAGAATCAATGTATAAAATATTAATATTTATGAATAAAACTTTAAACATGGCTAATGCAAAAAGCATGATTATTTCAATGTTAGTGGACTTAGCAACAATAGATGTTGGTATTGAGTCTAGTAACAGCAAAAGCCATAATTTTTTATTGCTGGTGTCACAAACTGTCAACATGCATAGAAGAAATAATTATTTTATTCCAATTACAGCTAAAACCATATTTCATACATACATATTAATTATCTGTCAATGTATTAACTAAAATTGAAACTGCTGTCTTCAAGTTATAAACGTGTACCGTTAATAAATTATAATTACTATTTCTCTTTGCCAAAAAATAAATAGGCCTAGTTATTTCAGACAATAGAGTAAAGCTTAGTTACTGAAGAAGTCAATTATAATCCGTAATTGAATTTATTTAAGTAATATTACTAGATTTAAATAAATCATAAATCTACAATTATTTTTGAAAGTCAACTTTTAACTTTGTATCTATATAATACTAGTAAAGGAAACAAAATCATTTAATGAAAACAATCTATTTATAATTGGTTGGATGATTGAGGTGGGTTGCCTAGGACATTTCTTTGACATTATTGTAAATTCTAGTAAAACCATGAACTGACATAAAATAAGGTACAATCTCCGCATTAAGTATTATCAATTATCAATAAAATAAAAGTGTGGTACTACCATTACCTAAATACAGGCGTCTATGGTAGTCGAGGATTATGATCGTATGGGTCGATTCATTTACTGTCCCAGTCGTTGAGGTAAACTAATCGGAATGGCATTCTAAGTGCGCATGTTTTAAAAATTGTTACGTTCTGTTTCCTGTTGCAAAACTATTTTTTTTTCCAAACAATATTTTAAAATTACTTATTTACTTATACATTAATCAAATAAGCATATTCCTCAGCATAGTATATATTTCATTTAACTGTTATATTTATTTGAGATATGAAAAGTAACAGTATTTACGACAACAGTGAACGGATTCCTCCCACGTAATTAAAAACAGTAAAAGTAAACATTCAAATTTAGTTTGTTAGATTCTCACGTTTCTTCTAAAACTAAATATTTCATAATTTGTTTAATATAAATAGTATGGTATATTGTAATATACGGATATCGTTTATTTCTGTTATGACTGTTGTACATTTTAATACTTTGGAGGTAATTGAAAGATGGAACAGCCACACCAAAACTAAAAAAAAAAAAACTTAAAAAAAAAAAAACAACCAACCAACAAAAAAAATCACTATTACCGGCCAATTGCGAGACTGTGTGGGGTTTTGTTTTTAGATATAATTTGACTGTTGTTAGGAAAGGATCGTTTAATAGCGTTATGTCAAAAATTGCAGGGGTTCATAAATTATTCGATGCTTAATTTAACCGATGGGTTCTGAAAACGTCTGTATTAAACATGAATACAGTTACAATCGAGATAAACAGCTACAGCGTAAACTTCTCGCAGCAGACGACACATTTTCAACAGAGTCCTGTGCGCAAAGTTCCAACAGTGTCAAAGGATTCTATCCTCCACCAGATAAAAAATTGTGTGAGGTGACAGGTTGGTGTTCCGGAGAAAAAATATTACTTAGAAAACATGAAAGCATTGCCGGTGGAAAACCAAAAGCAAGCTCTAGTGTCACAGTGGTCGGTCGTAGTGATGGACGCTCGCGACGGGAGCAAGTTGACTTACCAATGCCGTACGTATTCCGACATTATTCAGACAATCGCAAATATATTGAACAGTATCGACAAGAGCATGCATGTACAGACACAGTAAATTCTCCTGAAATTATAAATGAGTATCTGTGCTTACAACATCGCTTTTATGTATACAATAAATCTAAACCGCGATACAACAACGGTCAAGAAATAAAATCGGCGCCTTTAAGCAGTGAAAATTCGCTAACGCAGAATCAAATAGATCAAGAAGGCGTTAAAGCATATTCAAATTCTGCTTGTAAATTAAAAACTTCGACAATAATAACACTTCAGAATATTAATGAAATGGCTCAGGACAAACCAGATAATGCTGAAAATGAACTTCAAAATGCTATTTACAATGGAAACAGATTACCAGTTCAGCAGCCATTCAGCAGATCGGCACCAGTTAAACAAATTGGAAACAAGATTATACCCGCAAATCATTCCATGATCTCACCAGGCTTCAGCAAAAGTCTCAGGATGTGGAGAAAAACAAGGTAACTGATTTTTTCTTCCCCTTCTGCAATCGCTTATTAAGTATCCGCTTTTCCTGCTTTAGACGTGATCCTTTGACAAAATAATTTTATCACTGTAGATTCGCCGCTGTTGTTGCTAGTGTTTGCTACAAATTATAGTAATATTGTCAAATTGATGTACATGTTAAAAAGAAAGTTTAGGACATTGTATGCTACTTTAATCTTTTATAACTGAAGAACCATTTTCATCAAAATATATTTCCTAATGATGTGTTCTGTTTCGTAGGGCAGTTTTTGGTAATTGTTTGAATTGTTGAGAATTCTGAATCATGATTTCGCTGTACTTTAGTGAATAATGTTGAGAGGTGTCAATTCACATTCAGTACATTGCATCCTTTATAAATTATATGTAATGGTGTGCCTTCAACAGTAGAGAAATCTATATACAGTTCAATTTCAGTCAAGACTAAGAATAAACCTAAAGCTTACATAGCTTTTAAAATGTCATAGATAGCCATAATGTATTATACACTAAGAGTGTAGTTTGTTGGTGGATGCTTTTGATGTTCATTGAAAGATTTTATTTAAAATACTTCATAATTTTTTTAAAGGTAAGATATACTCCAGTTATGCAGAGGTTTTATCATCACAACTGAGTAAGCTATGCATGCACTTAATTAATTTATCTTATTCTTAGCAGTTTTATTTATTTAGAAGTGAGTTATTTCTTGTTTTCTAAGTGCTATTTTAGGAATAAAATGAGACAGTTTGTGCAGTTGTCCTTTATTTCTCTATTTTCTTCTTTTTTTTAAAGCAAGACCGTTTTAGAACTAGATTGATATACTATTTATGATAGTGTTTATTTTGTGCAGTCATGGAGAAGAGCTGTTACCAATTACTTTCTTTGCTTGAAGTTGAATGGAGATGAATAGAATGTATGATGTATCTACAACTAAGTTTCACATTAACTTCTTTTTTCAACTTAAGTAACAAAGTAACTTACTCAATATCTTAGATTTTATTTGCTCCATTCTGTTATGCAATAATAATTGATAATATTGTATGTGTAAACAAGAGAGAGAGAGAAAATGTCTTGAATATATTGCAGAATATTCTTGTTCATAATAAACTTTTGAATAGTATGACACCTATGCCACACTAGTGGTTATGATTATTATAATTATTTAATCATCCATCACTAATTACAAGTTATGAGAATCTTAATTTATGTTATTAATAATTCTCCAGAAGACACCATTCATCTCTCTTACTTGGCAGATATGCAGGTGCTGTAAACTTTTTCTCTCTTCCACAACATTAAAGACAAACATTTACCGTCACACAATATTTCCATAGGTAGAAAACTTCTTACCAAAAAAGAAGATAAATCTATCTTTTATAATCTATATTTAGCAAGCCCCCATTCACCCACTATTTTCCCCAACATATGGTTATCAATATGTGTAAGAAGGTCAATAAATTTATTAAATCAACAATCAAATATACATATAGCAAATACAGTGAAAAAATTACTTGACATCAATGTTTCTACAAATCATGCTCAAATAATTTCAATACCTATACCAGGGGTGCCCAAACCACGGGCCGCATGCAGCCCGAGACAGGGCTGCATGCGGCCCCCCGGAGGACTTTTGGATGTTACCATTATTACGAATGAAAAGCCCATTATTTCATTACCTGTGTTGTTTTTTCTACTGAGCCATCCATTTGGCGGCCCTCCATGCGCTTTCAATTGGAAATTTGGCCCTCTGGCCTAAAAAGTTTGTGCACCCCTGACCTATACAGTATTATATCCTAACACATAATTCAGCAGATTACTGTCACTATAAATGACAGGATAATTCTTGTCAGAGAACAGAAATGGAGTTACAGATTATACTATTTATAGCGATAATAGTATTTATGTAAACTTGTCTAGGTGATTGCCATGATAGTCTTTCACGTGCTTTCATAACAAAGTCACAAGTTCATTGTCATAGTACAATTGTCAGTTCTTCACATGTTTCTCTTGCATATTGTAAAACACTGATGACCCATTATTCTGTCAAGGCCAATCTAGTCTCATCCCTCAAACAGGACAACACTTTAGCAATTTCCAATCTTCCTTGATCCAGAAATTTCATGATGTAGTGGAGCATACTTTGTCTCAATACATCAACAGAATGCAGTGTATCCTTATACTTACACATTGGGGGTAGATACTTCTCGCATCACAAAAATGGCTGCTTCTTCCCTATGAAATATAATCAGGGAACAGACATTAAGTTTCCAGCTTATTCGTCTCTAACTCCATTCTTTCTTACATTCAAGTGTCAACTTACACTTTCCCGCAACAGTTTTTATTAGCCCAATACACACACATACACACACACACGCACACGCACACGCACACACACACACACACACACACACACACACACACACACACACACACACACACACACACACACACACACACACCTATACAGCAAAATAAATACAAGATATTAGTTTATGAATGGGCTCACTAGAAACAATGTCAAGTATTTAGCATACATTATACTTCACAGTCTGAGGAAATAATAGTCTACTCACATAATACACCTCTACATAAAACACAAGCATAAATATCAATAGCAAAATGCACAAAATATTTCTGAGTCTGTTCTTTCTCAGTCAGTTAATTCACCCTTAAGCTTTTGGCTGCCTTACATGACCAGACTTCTTGCCACAGCAAATTCGAAGTTATTGGAGAGTACAATTCTTTGTTGGTCTCATTCTTGTGAAATCTTAACCATTGGATAATTAAAAAAAAATACTCATCCACCTAAAATCAGTTTAGATTTACATCAGCAAGCACTAACATATTCTCTACCCAAGTTGTTTACTTCCAAGTTTGACACTTAAAAATATCAACACAAGTAATGTCCAAGGTTGGGTCACTTTGACATTTAACAATTTAAATTTAAATTTAGAAATAGGAATAGGCAAATTTACTCCACCACGAATAGACAAATATATTCTTTTAAAGATTTTTTTTATCAGTTTAAAGTTGTTTGATTGTTTAATAAGGGATTAAATAATCAAATTATAGTTTAGCAGTTTTAAATAGCACTGTTTCATTTGTTGACATGTCAATAGAAAGTATATGTATTAATAGTGTAATAATAAAAGTAAATATTAGTAATTGAGTATTAGTATAAAATATAAATGTAACCCTCTTGAGTCTTATAAGTTATAACTTAGTCATTGGAGGGATGAATATAATATTTCCTTCAATCTGAAACATTTTTGCTACACAAGATCACTGTAGTCTGTGGAAATTTCTCATGTACTTGTACTACTTAAAAACATAGTCAAATAAGTATAACATTTTCAGTGTTTTTTATTTCATAAAAGAAGTGTTAGTACTTGTAACTTGCTATTTCTTCCAATATCTATTAGTATTAGGCACAGATTTTTGTCCAACATGTTTTAAAGTAAATAAAAAGAAATGCACCAAAGTGCACCCTCACATTCACAAGAAAAGTGCTGAACATTGCTCTTTTAAACCAAGAAGAAAACAAAAGTCAAGCCTTCCTTCTATTGACATATTTAAAATCTTCGGATTTTGGATCTGTTTCTTATACAGCAGGTTTTTTAGTAGCATTTTTATTTACTGTTTATTTTATTGGTTGACTCTGAGAAACAGATCTGTGTCTCACTGACTGGTGAATAAACCCTTTTACACTTCATATATGTTATAAACTGATTATGAACTAATACACACTCTTTTGAAATAGCAAGTCTTGTTACACACATTCTGTCAATCATTATTTTTTATTTAGTTTCTAATGTTGTTATCTTTGCAGTCAGTCTCCCAAAGGAAACTCATGGGAAAGGAATAGTAGTGCTCTTCGAAATATTGACAGTCTTGTTTGCGTTACAAATACTGGAGACAGACAGGTGGGTAACAAATTAATTTATTGCCTAGCTAATTCAGTTGATTTTTTTTATCAGTTCATTTTATTCATATTAATAAAATGTTGATTGTCATTAAGATATTACATTTATTTAGTTTTATTCATATTATTAGTATTACAGAATACAAACATAAAAACTGCATAATTTTGCATGTTACTTTTGTGTGTTTCTGTAAATTTTTAATAATTCATTATGAAATTAAGAATTATTTTGTTTATAGGTTTGTCTCAAAATATGACCTGTGATGTATTTTATTTGTTTTCTCAGTTTAATCCTCTTTTATTTTCAGCAGTTAAGAAAACTGTACATAATATATTTAAACAAAATGAATCCACATATAGTATAATGTGATAACAGATAACTATATTTACAAAAGAGAAAAATAAATGAAATGAATTTAGAAAGGAATTATCAGTGTAGACAGATGATAAATAATTTTATTATTATCTGCTCATTTGTGAACTGTACATTATGTGACCAGGTGGTATATTTAATGTTCATCTGAATTTATGATTAGTAAACTGTGATACTGTGTATGTATAAGCATTATGTACTGCTGTCTTAGCCGAGTTATTTCACAGAGTATATGTTAGTTTGTGTTGAATAATTTATTTACTCAGCCAGTGTTATGTATCAATATGAAAGCCTGCAAGCCCACTCTGTTGGATGATGTCATCTAAATACTATAACAGGGTATCAACTAAATACACATATTAAAGGTATGCGATTCTTGAAGTGGGACCGTAAATTGTGACACCTCTGGGCACCCTTCACTCATTATGATTATTATTTATTAATGAATAATGCATAACTAATTAATACGTGATTGAGAATTTTAATTTATAGTTATTAATAATTCTCCCACAAGACTAACATGTCTCTCACTTGGCGGATTATAAGGGTGTTGTAAAACTATACTGTTTATACAATAATAAGTTAGACGTTTTACTGTTTAATGTTTCTGCATGTGGAAACTTCTTACTAAAGGAGTAATGAAAATCCATCTATTAAATTATTTTATTTAATGACCCCCATTCCACCCACTGTTACTCCAACATGAGGTTTTCATATTTGTGCAAGAAGATTAATAAATTTAACAATAACAATAAATTTATTAAATCAGCAATCAAATATACAACATATGAATATCATCAAAAGAGCATTGACATTTACATCACTTCACAACAGTGTTTGATTAAATGTTTGACACTTATTCAGTTTATCCTAGCATAGACGTCAGCAGTAAAATTAACATATGTATATAATCAAGTTCATAGATATAATTCATCATAGAAATGAGAGTGGAGTTTTAGAGAGATAATTATAGTCAATTGTATATAACCTTTTCAATGATGGCAGCTGTCACTAGCACATGTTCACAATCAGGCATTTGCAACAAGTCACTTTCTTTCTTACTAGATAATGGTCCAACCTACCTCTTCTAGGCACGTTGCGCAATTGTTCCAGAATCTTCGATGCACTCACAAAGCACACTGTAGAGAATTGTCCAGAATTTCGCATGCACTATCAAAGCACATCACTTGGAGTGTTCTAGAATCTTCATGTGTGCTACTAAACACACCATGAGGAATGTTCACAAAAATCTTTCAGAATTCTCAAGATCAAACTCAAACTTCACTTTCCATTGTATTGGCTCGTGAATGGAATTTACAAGAATCAACTCACAGCAACACGTTTACTGATAAATTCGATGACAACACTGGATACACACACCAACAAGAATCCAGTAGAGTACAGTAGTCACTGCAATCTGAAGCGGATACAAGGTTACGAAACAAAAATAAGGCATGCTCCTTTCTGCCATAGTCAAATTAAGGCAGTGCTAAATTTCGGCATATTTCATCTCTAAACTTCTTTATCTCTTACACACATTCTCATCTTACAAATCCTGTAATGATATTCATTAGCCCAATACACATGCAACATAAGAAATATATCATCTATCAAAATTCACAAGTATAAAATACAATGTAATCAAATTAGTGAACATAGAAATAATGGCTCAATTACATAAGCATTCTCCAATTCAAATTAGGTCAATAGCAAACATATACAAAATATTTCTAAGTCCATTCTTTTATCAGTCAGTTAACTTACCATAAGCTAATGATAGCCTTTATGACCAGACTCAAGTTTTATCAAAATCAAAATATTTAGAATATAGGATTTATTTCAACATAATAACTTTAGGTCCATCCCCATTGGATGAAGTTATTATGAACAAGTGTTAGACTATTACAGTGGTACCTCGCATAATGAACGCCCTGCAGAATGAACGATCCACATAATGAATGCCGCTGCAAACACCCGCGTGGCTTGCAGAACGAACTTGTTTCACATAATGAACCATACATACACCGCGAAAACATCGCATTTCCCATGAGAAAATGGCCGAATCCAGCCAGTCGTGTCTCGTGTGGCTCAGATGAAGGCAGGGCGTGTTTGTCCCCAGTTGATTGTCCTTTATTCCTTGCTTTGATGTGTTTTTGCCATCTGTGTGTTTACTGGATGGTGGTTATAGAATTCAAGGTCTTATTCTCGTCGTTGCAGGACAAAAGACCTATGTTGTGTGAACTGTACATGTGTCCTCATCCCAGCTCCATTTTACCTTATCAACGCCTAACATCTTACCTCATCAACCCCACCCCCCCCCAACAATGCCCTGTTTTCATTTTCCCCTAATTTCTTTGATTTTTCGCGGCGATTGCACGATTTCCTGTAGAAGTCTATGGGATATTGTGTTTCGCATAACGAACATACTGCTGGAACAAATTGTGTTCGTTATGTGAGGTACCACATAGTCAGAAAATATACTCATCCAGTTGGAACTGGTTTGGATTGCATCAGCAAATTCTAGCATATTGTTTACCTGAGTTGTTAACTCTGGCAATTACAAAATATCATCATAAACAGTGCTCAAGTTCAGGTCATGTTAACACTGGCAACAAATATATAACTATTAAGTTTAGAATTACGGATAGGCAAATTTACTCCACCACATAAATATTTAACAGTAGTTTTTATGCTAGAGTTCTTGGCTGCTGAAACATTGTTACTAAAGTACTGCTGTATACAGAAACATTATACTATTACTTTGGTTAACATCATAATACAGACCCAGCTGTCAATTATTCATCCTTGATCAGCAACCATGCCTGTAAAGACTCTTTGCAAGACTACAGCTATTCTAGAATCATCCTCCCTTGCAGAGACAACACACTGCAAGTTATATTTAGAAAGTACACCTGTACTGGACTGACTCTTATCCGCATGTATTTACTTAATAGCATGAACTTTCATTACAATATAGAATTGACTAAAGTATCGTTTATGTAAACATTGCCTGTATATTGTTTTGTAACATTGCTTTGTCTTTGCTTTAACACCTCTAAGCAGTCAGTGGTTCTAACCTACCCTTTTGTTACATATTAAATGTCTCCAGTTCATTCATCAGATTTTTTATTAATTCCATCACATGTCTGCACCGGTCTACGGGTGATTGAGTGTCACTGGAGTCAAGCATTTATCTGTCTATTAATCTGTCTAATGTGCAAACAGTCATATCATTTGTGAATGTATTCATGCTTCAACTGCAGGGTGTGAGTGTAATGAGTGTGCAGTATGACACCATACCACCATGCTACGGCCACCTATACTTACATCACTGACACAATACCACCATATGGGCACCTATACATCCTTGACAGAAATACAAGAATGAATGATCTGAGTATAAACATAAGAAATTAAACTGGTGAATGCATTTACAAATACAAATTGCAAAATTTTCACAATTTTAACAAATTAAGCAAGAACCATTATATGAATGAGAAATAAATAGATTGTATATTATGTATTTGCTTTTGTGTGTGTGTGTGTGTGTGTGTGTGTGTGCGCGCGCGCGCATGCGTGTGACTACAGAGTAACGTCAGAAAGTTGAAATCATTAACAGTAGACACTAGATCTGTTCAAAGTCCGTTGTTGTGTTTGGGACTATACCACAGTTTTGTGGTCGTCTAACCTTCAAGTCACGCCTGAGTGAACGATCACATGCATAGTATACTTAATAGTTATTACTTAAAGTCAGATACTATAAGTAAATGGGGTTTTCCATTTGTCAGACAGAGTTCATTAAATTGGTATTGTACACTTCTGCTAGCAGTAGTGAACATTGGCGCTCCTCGCTATAGGAGACACCTAGTTAGACGCCTGCAATACTTAGCTAACCAGTTTAAGTAGAAATAATTTCATTATCAGCATAATCATCAAAAACATTGTTAACAATTTTGAATCAGATGTTCTTGGTGAAACCGGCCACCGCAACACCAAAAAGTATTTACAGGGTGTCCACAAAGTATCGGTATCTCTTGTCGAAATTGTTTCGTCACGTAAGGACACTAATGGATACTACCACGTATTCCTCATTCACTAATTTTAGCGTACTCCTAAACATTATTACACATTTCACATCACATGACACAACCCGTTTGTGCTCCGTGATTCTCAAACAGAAGAATTCTATCCAATGTTCTGTGGGGCATTCTGAAGCATTTATAGGGTGGCACGATTTAAAAGTAAGTCTTACTAAAAAATCCGATTAATAATTTTAGTTCCTTGACATAAAAAAGAAGAGGTTATTAATTAACATGCCTTTCTTTCTTTCTAATAAAGTCTTTAAAGACATTCGATTTGTTTTAATTGTTAATAAAAAGAGAGAGTTTTTTTCTCCTCTCCAAGAAGTTGACTAGAACTTTACTGTGCGAGAAGTGGTACATGTGCATTTCGAGTACACGTGATCACAAAGATTACCCCCGAACTTGAAATTGGTCGGTTTCATTGCGCAATATGTGAGAGATTTCATGATGTTTTTTTAACTCCAACATTTGTTTTCACTATTCAACATTTCAATCTTAACAGCAATTTGGTCGCGTATTCCACGACGGTAAGCCATTAAACACATAAGTAATGCGTTCAACTGAAACAGACTTTTCAACGTCATAATGTTACTGCACTTCTCCTTGAGCTTCGACTAATCTAAGCTTCGATTATTCTAATCTACTGTTTCCTTAATACAGTCCTGTCTTTGATGCTAGTTGTGGGACTGTCGGCTTTAAACATGATGTCAGTATTACGGGAGGACTTTTGTAAAATAAATAGAGTAATAATCGCCTACCATCCCTCTTTTCAGAACATATTCCACTGAATCTCACTGTACCTGTCTTTTTCTACACTAGCTGATTCTGTTTTGTGCATATGTATAAGTGATAGGTGCTATTCATTTTACAGGCATTCTTACAAACTTGGGTAGAGTTTTATTTGTACATGTTCAATCCCTCAGATTTAACACTGAGTTGTAAGTGGCCTGATATCTCAGTACTTACCAGTGCTACCCGGGAGTTTCACCCCTTCTTCTGATTATAGAAATTATCGAAGCCGTGGTCCCTGCCATTTCTCATTATCACTTATCAGTCAGTATCAGTGCCACGATACGCAATAAGAATAAGGCCTTGGGAGGGAACAAGAAACAGGGAATCTAGTAAACATCAGTCCTTGAATCAGAATTTTTGCTCAGTCCCAGATGTTGGAGATTCGAAAACTAGGCTTTACTGGTAGAGTTAGCGGTTTAATGTGTCAGAGTGCCTCATAAAGAGATATATGTACTTATTTTGCAGGGCTGAAAAACGAATATATAATGGTTGTCAGAGATCGGTGGTTTCAAGTGACATTGCTATTATTTTATATTGTGGGCCTAGTATATATGCTCGGTAATTTAATTGCTTGTGTGGATTTTTTGTTCGCTTTCTTATCGGTGTCGTTAACTGACATTAGTGGTTTGATGAGAGGCATCAAACCGCACTTGCAAAGACCTCTTTATTCAGTGCATTTGCACTCTGCGCAGGCCCAGCAGTTGGGATTTCAAAAACGAGGCCATTACTTTGTTTCAAAGTGCATCCCTAAAGTATATAATCATTTCAGTAGACATTTGTCCTTAGATGGAGAACTTTTAAAATCGTCTATATAAAGACCTTTATATTCGGTGTATAATGTACATTCTGTTGTGTATAAACAGTACTTTTGTTGTATATCTTAGTAAAGCCCCTTTTTATTTGTCAGTTGATGTTTTGAACTTTGCTTTTAGGTGGTTGGGGATTGTGTGTGTGTGTGCGGTGAGTATTTTTCTGTTACCACTAATTATTCATGCTTGTTTGAGTGTCCATTTTTCTTTTTTCTTCATTCAAACCTCTTTGCCATTATCTATCAGTTGTCTTTTCTTTGACATGGAAATGATATAATTCTAATGAGTATTTTGTTGACTGTTTCCCGTAAGACTGCCTTATTATACTAATGATCATAGTGATGACTGGCCTTTTAAAGCACAGTCAGTCTACCTCATCCAACACCCCACCCACCCCAAATTCATCACGCAACTGGTATCACAAGTCTGATACTGTAATTCTTGACATGTAATCATTACTCGCGTGAACAAATGAAGAGATTGCATTTCTGGCATGTGAATGTATATTTAAGAATGCATAGTGTGGCAGAGTAAATGTGCCTATCCCTACTTCTAAACTTAATTGGTTATAAATTGTTAAATGTCAAAGTGACCCGACCGTGGGTACTGCTTGTCTTAATATTTTTAATGTGTAACGATACGCTGCATTTACTTGATGTATTGAGGCAAAGTATGCTCGACTGAGTCATAGAATTTCTGGTACAAGGAAGACTGGAAATTGCTACATTGTTCTTCTGCTTGAGGGAACTAATACATCAAAGGAGTGCCAGATTAGCCTTGTGAGAATAGCAGCTCAGCAGTGTGCAAGAAAAACTCTTGAAGAACCGACAATTGTATTATGACAATGAACTTGTGACTTTGTTACGAAAGTGCATAAAAGACTATTGTGGCAATCGCCTAGACATTGTTATGTACAAACTATTATCACTATATTTCTGTAACTCCTTTTCTGCTCTTTGATAAGATTTATCCTGTGATTTATATTGACTCTAATCTGGTGAATTTATGTTATGATATCAGACTGTATAGGTATTGAAATTATTTGTATGTGTCTTTTTGGAAATATCGAAGTCAAGTAATCTTTTCATTGTATTTGTTATATGTATATTTATTGTTGATTTAATAAATTTTTTTGTTAAATTTATTGACCAAACTTACACATATTGATACCATTTGTTGAAGAAGAAAGTGGGTGGATGGGAGTTCGCTAAATATTGATTAAAGACGGATTCAACTTCTTCTTTGGAAGTTTTCCACCTACGGAAATAATGCATGACGGTAAATGTTTGTCTTTAATGTTGTGGAAGAGAAAACGTTTACAGCACCTGCATGTCCGCCAGTGAGAGAGACAAATGGTGTCTTCTGAACATAAATTAAGATTCTCATCATTTAATTTGTTATGGTGATTAATAATAATAATCATCATGACTCTTAACTAGGGTGGCATTATCGTCACACACATATTGATCAGAAGGCACACGAATCACAGGTTTTATCATTCTCATCCATGTTCGACTTGAGTATTTAATTCTACATTAATATATCTAAGTGCCTAATACTACACAAACATTGAACAGAGTCATCCTATTAGAGGATGACGCTTCCTTCCTGTACTGAGAAGCACTGCGATTTTCATTGTCACGTCTGTTCGATGAAGTTAGCTTATTAAACTGATAGCATTGTCACTCTGTTGACTTATCTTTTGGTTGGTGCTACATTAGTGGACTGACAGGGATGGATAGAGGTGTTAACATGTTGGATATGACAGAGGTCATTGTCATTCAATTGACCTGTCTGTTGAATAACATTATTTTATTGGATTGATAAGCACGGCACTAACCATTGTCTCTCTCATGGCCTGAAGACATGGCACTAGCCATTGTCTATGTACTGTCATGTGGCATGGCACTAGTTATTGTCTCTGTACTGGTCTGTAGGCATGGCACTAGTCATTGTCTCTGTACTGGCTTGGAGGCATGGTACTAGTCATTGTCTCTAGATTGGCCTGTATGCGTGGCACTAGTCATTGTCACTGTACTGGCCTGTAGATATGGCACTAGTCACTGTCTCTGCACAAGCCTATAGGTGTGGCACTAGTCATTGTA
The DNA here is from genome assembly GCA_028829895.1 of Sinotaia quadrata. Lineage (NCBI taxonomy): Eukaryota > Metazoa > Mollusca > Gastropoda > Architaenioglossa > Viviparidae > Sinotaia > Sinotaia quadrata. The sequence goes on from CM054180.1 coordinate 99,618,746, forward strand.
TCTAGATTGGCCTGTATGCATGGCACTAGTCATTGTCTCTGTACTGGCTTTATTAAACGGTGACATGCTTTTAGCAAGGTTTAGCGAGTGATTGGCCCTTCGGAGAATTGCACTAGTTTATAAATGAGACAGTCCAATGGAATGAGTACTCTTTGATATTATGCGACGTCTTTGATTGTTTCCATTGGATTCGGCAAGTGTATATGTCCTTAAAAGGCAAAATGTAATTATTGTAGCATAGCGGTCTGCTGGCTAAAAGTAGTCGTCAGCATAGCTCTGCGCAATTTACTAAATAAAGTCAGTAATATATAATCGTTATGAACTATTTGCCCAAAGTAAAAACATATCATAATTTAATAAACAGAAGCAGGTATAAATACTCCTTATAAGGGCTGCATGTTCAAAGTAAAAGCTTGTCACCGTTTAATAAATATAATTAGTACAAAAAATATTTGTTTTGAGCTGCTTGCTAAAAGTAAAAGCATATATCAATTTAATAAATATAATCAGTAATAAATAATCGCTATGTGATCAGTAGTATGCATTTATGTATTTATAATGCACTGCTGGTCACACCAAACAGTATATAGGGATTTTTTAAAACTTAATGTGAGTGCGTTTGTGTGTATGTGTGTTATGCACACAAAAGATTGAATCTTTTAAAGTATGTTTTACTTCGGTTTATGTAAAAATATTGTGACTTTTCTACATGCGAATTTTCTTATTCTAATTTATATATTCTTTTTATATGTGCATTTTTCTGTTGCTTTAATAAGAAATCTTAATCCATCGTCTTTGACATCTACTCTTGTACCGGATATTGGGTATTAATGATTCAGAACTCCAGGTTTTGTCTGCTTGGAAAGAAGCTTGTCTATTATGTACAGTAGACAACGTCTAAGTTTACTTATAATTTTCGTTTGCTGTTGCGTTTTTTGTTTCTGCCACATATACTATGAAATATATTGACAATGTTGATTAATTGTTTAGCTAGAAAAGAGGCCATCCCCTAAGAAACCGGAATTGGAATCCAGCTCTGCCGGCTGCCAGAGTGCAGAGGCGACCATCAACAGTAGACCTCGTTTCGAGTCTGTCGGATACGCTCTTCCTAGTAACGCCGTGCTCCTGAATGCGAGCAGACTGTTGACTGATTCTCAGCTGCTAAATCAATTAGAGTACCGATGTCCGGCGTTGGATGCTGGCAGTGTGTTCAGACCCTCAGCCAAAAGTAGTCTGCTCACAACTCCGGATAAAGAATCAATGGCGAAAGAAATTATACATGACCTTAGTCCCCAGCGTGCAGAAGACATTTCCATGCAGCAAAAAGGAGTTAGCGGTAATTTGACTGAGCCAGAACTGCCATCTAGCTCTGAGCTACAAAGCGCTTTGAACCAAGGTCAATCCTGCTTAAGTATACATCCCCAAGAGGCGAAGATTCAGAAGACAGAAAGTAAACAAATCAATGACAGAGATCTGGCTAAGCATACTAGATCCATGGAAACCAGCAGCGGCTCTTCCAGAACTCTTCGTTTTCGTCTCGCAACCAGTAATGGATCTCTGGAAGGCAATGCCGTGAATACGACTGCGCAAACTGCAATTACACAGACAACGACTTCTATCCCATATTTAACGTCCTGGAACGGCAGTCAACCTCGCCGCTTAAAGGGAGACAATCACAGGAGGTCTGGATCGAGTGGTAGCGAAGTTAATTTGCGGCAGCTAGCCGAATATATTCTGTCTGCTGACGACTTATTACCGCAAGGAAAGTTTCGAGATCTCCAAGAACATCCGGAGAACCATACAGCAAGAAAGAGGCCCTCCATTGCTTCTGGGGTATATCATGCTGCTGAAACGGATGCACCTGTAGGATTACCTTGCACCCTTTTATATCTGTTTGTCTTAAGTTCGTGCTCTGATATGCTGGTATTGCAGTTGCTAATGCTAAGGTTTGGGTGCTTTCAATTTAATTCCTCAGCATTGGTTGTAACTTGTAACGTACGTTTTGGTTGTTATATGCTTTTTGATTGATGCGCATTAAATAATCACTTAACTCTTTTTGCAGAAACATATACTAAACATAATTACTTAACAGAGATGCGTTAGAACAAAATGTATGCTATTGCCCCCTCCCTCTCCCCAATCTTAACATTTTCTAATATTTTTCAGTAGAGTGCAAATGTTGATTTATGTATTCTCTATTGTTCCAAGTCGGTATTTGGCATTAATTCATAATTCTAAGGCTAATTACACAGAAACCACGCCAATTAAAATTTATAACAATTTTTTTTTAATTGTTGCGTTTCTAAGTTATTACCTCCTTATTACCTACTAATTATATTTTTATTAGCAGTTCACTTTACTAGTGGTATAACGTGCACATAGTGTTTATATTTGGCACGCGCGCACGCACGCAAACACACACACACACACACACACACACACACACACACACACACACACACACTTCCCATATAAGAAGTGTCACTGTATACTTCTTTGGTCGCCTTGATTGATATACACCAGTAAACTATTTCTTTTTATATCTTGCTAACATGCTTTGATGGAAATTATTTGTGATGTGGATAACATTTCGTATGTAAAGTTCCAGTACTCTACTGTAATTTGCTTTAATATGCATTTCATATTGGACTGCTTCACTTTTTATTCTCTTTAAAATATAACATTTCGTGTGTAAATTCCAGTACTATACTGTAATTTGCTTTAATATGCATTTCATATTGGACTGCTTCACTTTTTATTCTCTTTTAATTATAAGCTATTCTAGTGCACATGGTTGTTATGTACCATGTTGTTATGTATGTCCTTTTTAACTAGTTAACGTAGGTTTTGCAAATTATTATTATATACAGTCTAAGACTATACATGTATAGCTTTATATTCTTCTAACAATTTATGACACACGAATTACTTATTGCTCTTTGTGACACCTTTGGGCACCCTTCACTCGTTATGATTATTATTTATTAATTAATAACACATAATTAATTATAAGTGATCGAGAATCTCAATTTATAGTTATTAATAATTCTCCCACAAGACCAACATGTCTCCCACTTGGCAGATTATAAGGGTATCATAAAACTCTACCCTTTACACAATGTTAAGATAGACGTTTAACTGTCACATAAAGTTCTGCAGGTGGAAATTTCTTACTAAAGGAGTACTAAAAATCCGTCTTTTATTAATATTTAACGAGCCCCCATCCACCCACTATTACTCCAGCATAAGTTTTAATATATATATATACAAGAAGGTTAATAAATTTAAATCTATTAAATCAACGATCAAATATACAACATATGAATATAAATTATAATCAAAAGAGCAATGATGTTTACATCACTTTACAATTATGTTTCATTACGTTAAACACTCATTCAGTTTATTCTAGCATAGACATCAGCAGTCAAATTAAAAAATATATAGATAGATAGATAGATAATTAGATAGATAGATAGATAGATAAATAAATAAATAAATCAAATTCATGGATATAATTCATCACAGAAATGAGAGTTTAGTTTTAGCGAAATAATTATAGTCAATGTACATAACTTTTTCAATGATGGCTGCTTTCACTAGCCTGTGTGTTCACAATCAAGCAGTTTGCAACAAGACTCGTTCTTTCTTATTAGATGATGATCTATGTACCCCTTCTAGGCACATTACACAACTGTTCCAAAGTCTTTGATGTGCTCACAAGCACACTGAGGAGAATCATCCAGAACTTTGCATGAGCTAATCAAAGCACATCACGTGGAGTATTGTAGAATCTTCAAGAAATGTTCAAGAAACTTTCAAGAATTCTCCAGACCAAACTCAAGCCTCAATTTTTGCCATATTGGCCCTTGATCGGAATGCACAGGAATCAGCTTACAGTAATACGTTTACTGATAAGTTCGATGACAATGTTGGATGCACATACTAACGTGATCCAGTAGAGTACAGTAGTCAATGCAGTCTGAAGCAGCTTCAAGGTTATAAAACAAAAAATAGGTGCACTTCTCTCTGCAAAAGTCAAATTGAGGCACTGCTAAATTTCAGGCATATTTCATCTCTAAACTCCTTTCTCTCTCATACACATTCTCAACTTACAAATCCTGCAATGATATTCATTAGCTCGATACACAAGCAGCATAAGAAATATAGCATTGATCAAAATTCACAAGTATAATTTACAACGTAATCAAATTAGGGAACATAGAAATAATAGTTCAATTACATAAGGCATTCTCCATTTCAAAAATAGATGAATAGAAAACGTGTACGAAATATTTCTAAATTCATTCTTTCCCTATCAGTCAGTTAACTTACCATAAGCTAAAGATTGCCTTTATAATTGGAGTTATGTCAAATCAAAGTGATTAGATTATAGAATTTTCTTCAACAAAATAACTTTCGATCTATCCCCATTGGATGAAGTTGTTATGAACAAGTTTGAGACTATTAGTCAGAAAAACTACTCATCTGCTTGGAATTGGTTTGGATTGCATCAGCAAGATCTAGCATATTGTTTACCTGAGTTGTTTACTCCAACTCTGAGGCTTACAAAAAATACCAACATAAGTAGTGCCGAAGATCGAGTCACGTTAACATTGGCAACAATGTATAATTATTAAGTTTAGAGATAGGGATAGGAAATTTACTCCGCCACATTTTTTTTATAAATAATTCTTGCATGCATAAATTTTAAAGTCTTCACACACTGCTAAAGCTTACAAGTTATGAACTCAGGGGGAGAAGTATGGATATCTAGTCCCACATATCTAGTTCAAAGGATAGCAACAGCTCTTGACTGCTGCCTGGTTTCGCGGTTGGCTGCACTAATAATAAATGTTTAAGGGCGTAGACTGCCAAGTCTGTGGCCCTTTAGTATTCTCCATTCATTCATTTTTAGTGGGGGGTTTGGCAAGTCTTTATAATAAAGTTTCTTTAAGCTTTATATTATTATTATTATATTTTATAGACATACTGAAGATGAGCTAATTATATTTGTGATGGTATTTTAGTCATGATTATTGTAGTATTAAAATGCTAAATGGAGCATATATTAATGGTTACTAAACATATATTGTTATATTTCAAATGTAAGTAAAATTATTTTTTTCTAAACATATATTATCTTATTTATTTAAAATATCTATTTTCGTGTGTGCACCTTCAAGATTTGTTTTCTTTTAGTGGTACTAACAGCCCTCTCAGCAGAAACGCTTTCTTTTTTTTTTTTTCCATTCTTCTTGTTTTTCTTCTGTAAATCTAGCATTTCAGTCTGATTGTCTTTTTCTGATTTCGTTACAGATGTGGTTTGATTCAAATGGCCGCGCATATGTCAGCTTAGCCACACGCTACGCTCCGGTGAAAAAGTAGCGTTGTCCCCCACAGTAGGTACTCACTGTCACTTTCACCTCTAGTGGCTCTTGCAAACAGCTGGCTTTCATTTTTTTTCAAGCTGTCTTAGTATTTACTCTGCTTTTCTTTTAACTCCCGTTAGCCTGCTAGTACAGTAGCTCCAACTGCTTTACTGCTTTGGTGACTTAACAACAATAATAAAAAGTTACAAATCTCTAAATCATTACAAGTTGTAGTATATGTGCTTGGTGTTGATTTTTTTTAGATTTTTTTTTTAATGCACACCTGTTAGATAATATTAAGCTTTTTACAGAAAAAGATATAAAGATAGATGCTGTTGCTCGCAAGCTTGATTTTCTCTTTTCTCTATGGCTTCTTGTTCAACATGATAGTGCTGCTTTTTTCCGCTTAACCTTTCCACTGTTTGCTGGCGTCAGATTTGTTGCATTCAGAGCAGTGACCTACATATGCATTGCATCGTGTTTGTAAACAATTCTGCTTGTGAAATGATGTATTCCTCTACTTTCTTTTCATTATGCTTTTGACGCTCTTATTTGTGGGCCTGCTGCAGGCACCAGAATCGCTCCGATCCCTGCCAAAGTGCTAAAAGTAAACTTTGCTTTCACTTTATAAATAGACGATTTGTTTTTCTACTACTTGGTGGAGTTATTTGCCAACCCGTTTTTGTTTTCAAGAAAAAATGCTCTAGTTGAACCCCTTATTACAAACAAGTTTAGTCTTCTAGCACAGAGATGAAATACCTAAGTTTAGCCTAGTGAAATAGAGGCAGATAAGTTTAACCTATTTAATTTAGAGTTAGCTAAGCTTAATCAAGGTAAATATAGTTAGCTAAATTAGTTTAGTTAAATAGGAACGAAGTGCTTAGTTTAGTTAGTTTTATATAGGAACAAATGGAAAGTTTAGACTAATTTGAATAGAGTTAGGCAAGTTTAGACCATTTAACAAAAGTTTAGCCTAAACTTCACTTAAATAGGAATAAAAAGATAATTTTATCTTAAAGTAAACCTTTTCTTGTGTGTTTATGCCTTCATAAAGCATCTCACTCTTTTCCCTATTTTGAGTACTTAAACAACTTATTTGTTTATTTCTTTGTTTGTTTGTTTGTTTCTTTGTTTCTTTGTTTCTTTCTTTCTTTCTTTCTTACTTTCAACCTATCTTTCAACCTTTCTTTCTTTCTATCTTTCTTATTTTCAACCTATCTTTCAACCTTTCTTTCTTTAACCCTTCGTTCTTTCTTTCTTTCAATCTTTCTTTCTTTCTTTCATGTTTGCTTGCCTGTTGTAGCATCAGCCTAACGAATAAATTTTCATAATTTGTTTAAGATTTTATATCTAGTTTAAAGTCTCCCATATTATCACGAAAATATATTTGTATTAGAGGGTAAGATCAGTGATGTTAGTAAGAATGCTTTCAAGTGTTTATTGATTTGTAAATATAATATTTTAGGAGGTTTTTTTCATTTAAAACCCATTATTCGTTTAAAGATTTATTGGAGCGATAGAATGAGAACGAAAGAGAAGTAAATAATAGAGAGAGCTTTTAATGTAAACAGATATATCACGATCATATTAATCAGTGGCACAGTGTATTCATAATCCATTTCTTATCAGCTATTTTGACTAATACGACTTAATTTTTTTTTAATGTTATGTAGTTTATACAGTACATTGTTGCCTCAAAACGTGTGCCTATATGAATTATATAATATTATCATACAGTATATACTTAAGCGGTGACAAAGATGCCATTTTTAGTCTTGAACTTCTGGCGGTCTACAAGTATTAAGTAATTAAGTTTGAAGCTATTTGCAGTCAGAGTATTTGTAAAGTTAGTTCCCTCAGCACATTTTTAATAACTTTTCCTTTTTGATCTGTATGTATAATACATGCATTGATGAAGAGAAAGAAAGAATAAGAGATCAATATGTAAGATGCAACAAGTATTGAATCACAAAAAGTGTTTTGTTGTTGGCACCAGAGTGAAATTGTTGTGGTTTGTTTTTTTTAATCATTCCTTTTATAATTTAAATTATTCAGTTCGTTCTGCACTATTAAGCTGACGAGTCTCAGTGAAATTTGAGCCTCTAAACATACTGAGATAGTCTGTCACATGAGAACCCAAGTTTGATAATACTAAACACTATTACTTATAGCTGTAGCCGTTTATACTGTTATGAAATTATTGTATCAAATGCTCAAATATTCAATACTGCGAGTTATTGGGATTTTTTGTTTGTTTTTATAATGATGTTTGGTTTTGTTCTTCTGCTTATACATTTTTCATTGAAGAGATTATAGCCAATGTTATTAAGTGCTGACCATGTTCAAAACCTAATTAGCAATTACTCGGACTTTACATGTTGCCAGTAACCCAAGCTGAGTGTACTGTTAGTCACTGGATATTAAACTTTAATCCACAGTTTTCATACTAGTTTTTTTTTTTTGTGTGTGTGTGTGTGTGCAGGATATGGATTTAATAGGCTCACTGCAGGCGCTCTTTTTAAGCCAGGACCAGACGGAGATAATGCATCACCAAAAATGCACTAGAGGTCGTACAAAATCCGTAGGCAGCATTACCCCAAATTTCGCGATTCGGCGTAATTACCTCAGTATTAATTGCTTGCAGATGAGGAACGCCGTCGTGTACGGAGACTATTATAAACGTTTCTGGCCATCGCCACGCAGGCCTGATTATCTGCACCTGCGCGACCTGATACCTCAATCAAATCGCCATATCCTTGGAAACTGGGAATCCATGAAAACGTTGAAAGGATCCAAGACTGCCAGAGTCAGTAAGTCTCCGAACAGCCTTGACAGCCGGTCTCAATTAAATGACATCTTTAACGGTATAATCGGGAGCAGTCTGGAAAGCCATGAACGGAAAGGATCGCATTATGAACTAGGTGACTCGAAATCAAGCAAGCGCTTATACATTCCTTCACATGTATTACAGAGAGACAACTCTCGAGTCTATTTTTGGAAAGTGTGAAAAGGGTCGACTGCTGTCGGACGTGTGTGTGAGACCAACTAAGTTTGTCCCCCCATATATATATTATATATAGTCTTTTTAAGTGCCTTTAATGTGCGTCAATTTTCTCTTAGATAAAATACCAATAGAACCCAGAGTACCTCAGGAATCATAAAGACATAACTTTTGTGCGAAGCGTGGGCACCTTATTTATTTTTTTAAAATTATCATTGTAAACATTTACTCGGGTTGTCATTCCTAGCCCCATACAGGGATTTATTTAACTGACTGGCCGTTCACGGCAGAATCGCGCCTTTGTACTTTTTACTCCAGCAATAAAATTTCCAACAGTCATCTCTGCGGGAGAAACGTTCTTTTAAACCAGGCAGGTCCTGTTACTGCGTACACGAGCTTAGGTGATAATGCATTAGGTGAACAAACATAAAACATGATACAAAAGATTTTTTTAAAGAAAAATAAATGCACACAAAATTTCGTTTTTGTGAAAAAAATATTTTAAAATATTTCTGCGATTTATTTTGTAATGTTTTGTTTATTTGAAGAAATAAAGTAAAATTCTTCAGGAAGTAAAGGCTCATATGCATTTCATGACAAAATGAGGTTACACAAGAGTCTGGTTTTATAAATAAAATATATAGTTTTTAACTTTTGTAGAGTTTTCTGAAATAAGTGCAAAAAATAAATCATTTGTTACACCTTATGTTTATGACATGAATTTTTGTCTTTGTTTCTACCAGGATTTCTCTGTTCTAAAACCTTTTCACATATTTCTATAACAATGAATCAGCATTCCATCAAAATTACCCACCACATTATAGAATTTGCTGATTACTACTGAAGAGTGCAGGAAGAGGAAAAATAAAAGCTACTGAAGTATTGTATAATAGATACCACTTGAAGTTAAGAGATTCTATACATTTATTACCTGGTCAGAAGTGTTAATAATCATGTATTAAATGCCATTTATGTGTTATCCACCTGCTTATCATTGAATAAATAAATATTACCTCTCATTGAGTGATTATATATTTATAACTGGGCTTTATGCATTGAATGAATATATGCTTAAACTGAGCTGCTGGATGATTATGTACTGTATTTGCTTGACATTGAATGCATATGTATTCTATTACATGACATTGAATTCATATATACTGTATTACCTGAGATTGAATTCTTATGTACCTGCATTACTTGACATTGTGTATGTACCTGTATTACCTGACATTGAATGTGTGTGTACCTGTATTACCTGGCATTGATTGTGTATGTACCTGTATTACCTTACATTGATTGTGTATGTACCTGTATTAGTATTACCTGATATCGATTGTGTATGTACCTGTATTACCTGACATTGATTGTGTATGTACCTGTATTACCTGACATTGATTGCATATGTAACTGTATTACCTGGCATTGATTGCATTACCTGTTTTGAGTGATTATGTTCTTGTATTGCTTGACATCAAATGAATCTGTAACTGTACACTCTCTCAATGAGTGATTAATTATGTACCTGCATGATTAAGTGACTTTGTACCTATATTACTTGAGATTGAATGAATGTGTATCTGTATTACCAGTCATTGAGTAAATATGTATCTGTATTACCTGTCACTGAGTAAATATGTACCTGTATTATCTGTTACATAATGATTATGTACCTGTTTTCCAGTTATTGAATGACTATATGCAATATTACTTGTTACTAAGTGATTATGTAACTGTTATTTATCCCTAAATATAAATATGCATCTGTTATTGAATAATTAGGTACTTATATTACCCATCATTGAATCAGTACATATTTATTTATTAGTGACTGAATGATAACATATCAGCCCAACTTGTTAATGAATGACTATGATTTTTGTTTAATTATTAATTTATATTAACCTCACATACACATTCCTGCCTAACATGGTTATATTAGCAATTATGATCACTTTGGTTGCTATCCATTATGGCATGATTTTATGAGTCTCTCATTGGATAATCACTGACAGTTAAAGACAAGACAAATTATAAATGCATTATTGAATACCTAACAATGCAACTGTGATTGACAAATGAACTAATCAACAGCTAGAAATAATAATTAAAATATTAATTTATTTATATCTCACTACTACTTTAGTACTAGCAACTTGAAGTGGGAGATTCAGATAGCAACATAAATATAAATAAATCAAAAATTAATTAACTACAATTTATGCAGTATTCCATATCCTATTGCAGTGTGTGTTATAGAGTTTGCCATTTTTCTTCATTCTGTTAATAGAATATACAGTATGACCCCTTCACTTTGTCATTGTTTTATTCTGTTCATAGTTATTGAATGATAATGTACCTCATTAATTATAACTGAGCAGTTTTGTACTTTGTTGTAAATGTATGGCTGTGTACCTGGACCATTGAAAAGGTAATATACCTTTATTTCAGTATCACTGAAAGAAATTTACTTGTATTAATTGTTTATACTGTTTTTAATTGTCACTGATTGTGAACTAGTATTATTTGTCATTAAATGAAAGTGTATATGTATGTTATTATCTGTCATCAAATGAATATTTATTTTTATTAATTGTTATTGACTTATTACCTGTCATTGAATGAATATGTATCTATATTAGTTGTTATTGACTTGTTAGCGAATATCTGTGTTTTGTTTTGCCCGTCACTGAGTGATTATGTACTTGCATTCATTGTTAGTGAAATATTATGGGATTGGTGTTGGTGATGTTCTCATGACAGTCTACAACTCTACATGTTTTTTTTAAACAAAGTTAGAAATATATTTTCTAACGGGAACGGTCGAGTTTTGTTTTATGTATTATTACAGTAAATGTTTGAGACTTTGTACATTGTCTGAAAGTTCTGTTCTAGTGATGACAGTGCAAACAAAGGGCATGATTTTAAACTTCTGACAAGTATGCATAAAAAACTATAACAATATATTTATAATTGACTGAGATTAGCTCCACTGGGGAACCGTTAAAAATTGCACATGCCGACCCCGAAGGGTCGTCAGCGCGGGAATTGGGTATAGTTTTCAACAAGCAATAACCACGCCTCGGATAAACCTCATCGGCTATGGTATCGCCACTGCGCAAAGCTAAAAATAATTTGATGGCCAACGCACCCACTTAAAAGCTATAACCTACTATATAAAGGTGTTCCTGAATTTTTGCAGCTAATATTTCGTAACCTATCATATTATTTTAGAATATCAGTATATAAGTGAAAATAAATTGATAATATACTTAGAAGAATTAAATCTAGCAATTGTCATATTATGGCATTTAGAAACACCTTTTAAATACTTTGCAAAATACCTAACCGACGTCTAGTATTGCCTTACGAAAAAGAACGTTTTGCTGCTTGCTGTAGTTTGATTGGTCAGGCTAGTTGAGGCGCAGTTTCGGCTAGCCGGAGAACAGGCGTGAAGTGCTCGCGTGATTGAGCAGGAGAATTTAATACGGTTCCTCATCATGAATGACGTCAGCTGATTGCGAAAAACACTCGTTAAGAACTGAGATTCAATTCATAAGGATTTATGCAAATTTCTGTTGACGGCATATATGTGGACAGAGGTCTAGCCAGTCGATATTTTTTAACATTAATTTTAGAGTCCTATTTCCAAGATACAAGAAATACATTGGAAGTAGAAAGCACGATGTGCGCCTGTCACTAGAACTTTGCTATGACAAGTGCATTTTGATTAGAATAACTGCAGAGTTTTCTTTGAAGTATCAGAAATTTACTCGATAATTTCTGCATCGGATTCTCGCGTGTGTGTGTGTGTGTGTGTGTAGGTGCGCGCTAGAGTTATTATCAGTCAGTCATTAAGGCTGAGAAAGCATTATCAGAAAGACAGGTCATTGTGATAAAAATATGTTTTAATTTGACCAACTTGTGGGGGTTTTGTCATTTAGAGGTTTAGTTATTATTGTCGATTCATTTCAGTGTTTATTCCAGCATAGTAGGCATTGACTGAACTGTTGGCGACTCAGTGAAGCGAGAATGGTGTGGTTGTGCAGCCAGTCAATCAGTATCAACTGACCCGTTCTGTTCACGTTTGTCTGATAGAAGTTCGGGTGAAATATAATACCCTGTGTGAGCCCGCAGCATGTATTTGTGAGCTAGTGCTCCTATCAAAAACCGGCTAGTCGGCATACGGTAGGGGTTGCCTTTTAGACTATACGTTCGAGACGATAAACTGTGACACAAAAAAAATGCCCCCCCCCCCCCCCACACACACACACAGACAACTATCGGAAAACGTTGTTCAACTCTGCACTGCGACACCCCTGTATATTATGTCAGTGGATTGCCACATCTAGTTAAGGAGTCGTTCTACGTTTATCACAAATTTGTCTTATGATATTCATAACTCTGCTTTATGGTGAGCCATGTGATATCATAAATGGCTCCTTGACTTAACACAATGAAACATTAGGTGAAAGTTTGAATTTGTGATATCCAGACTGTATTTGTATTATCATAAGCAAGACTGACTGCTTGCTTTCGCGCCAGCAAGCAAGATTGAAGTTAGTAGTAGTAGTAGTACCGTTACTTCTTTGCCCCACAGGAATTGCGTTAAAACTTTTCATCTTGGCGATGTTCTCGGTTTTTGGTGGATTCCTGTGAGGCCTTCCTCTCTTCTCTGGCGTTTGGAGAGGGCGGCGGTGTTGCGTTAGGATTTTCATCTGTCAGTGTCTGCTCCTTGTTTCGAGTGTTTGCTTGTCCGGTTTTTTTTTTGTTGTTGTTTGTTTTTCTCCTGTCGTTGCTGTGGTGGTTGTTGCTTCTGCTGTGGTGGTGTTGTCTGGGTGGATGCTGGATGTTTTGTCTGGGTGGATGCTGGGTGTTTTGTCTGGGTGGATGCTGGATGTTTTGTCGTATGTCCTGATTGGCTGGAGGGGCATGCCTTAGTCCGGTAATCCGTGGACTAGCTTTCTTTTGTGAGGTGTTGCTGTTGTTGTTGTCACGTCCGATGTTCAAGCTAGGGGGTGGGAGAGGGTGTCTCACAGAGCCCAGGCTGGTAACACACTAAGTCTTTACCTAGTGTGTACATGCGCCCAGGGTGTTCAACACCCTGTCCTCTTCACTGGCGTTGTTGTTGGTGTTGGCGCTGTCGTCGATGTTGTCCCCGGCGTCCGTTGGGATATGTGTACGTCGGCGCTGGTGGCCAGTAGAGGTAGTCCAAGAGCAGTTGTATCATATCGGCAATGGGGTGGTTGAAGTATCCCCATTGCATGCGTTGTTGTTGCACCCCTTGTCGCCGCCATTGTTGTCGTTGTCGTTGTTGTGCTGTTGCGCTGGCTGTGGTTCCTGTTGTTGTTGCTGTTTTCTTATGTGTGGAGGTGGGCGACGTCTTTTGGTTTTGTCTTTTTGTTGCGTTGTTTGTCGTTTATGCCTGTCCACTCTAGGTGTTGTCGGTGTTGTTGGCGTTGTTGTAGCTCTTGGTGGTGATACTGGTAGAGGTGAGAGGAGTGGGGCCACCTGCGCTTTGTCCAATTCGGCGATGGCTGTCTCCATTTCTGCTCTATCCTCATTCTCCTCTGAGCTGTCTATTGCGCTTTGTGCTTCGTTTTCGTTTTCGTCCGTGTTGTTAGATGGCGTCTTTATTTTGTCTGTTGTGCTTTGCGTGGGCGCTTGTATTTTTTCTTCTTCCTCTGTATTTTTTTGTCTTTTTTATTTGGCGGCAGTGTCCAGATAATCTTCGTGTTGGTTTCTTTGTCATTTGTTTTTGCTGGCGGTGGTATTCATAATAGTGATCTCTTAGTTCATCTACTATTATGAGTAGGCAGTCAGTGATCCCTTTTGTGTCCGTCGGCTTGTTGTTTTGAAAAATAAGCCACGTCATCCTTTCGAACTGTTGGTCCAGTTTGGTGGAGTGTGTTTTCAGTTGGAAATATAGTGGGTTAAGTGTTGTCCAACTGAGCTCCTCTGAGGCGTACATCTTCATCAGATGTTCTCTGTATCTTGTAATCTTTCAGTTTGAAGCCGTCGGATATTAGCAAAATCTTCGTTATCATCGCTCAGATATGCTAGGCCCGGCTCATCTGATCGGAATGTTGGTGTAGGAGATGAAGTTGGGCATTCTCCCTGTGGCCCTGATAAGGGCTTGGATGCGGCGGCAGATTTTCGTGTACGCCTTTTCCCCATTTGTCTTTTTCCGGTAGTCCGACGAAAAAGTTTGTTGACAGCTTTCCTTCAACAAGATTGAAAAATAAAACAGACCTTTTATGGTTTGTGGCTGAATGCGATCAGAGACTCAAGGGTGAGAGTGTGCGCCAAACTAGGTGCGACCTGTTTCACCCCCTTCCGCCAGCCCACCTGCCTTCCACCTCAGACGCACCGCGAGGCAGTGGGGCTCTCCCCGAAGCAGCCCAAGACTAAGAACATCGTGCAGATGAAAGGTCTATTGCGGCTTCTGGGATGAGAGAGCGTCTCACACAGCATAACATGGGATCGGAGTTAGGCTGCTAAGATTAAACCTGACAATGATGATCATTGATTTCCTGAGCACAGATCCAGTTGTAGATCCTTAGCGGGCGAAAGGGTGGAAAGAGAGATGGGGTAGATGAAGGTGGGCTAGGAGCAAAGGTCGCGACGTGTATGTGTGTACAGTTTGTAGTCCGTTATGAATATACTATTTGAAAATTCTGATGGGTGTAATACACCCGCGTGCGCATTGACTTATAAATACAGCAAACATGATCAAATGCGCGGTAAAATGCCCGATCTGCTCGTTCTTGCGATTGATTAGCTGTCATGAGAATTGTGTCCCCTTTGAACGTGTGAATTATGGCTCATTACACTCGACTATACAATACTATATGAGTCAAGTCACTGCTGCTTATTACTTTAAATTCTGGTGTTTCAGTTTATTTTGAATCTGGAATGTTATATGATGTCTAATATTTTGACGTTTCTTTCACTTTAATTTCGATTTTGGACAATTTTTAAGATACTTGCATAATTTCTGGCGTTTCATCCACTTCATTTCAGGCCTAGACCATGTTAAAGTGTATTGCGGATTAAAAGAAAAAAAAGGTCTGATAATTTCTTCTAAATGTTGACATTTTATTCAGTGGAATCGAAAATTTATTAACCGAGCTTTGTAACCAGTGCGTTTAATAAATAACCCCAACTTTAAGAACTATAAAGAGAAGTAACTTTTGTCGCAAACTGAACTGTTATTAACGATTGCCTCCCCTTATACCCCATCCTTACCTTTTCTTCACCATTTTGGGTTTTGAGTATCCGTTAAATACACTATAGCACATGTTATGTTCTTTTTTCGTCTCTTGAAGATGAGATTTTGAGTGACAGCTAAAATACAACGTTGTGAATGAGATATAAGTGACAACAAAATATTTTAGTGATTGGTAAAATACATTGTGGATAAGATTGTGAGAGACGGCTATGTCACTTTTAAGATTTTGAGTCATAGATAAAATAGCCTAATAGAGCATTACAGTTCAGGTTTTGAGAGCTAAGTACAATGTTGCTATATCTCATTTTCGTGTTTTGTGAATGAGATTTTGAGTAGTTCATACAACAATTTTGCAATTACAAGGTACATGAGATTTCAGTTACAGCTAAAATGCAGCAACCATTGATTATTCATTTTTATGTACAGCTATAATACTGTATTGTCGATAAGGTTTTGAACCGCGATTAAAACACTATTCTTGATAAAGTTTTCAATCTCGGCTAAAATATGATATTGCCGATGAGATTATGAGTGAGAGCTAAATTACAACTGTTATTCCACCATTATGTATTTAGTGGATGAGATTTCAGTGACAGCTAAAATACAGCATGGTAGATTAGATTTTGAATGACACCTAAAATACAAATATCTCTTCATGTTTTGTGAATGAGGTTTTGAGTAACAGCTAAAATACAAGTATCTCTTCACCCGTCTTGTGAATGAGGTTTTTTGAGTGACAACTAAAACAGAAATATCTCTTCACTTTTTGTGAATGAGGTTTTGAGTGAAACTAAAATACAAGTATCTCTTCACGTTTTGTGAATGAGGTGGTTAATGAGTGACAGCTAAAATACAAATATATGTTCACGTCTTGTGAATGAGGTGGTTAATGAGTGACAGCTAAAATACAAATATATGTTCACGTCTTGTGAATGAGGTGGTTAATGAGTGACAGCTAAAATACAAATATATGTTCATGTCTTGTGAATGAGGTGGTTAATGAGTGACAGCTAAAATACAAATATATGTTCACATCTTGTGAATGAGGTGCTTAATGAGTGACAGCTAAAATACAAATATATGTTCATGTCTTGTGAATGAAGTTTTGAGTGAAATAAAATACAAATATCTCCTTACATTCTGTGAATGAAGTTATGAGTAACAACTAAATTATAAATATCTCTTCACGTCTTGTGAATGAGGTTATGAGTGAAGGTAAAGTACAGCATTATACACACATGCATACGCTTGCTCGTGGACACAAACACATACACTTGCGTTGCCCTAAGCGAAAGAAAATAAACACACCTTCCAGCACATTGAAACTTTCAAGAGCTTAGTGTCATCTGTTCCCACAAAGTCTAAATATAGCAGAATAGCTGTCTTAACACAAGCAGAAATGATTTTAACAACAACGAGGCTTCACAGGTCACATATTTTAAGAAATTGTTCGGACATTGCGCATTATCCATTAACATAAATGTCAGCAGTAGGATGTAGCTTTCTAGCCTGAAACAAAGAACAAAAATATTGAGAGTATAGATTAAAATGAATGTCAGCATTAGGGTGTAGCTATTTAGCCTGAAACAAAGAACAAAAATATTGAGAGTATAGATTAAAAACAAAGCACAACATACAGGTAGACAAATAACATCACATTTAATTTTTAAAACTTGACAGGATGGCTAAGCAAGCATTTTGACGTCATAAAAGTATTACGTCATTTGCTACGTCTTCTCATGATACAATAAATGACAGAAATGCAGTCATCTCCCTTTCTGAGTTTACTTTTTAATTTTCTAGTTGGAGAAACAATACGCAAAGCTGCGTATGAAGATGGCTTATTCTGTGAGATAGATAGAGATAGATAAATAGATAGATAGATAGACTGACGGACGGATGGATGGATAAATAGATCTTCATTGAATCATGTCACAACTCTTGGCAATGAAGTTTTCTTAACAGGATTCATACATTATTCTGGAAAAGCAATTTCACCAATTTGTTTATTTGAATTTAACTATTCACATATTCTGTTGATGTGTGTTTGAGTATGTGTTGTCTTAGTAAATGTCATTTGTGAATATGTGTACATATACTGTTATCTTGGTACTTGTGTATGAGTTTGTATTTTTTGTCTTGGTAAATGTCGTTTGTGTATATGTATCTTGTCTTGGTAAATGTCGTTTGTGTATATGTATCTTGTCTTGGTAAATGTCGTTTGTGTATATGTATCTTGTCTTGGTAAATGTCGTTTGTGTATATGTATCTTGTCTTGGTTAAATTCGTTTGTGAGTATTGTTGTCTTGGTAAATATTGATGTACGTGTTTATATTCTGTTGTTTTGGTAAATGTGTGCGTGTGTTGCCTGTTTCCTTTATATAATACCCTTGTAGGCGAGTTTGTTGTGTGCAAGTGTTTTCTCTCCATTATCTTAATAGTTGTTTGTGTGTGTGTGTGTGTGTAAATTTGTTCTCATGTCATGAAAAATGTTGTGTGTACGTACGTATGACTGCTAGTTTTGAGAGTGTTGATTGTCTGCATTCTATCGACTCCGTGAAGTGTAATTAACCGAAATTTCAGCTGTATTTCTCTCTTCTAATGAAAGTAAATCAGTTTTGATTGTTTTCTAATTAATGATATTTTTAATGTCTGCAGTCTAATTAAAATAATAGATGGGTGGGTGGTAGGTAGCACTTTGCTTTCTTACAAAGTCCACAGGTGCTTTCACAAAGTTCCTGAATCTGCGGGTCAGCGCACTGTGTCGCAAATTCGGTCGGACACGATCCAAGGTATAGATCTTGGCACGTGACTGTAGTAAAGACAAAAATCATACATTATAGATCTTGGAACGTGACTGTAGTAAAGACAAAAATCATACATTATAGATCTTGGAACGTGACTGTAGTAAAGACAAAAATCATACATTATAGATCTTGGAACGTGACTGTAGTAAAGACAAAAATCATACATTATAGATCTTGGAACGTGACTGTAGTAAAGACAAAAATCATACATTATAGATCTTGGCACGTGACTGTAGTAAAGACAAAAATCATACATTATAGATCTTGGAACGTGACTGTAGTAAAGACAAAAATCATACATTATAGATCTTGGAACGTGACTGTAGTAAAGACAAAAATCATACATTATAGATCTTGGAACGTGACTGTAGTACAAACAACAAAAACGTTCAGTTTAGATCTTGGCACGTGACGGATCTCTTCCATATGATATGCTCTGATGTGGTGATTTACAACCATCTGTAAATGTATAAAGCCTGCTTAACAGCACTATCTCCATAAAATTAATTCTGATATGATGGAATACAAACAGTTTTACCTGTATGTGTGTAAAGTATACTTAAAGTGTAAGTATTGTTTCTTAAAACCCTTATCTGTCCATTTTATATTAACTCCTGGAACCAATAAGAATAAACAATCGGGAAAACCCAATTTAAAAAGTGTATATCTATTAAAAAGTAGAAAGAAACCACCTATTCTGTCCGTTTTAATTCGGCAGCTCACAAACACACGAATGAATACAATATGATTATGTGTCATATTTACCTTTCTTTTTGTAAATTATACATTATATTTTATGAATTCATTCATGTGCTCAGTCAAATACTCGTTACTATTTTTACATTTTTTATTTCATTCCTGTATTATTATTATTATTTTTTTTTTTTTTTAGGTATTTCAAGCTCATTAAGAAAAACGTAATATATACAAAAATATTTTATATCTGACATTGACTTATTTCATATGCCTTTAATCAAGCCAATCAAGGAAAGACTGCTCAGTTTACTGATCAGTAACAATAATATTAAACAAGGAAATTTTAATTAAAATATAAAAACTACAGATTTTGATTTTGCTTATTAATTTTATTATTTCTATTGAACTTTAAAGCCAGACAAACGTCACATGAATTTGTATTACTTTGAAAGATTATAACAAGAAGTTTAAGCATAAATTGCATTTGTTGATAGCATGTTAGGACTGAAATCAATCTATTTCTTTTCCTAAACGACTGAAAAGTAGGTTAAGTTTCTGTGTATAATCCATAATTTATACAAACATTTAATTACATTGTACTATATTTTGCAATTTCAGATTGTTTATAATACCTAATTTATTTGTTAATTTATACTGTTGTAAATTTTATTATTTTCATAATTATTAACTTTTAAAAATTAATTTGTATGTATTGATTGCTTTATTTATATTGTAATTTTAATTTTAATTGTAATTTTATTATTATTATTATTATTATCCCTTTATCACGACTTCTATTGACTGTCGGTTACGAACCAAGGTCTCGGAATCTTACCAAAATTCTAGGAAATCCAAGACTTTTTATTATTATTTGTGCCTCATAAAAAATGTCACTGTATATAATATATAAAATTGATAATTAACACACGTCATAGGAATATGATCAGACTAATAATCTAAACTTCGTTTATTAAAAAAATTAGATGTATGTATAGCGAAAAGTTAGCATTTACTCCGCAGACTAAGCTAACTAGATCTATATTCTAAGTAATAAATCTCTTAGCTAAGCATTCAAATGTTATAGTTTAATCAGAGAGGTTAATCGTGTTTGTTGCCGGACTAGACAAAACTATCGTCTGCTTCCATTTCAATTCACTTACAGCCCGTAGTGTTGTCAATGCGTCCGAATGTGGCCTTTTGAATTCTTTCACTTTCTGTTTCAGCAGACTCGAATTGGCAAGGAACTAATCCTTGGGTTTTTAAAAAATATTATATTAATAGATTCGAGATATCTCCAGTGGTTCATTATAATTATCGCTTCATTTTCGTTTTAATTCGTAGCCATGCTTCAGGCCAAGTCTTTGTTTTCAGTCATTTGACGTCACAAGCTTATGTATTTCCGACGACGCCCTAACTTTATGTTCGGCAAAATCCGTAAAGGAAAATATATTTGAATTCACAAAGTGCATTTATCGATCATTTTTAACAGAACAACTAGGTTTTATCGAAATAATAATTTTGGTTAATTTTAATAAAAATGTTTCGGGAAAAAATGTTTGGAACCAATACCAACCCTTTAAAAGGGTTAAATATAATTAACTCTGATCTGATGGAATACAAACAAATACCTGTAGGTATTGTGCTGCCTTCCCCTGGGGACGGGACAGGGGGGACGACGCCGTTGACGAGATCGTGAATGCACTCCTCTGTTTCACAACAGTAACGACACTGGTAGTCATGTCTGTTTGGGTCGCAGGCGGCATTGTTATTATATTGCAGGTTGAAACATGTCTGCATCTCCTGGATTTTTGCAAGAAGAACAAGAAACATTATGGAACGTTGAGGGGAGATGATCATGAAACCAATGAAAGCTGATGAGATACATTTCAAATGCTCACTTCTGGAATAGCAAAAGTGATTGGATTTTCTATTGTTGGAATAGCAAAAGTGATTGGATTTTCTATTGTTGGAATAGCAAAAGTGATTGGATTTTCTATTGTTGGAATAGCAAAAGTGATTGGATTTTCTATTGTTGGAATAGCAAGAGTGATTGGATTTTCTATTGTTGGAATAGCAAGAGTGATTGGATTTTCTATTGTTGGAATAGCATGAGTGATTGGATTTTCTATTGTTGGAATAGCAAGAGTGATTGGATTTTCTATTGTTGGAATAGCAAGAGTGATTGGATTTTCTATTGTTAGAATAGCAAGAACGATTGAAGTATCTCCTATTAGAATAGCAGGACTGATTGGATTTGTACTGTTGGTAAAATGACGCAATAGAATACCAAGACTGATTGGATTTGTACTGTTGGTAAAATGACGCAATAGAATAGCAAGACTGATTGGATTTGTACTGTTGGTAAAATGACGCAATAGAATAGCAAGACTGATTGGATTTGTACTGTTGGTAAAATGACGCAATGTGAAGAAGTAAAGTGCTGGAGTTTCTGCTTACTGGAATACTATTGTGAAGAGAATATGATTACGATAACAATACTGTTATGATGACAATACTGTTACAAAGAGAATACTGTTATGATGACAATACTGCTACGAAGATAATACTTTTACGATGACAATACTGTTACAAAGAGGTACTGTTATGAAGAGAATAATGTTACAATGATAATACTGTTATGAAGATAATACTGTTACGATGACAATTCTGTTATGACGATATACTGTTACGAAGAGAATACTGTTACGATGACAATACTGTTACAAAGAGGTACTGTTACGAAGAGAATGCTGTTACAATGACAATATTGTTAAGAAATGAATACTGTTACAATGACATACTGTTACGATGACAATACTGTTATGAAGAGAATACTGTAAATCATTAGTAAAGTAGTACTAGAATATTTGAAAGTGAAAATAGATAATGTAGATGATAAGTAGCTTATTCTGAATTTTCCTGAAATGAATTTAAATTTATCTTTCAAATGAAGAAATGAAATAATAATGAATCTGTTTTCTGTTTTTTTTATCTCCCTAACTGAAGATATTAGCTAATATTGATTTTCAGTTTATCTTCCAGTTCAGTAAGTTAGATAATATTGATAGTAAGTTTATTTTCCATTTCAAGAAATTTAAGATACATGTAATACTAAATTTGGGATAATCTCCCATTTCAGTAAATTAGATCATATTGAATTTAGATTTTCTTCCGGCTAGTATAGACAGTATGGTTATATTTTATTCAAAATCACTTTATAGTCATATGCAAAAATGCCAAAGCCAAAGAGGAGGGGAAAGAGCAGACAGTGTAGTCATTGCTAAGAAAAACGTTTGGTTGGCACTCACCTCTATTGGTTGGCAAGCCATGCTGACCCACGGACTGTTGCCATGAGGGGCGTGTGTTTGAACGGCACAAAACTGAAACAAGAGAATTGAACAGTCTTAACACTAACTCCTATACGTCTTAGTTTTAAAATTGCTGTAAATAGCTTAAAAACACGTCATACGAAGCTAAGAAAATAACCATATTCCAAGGCAGGTTAACGATTATCAGCAAGATGATCAAGGCAGATTAGGCATAAAGACAAAGGCAGGCATAAATACACATACTTGCAGACAGTTGTAGAGTGATAATGACAGGGTAATGTACAAACAAGAGGACAACGCAGGATAAATTCACTCACATGAAGAGATGAGACTATAAATAATTAACAGGATAAAGCGCACTGTAAACATAAAAACAGGGTGAAGAACACACTTGGACAGTAGCAAGCAGAATAAAACGTTCACTTAGAAAATAGAAATCTGAATTAAGCGCTGGAAGTTAGATGACAGGAAAACACACAACAAGGAGGATAGTAACAGGATACGTACACAAGAAGTAGATAGAAGTCAGGATAAAGCATGCAAAAAGAAGATAGAAGACAGGATAAAGGTCTTAAGAAGAAGATAGAAGACAGGATAGCGGTCTTAAGAAGAAGATAGAAGACAGGATAAAGGTCTTAAGAAGAAGATAGAAGACAGGATAAAGGTCTTAAGAAGAAGATAGAAGACAGGATAGCGGTCTTAAGAAGAAGATAGAAGACAGGATAAAGGTCTTAAGAAGAAGATAGAAGACAGGATAACGGTCTTAAGAAGAAGATAGAAGACAGGATAACGGTCTTAAGAAGAAGATAGAAGACAGGATAAAGGTTTTAAGAAGACGATAGAAGACAGGAAAAGGTATTAAGAAGAAGATAGAAGACAGGATAAAGGTCTTAAGAAGAAGATAGAAGACAGGAAAAGGTATTAAGAAGAAGATAGAAGACAGAATAAAGGTCTTAAGAAGAAGATAGAAGACAGGATAAAGCTCGTAAGAAGATAGAAGACAGCATAAAGCTCGTAAGAAGATAGAAGAGAGTAGATTTTAAGAAGAAGATAGAAGACAGCATAAAACTCGTAAGAAGACAGACGACAGGATAATGGAGGAGAAAATAGAAAACAAAGTACAGTACAACACAATGCAAAGACAGGATATATCATTGAAGGAGAAGATAGAAAACAATGTACAACACAATGAGAAGACAGGAGATAGCATAAAAATGGACAATAAGAAGAAACACTCGTAGACGGCAGAATATACAAGGGGGAAGCATATGCAGGATAAAGTATACAAGGGGAAGGCAGATGACAGGATAAAGCATACTAGGGGGAGGCAGATGACAGGATAAAGTATACAAGGGGGAGGCAGATAACAGGATAAAGTATACAAGGGGGAGACATATGACAGGATAAAGTATACAAGGGGGAGGCAGATGACAGGATAAAGTATACAAGGGGGAGACATATGACAGGATAAAGTATACAAGGGGGAGGCAGGTGACAGGATAAAGTATACAAGGGGGAGGCAGATAACAGGATGAACAATACAAAGGTGATGCAGATGACAGAATATAGTACATAAGGAGGATGTATATGACAGGATGAAGTGTACAAGGAGACAGATGACATGATAGAATATGAAAAGAGGATGCAGATAGGATGAAATGTATAAGCAGGGTTAAGTTTATATGGATAAGATAGAAGAAGGGTAAAGTTTACAAGGTACAAAAGTGGAAGACAGGGTAAAGTTTACACGGATAAGCTACAAAACAGTAGACTTTGGATAGAGTTAACTAGGAGAAAATAGTAAGCACCAAGAAGTTAACTAGGAGAAAATAGAAGAAGGGAAAAGTTAACAAGGAGAAAATAGAAGAAGGGAAAAGTTAACAAGGAGAAAATAGAAGAAGATAAAAGTTAACTAGGAGAAAAAAGAAGAAGGGAAAAGTTAACAAGGAAGAAATAGAAGAAGGGAAAAGTTAACAAGGAAGAAATAGAAGAAGGGAAAAGTTAACTAGGAAAAAATAGAAGAAGGGAAAAGTTAACTAGGAGAAAAAAGAAGGGAAAAGTTAACAAGGAGAAAATAGAAGAAGGGAAAAGTTAACAAGGAGAAAATAGAAGAAGGGAAAAGTTAACAAGGAGAAATTAGAAGAAGATAAAAGTTAACTAGGAGAAAAAAGAAGAAGGGAAAAGTTAACAAGGAAGAAATAGAAGAAGGGAAAAGTTAATTAGGAAAAAATAGAAGCAGGAAAAAGTTAACAAGGAGAAGTTACACGACAAAGTAAAGCACACAAATTGTTTCAAGGTTTTATGGAAAACCATAACTTGTACTTAACCTCGTCATCTTGACAGATATAATTGCCGCGAACGCAGCCAGCCAGGTTAGTGGCATGTGGACAGTGATAATCAAAGCAAAACTGCAGGGTTACTGTTGAAAACAATTAAAGGTCTCTTCAAATTCACATTTTTCTCTCTCACAATTACCAATTCAATTTTTACCTTGAAAGATCGTACATATATTTTTTTCTGTTTTGTTTCTTGTATTGTGTTTTCGAAAGGCTTATGATAATGTAATGCGACATGCTTTCTTAATAATTTCTGATTGGATTGTTTAATGTAGAAAAGGTCAGCACAAAAATGTGTTTGAATGTGTCAATCGTGAATACCAGGAAAATTAAGGAAGCGTTATTTCTGTAACATAGATTCTATTGATATCGTTTCTTTAACAACAACACATACAACAAAAAGTGTTGTAATAGACATGATCATAAACGGTATTTATAGTTTCAGATTTTACCATACTTTTATATCTGAGGAGTATCTGATTAATTTATGTGGCAGAAAAATGCAAATTAATGCACTTAATTAATTTAATTAATATTTAATTAATTCTTCATTTTTGTAATTTTAAATTTCAATTTGCGCCATTCAAATCTCATCGTGATGAGTTTTGAAACAAACAACTCTGACCTACATCCAGAATAAAGGGGAGTTATTGTTAAAGGTCAGTGATTCTTGCATAACTCAGATTAATTTTAGCAATGAGTTCACCCTACCTTTAGTGTTTGTGCAGTCAACCGTGTCTTTTCAGACAAAGCCATTGGAACAACTCTGTTATAGCCCGAAGGCTGATAAATTCTAGAATCTTCCAGATGACCCCTAGAATCACATATAAAGGCAGATTCGAAATTGAACTCTCACAAGCGCGAAAGCGGCGGAAGCCGGAAGCGCCCCCTACACTCAGTCAATCAATGAACTCTCACACTCCACTCCATCACTCACTCCACTCCACTCCACTCGGACTCATTCACACATTTTCGCTTCGGACCACCGACGAACGCACTCATCCATCGGACCGCCGGGAGGAGAGTCATGTCAAAGCGCCACACCAGACAAGCCAGCACCAAGCCTCAGCCCTTTTCAGGGCTGGCAAAAACGCCACTACTGCCCACTCCACCAAGTGACATTTTACGCAATTCTGAGCCAGTCTCAGAAGATGCGGACGGCCCTTTCTGTTTCACAAACGAGCGCATAGCCCAGCTGAGACAGATACGGCAAAAGAGGCTTGAAGAGGTGCAAACATTAAGAAGTACACAAGGAGAAGACTGGACAAAATACTGCTGTGAAATCAGCTTACCAAACGAAAATGGGGTCATACGAACCTTCACACTAGAAACTGAAAACGTTGAACTAAAAAATGCGTTTACTAATTTGCTGTTGACCCTCTTCAACACAAAAACGGAAGATGAACTTACCACTAGACAACAAGCCATCTTAACCGCAATTGGTCTCCACAAGTTTTTAAACAAGCACCTGACAAGACAACCGGAAAAAAACTACATCAACAGATTGTGAAACACAGACAGAAATCATCTGGAAACTGCCGCCGACAACAAAAAAAGCGCTCTACACAGACGGACAAAGAAGAAACAAGACGGACTTTTACCCAAACCCTGACCACCACCGTGGAAAACAAGAAGACCTAAACTTCCACCACCACTTCAGGAAGCAAGGAAACACAACTACATACGACGTTGATGACATCCAACCAAAAAAACACCAGGAAACAGACAAGCAAAAAATGAAGACAGACAAAAAGGAAAGGAGCACTAAATCAGCTGATCCTCCTAAAGAAGACAGACAAATGGAACTCGCAGTGGCCATCGCCGAACTAACTAACACACGAGTGGCTCCTGCACTCTCACCACTACTAGAGACACCACCAAGGACCGCTATGACAACCACACCGACCACGATGACAACAGACCAAAGCAACCACACAGAACAAAGCCGCAAACCAAAATGATGGCACCCACTACTAGGCATCAGACGACAACAACCACATCACCAACAGGAACCGCAACAACAACAACGCCACCACATCAGCCACTGCCAACAACATCGACAACAATGGCAAAGGCGCAGTGAGCATCAGTACATGCATTGGGGATTTTACAACCACCCCATTGCAGACATGATCCAACTCATACTAGACCATCTATACTGGCCACCAACACACATCTATACACAACCCTACAGACGCCGGGGACAACAACATCAGAGCCAACAACACAACAGCAACAACAACAGTGCCCAAACCGCTAAGCAGAAAAGGGGGATGAACATCCTGGGCGCATATACATGCCGAGTACAGACTTGGTGTGTTTCTAGCCTGGGCTCTGTAAACACACACCCACCCACCCCGCCACCACAACAACAATGGCGACAACTACAATGGTGACTTAGTCAATGGACCTCCGGACTGAAGCCTTCCTCCACCATCCACACACGCCGACATGCAGTACAGTGATCAACACCAAGACATGCACTGACTCACACACAACCACCACCACCCGCCCTCTCCAGAAACAAGTGAGGAGAGGAAGTTTTCTCCAGAGGCCCTCCAAAGCTGAGAATATCTCTGATAAAA
The DNA here is from genome assembly GCA_028829895.1 of Sinotaia quadrata. Taxonomy (NCBI): domain Eukaryota; kingdom Metazoa; phylum Mollusca; class Gastropoda; order Architaenioglossa; family Viviparidae; genus Sinotaia; species Sinotaia quadrata. Next base: position 99,646,103 of record CM054180.1, read on the forward strand.
GGATTACTGCATCCTCTGGAGGAAAGTCAGCGAAAAAAAAAATTGAACTCTCACTCTTGTTAAAATCATCAGAGTCCCGTGTGCGGCTTCGCGGTTAGTGCTGAACAGAAAGGTATGTCCGAGAGAGTGTATTGTCATTTAACTGATTTTTAACATTTGCTTAAAATCTATTTCAATTATGTTTTTTCCTTGTAAATATTTTTAATGAATTTAAACTATGTCATTTTTATTCTCGTTTAAAAAAGAATCAGATGAAAGAATTGTAAAAAGGAATTTTAAATGAAGAAACGAGAATAAAAGTACAGATTACGAATATTTGAAACACGAGACTGAAGCATGCCATTACGTTTCTTCTGTCACAGTTAGCAAGCCATTTCATTCCATTGTCTTCCATTCCATTTTTGCTTTGCTGAGATGCAAGATTCAAGTTCTCAAGCAAGCTGTTTTGTTTCTGCTGATGTGCAAGCGTTGGTAAACTTCATCCCTTGCTGCCATCAAGCTTCACTTATCTCGACATTGCTTATGACATTCGTATGAGTCGATGGTTGAAGTTTAAAGTTTTACTTCCACATTGACAACTGTTAATTGCCATTGGATTTTCTGAAGGTGCTGAGATCCATGAGCAGGATAAATTCTTGTTGAGACTCTAGGTAATATTCTAAGAGAAGTGTGGGATGCTGCAAGTGTGCTATGACATAATTGGTTATTATGACGAGGAGTATCTTCTCATGTGGAAGAAGATTCATAGACAACCACAGTGACACTTGCTTGAGGAATTTGAGTCCATCAAGAAGACCGAGTTACGAGGGAGGACAGCTGTGAGGAGCATAAGACTGACCCAGCCAAGTAACTGTTGGAACCGTAAGAGCCTAATAAAAGAGCCAGGTGTTGAAAACTAGAACTTTGTAAACTTTATCCATGTTATTTTATTCAAGGACAGTGGTAAAGACTGAGTTTTGAGCATTGTGCAAATTCGGACAAGAAACTGATTTGTGTTTATGCTGTGTAATTCGTATTGGACAAGAATTGTGACTAAGTGCTTGTGTTGTACATTTTGTGTGGATTATTCAAACATTCATGTGACGGTATGCAGAACTGTTATCAGGCAAGGCCATTATCACAAGACTTTTAACTGCCAGCCAACCCTAAACAAGAACAAGACTACCACTCACAGGCCGCTATTAGGTGAATCATTATTATGAATTTTCTGTGTAATCTGTACATGTTTTTCATGATTTCTTAAATTCTTTATCTATTTGTGATTCTTCTCTTTAATATCTTACATTGACTTAACTGTATTATTTATTTTGTTGGCTTATTGATATTGAGAACTTGTGTAAGCTAAACTAAATTGTGAAGATATTTCTTGGATGTAAAATTCCTAGTAATTGTTCTATGGAATTGGCATGATATATTTTCCTTGATTGACTGAATTCTATGTATCTTGGATGAGATTGTGATTTCTGATAAATTGCCTTGTGTGTAATTTTGATGACATTGATTGTAAAACTATTTTTAACTGTTACTTATTTTTTTCTTTATTAAATTGTTGAATTATAACTATCCCCTCTCGTTATATTGATAGAGAGGAGCTTGTGCATGATGATGGGGGGGGGGGGGGGGGGCTGCCATATGACATAAGGACAATAGAAAGACGGTTAAGTGCAAGCTTAAGATAGTCCTCATCATCGTAGAGAGCTTATATGTGAAGGGCTGGATTAAAGACAAAGATTGACAAGATAATTCAATTAAGGTCTGTTAATCTAGACAGGTAACACTTGAACAGAGAGTTAATTAGTTAGCAGACTGTTCCAGGATTGACCTAGTCACTCTCGTAACCGCAAAGACAAAAGACCCCTATTTGCATGAGAGGATTATCGTGTATGTATTAATTATGAAGTAAAATATCATAAATTAGTAATTAGCAGACAGGAACCTTTTTCAAAATTTATATATTTATTCTCAAGGTCATCAGAAATTTTTGTTTCTGTATTTTATCTCATCGGCATCAGATATGTTGTATTTGCGTATTAAATTTCATCCTAAACAGGTATGTTGTGTTTCCCTATTAATGCGAATTTCTGTAGTATTAAATCATGATAAATATGTATGCTGATGAACATTATCATCAGCATATGATGATATGATATGATATCGTATTTTTGGTATTAAATCTGATTGTAAATAGATATGTCTTATTTCAGTATTAAATCTCATTGCAAACTAGTATGTCGTATTTCTAAATTTTGGAGAGAAAAAATTCCAAAAAAATAAAAGGCATTTTTGTTTGCAGTTGTTAATAAAATAGTTCACTAAATGTGAACCACAAGGTGTTTGCTAGCATGCGAAATACTTCGAACTGGCTCTGACCTGCTCCTTAAAATTATTGGTGACTGCTCTAATCTGAACCCATGGCTACTGGCCACTAAGATAACTGATGACTGTTATATATTCTGATCTGGTCCCTGGCCCCACGAAGCACGCACTACATTCCTATTACATCCCTGCCCCTCCCCCAAGATACTTGACGAATGTTAGCAAGCAACATATTCTGAGGTGACACTTAAGATCATTAATAACTGAAAGTATACAACAAGTTTCGATATGATTCCAGCTCCCTCTCCCCCCTATCATTATTGACTCTTGCATGCAATATACTAAGACCTGACCCCTAAGATCAATATTGAATCTTGCATGCAATATATTTAGATATTGCCCCTAAAATCATTATTGACTCTTCCATGCTGAGATCCGGTCCCTAAGGTTATTGTTAACTCTTGCATACAATATTCTTAGATCTCGTACCTAAGTTCATTAATGACTTTTGCATGCAATAGACTAAAATTTGGCCCCTAAGATAACTATTGAATGTGCATGCAATATACAAAGATCTGGCCCCTAAGATCATTATTGACTCTTGCATGCAATATATTTAGATCTCACCCCTAAGATCATTATTGACTCTTGCTTGCAATATACTTAGATCTAGCCCCTAAGATCACTATTGAAAATTGCACTCAGTATACTAAGATCTGGCCCCCTAAGATCACTATTGAAAATTGCACGCAGTACACTAAGATCTGGCCCCCTAAAATCATTGACGAGTACTAGCATGCAATGTATTCCATGTGGTCTCTGCCCTGTCAGAAGACCTCACAAAGTTACTTACCATTCTTAATGTAATGAATGAAACAATTGAAATTCACAGCTTTTTACTTCTAAAATTGAAGTTTCTTTGGTGATATGGCCGCTTTGTGAAAAATGTTGACACGTCGCCTGAAACAACTAAAACTATTCATTTAAAGCGCTTAATGAAATCTGTGCATCGCTTAAAACAACTCATTTAAAACGCTGAATAAAATTTGTACTCACTTAAATCAATTCATTTAAAGTGTTTAGTGAAATCTGTGCGTCGCTTAGAACAACTTATTTAAAGCGCTGAATAAAATGTGTACGTCGATTAAAACAACTTATTTAAAGCACTTAAAGAAATCTCTACGTCAGCTATTATTTACCTGATACGCATCCCCAGAGAACGAAAGCTTGCAGCACAAGAGATTTCGCCATCTTTCCCCGTTGAATTCACTGAGTTTTGAGTCCCACACACCGCACTGTATGTGAACTGTTTTCTAGGACCAAAGATCAGGAAACTTTGGCCCTGATAAGGATTTCGGATTTTTAATATTTCTTAGCATTTTGCATTGAGGAATGTTTACAAGATAAGTTAAATACCCAAATAACCTAGACCCTCCCACCCACCCACCCCAACAAAAAAAATCTAGCCCAGTTTATTGTATGTTGGAAAGCGTACACGATGTGACTAATTTATCCACTACTTAACATGCTTTAAAAGAATAACGCTTCGCTGTATTGCAATGTTTTTGTGTTTGTGGAAGTGTTTGCACTTTTATGTCTGAAGGGGAGCTTAAAATATTACATAATAGTTTGTACAGAATTTGAATTAATCAAATAACATTTCACTACTTTTAATTGGAAGACAACCCATTCGTTTACCAATTCACAATCGCTGTACACTCTCACAAAAGTAACAGAAAAATGTGAATGTCTCTTTATTTAAAGAATCAAAACAAAAGTAACAGAAAAATGTGAACGTCTCTTTATTTAAAGAATCAAAACAAAAGTAACAGAAAAATATGAATGTCTCTTTATTTAAAGAATCAAAACAAAAGTAACAGAAAAATGTGAATGTCTCTTTATTTAAAGAATCAAAACAAAAGTAACAGAAAAATGTGAATGTCTCTTTATTTAAAGAATCAAAACAAAAGTAACAGAAAAATGTGAATGTCTCTTTATTTAAAGAATCAAAACAAAAGTAACAGAAAAATGTGAATGTCTCTTTATTTAAAGAATCAAAACAAAAGTAACAGAAAAATGTGAATGTCTCTTTATTTAAAGAATCAAAACAAAAGTAACAGAAAAATGTGAATGTCTCTTTATTTAAAGAATCAAAACAAAAGTAACAGAAAAATATGAATGTCTCTTTATTTAAAGAATCAAAACAAAAGTAACAGAAAAATATGAATGTCTCTTTATTTAAAGAATCAAAACAAAAGTAACAGAAAAATGTGAATGTCTCTTTATTTAAAGAATCAAAACAAAAGTCTAGTTCACTTTCCACGTGAATTTCAGGGAGCCCGACAGCCATATGTTGAACACAAGTGTCATCTACAGCAGAGATTGGTCGCAGGCATAAAAATACAGCTGACTTCACTTTATTACTAAATTCTTTTGTGTGCATTGTTTTTAAATGGATCAGCAGTACGCCAAGAATGGCGGTGTAAACGGATGTTTGTGTCTGAAGTACGCCAAGACTGGCGGTGTAAATAGATGTTTGTGTCTGAAGTACGCCAAGAATGGCGGTGTAAATGGATGTTTGTGTCTGAAATACGCCAAGACTGGCGGTGTAAATAGATGTTTGTGTCTGAAGTACGCCAAGAATGGCGGTGTAAATGGATGTTTGTGTCTGAAATACGCCAAGACTGGCGGTGTAAATAGATGTTTGTGTCTGAAGTACGCCAAGACTGGCGGTGTAAATAGATGTTTGTGTCTGAAGTACGCCAAGAATGGCGGTGTAAATGGATGTTTGTGTCTGAAATACGCCAAGACTGGCGGTGTAAATAGATGTTTGTGTCTGAAGTACGCCAAGAATGGCGGTGTAAACGGATGTTAGAGCCTGGTGTACGCCAAGAATGGCGATGTAAATGGATGTTTTTGTCTGGTGTACACCAAGAATAGTGATATAAATGGTTCTTTGTCGGGTGTACACCAAGAATGGTGATATAAATGGTTCTTTGTCACACCGAACTGTTTATAGCGTCATTCACTCTGTTAGAAAGGCATCCCCCCTCCCCCACTCTAAAATTTAAATGTTTTATAATTGCTGCCCGTAATGATCAAATTATCTATGCCACCAGAAAAATCAGCGCAAAACTTCTTCATTTCGGAAGATCCAGCAGATGCTGCCAATTATCCATCAAAGTTTCTTCATCGTCCTGTCTGGAATGCCTCCACATGTTTTAGGATTAAAACGGGCTCGTAACCATCTTACGTCGCAGACTTAACCCCATGAAGGGACTCTGCGATTGGAACGTGCTTGCTAATCAAATCGGTGGTGTAGCAAGTTTTTTGAAGTGCAGAGCTTCGGTGGTGGGCCCCTTCTATTTCAAACTAAAACAACAACACGCTGTTGCATACAACATAAATAAGACTCCGCCCTCGGACCCTCGTGCACTGCACAACCTGCACAATCCATTACTACGTCACTGAACTAAATCACTCCATAACAACTTCCTCACTTTTGCTGAAAATCATTTCTGAATGTAACTCTGGAGACTTAGTCTTTATTCCGAGAGAAGATTTAACTCCAAGCGATGTAAAACTTCATTTTGTAATGTAACTCTGGAGACTTAGTCTTTATTCCGAGAGAAGATTTAGCTCCAAGCGATGTAATTCTTCATTTTGTAATGTAACTCTGGAGACTTAGTCTTTATTCCGAGAGAAGATTTAACTCCAAGCGATGTAATTCTTCATTTTGTAATGTAACTCTGGAGACATAGTCTTTATTCCGAGAGAAGATTTAGTTCCAAGCGATGTAAAACTTCATTTTGCAATGTCGTTAGTTTTCCCATCGCAATAACGATAAATATTTTTCAAGGTCAGACATTTGGCTCTGTGTGAGTCATCTTGAATGAAGCAGTAATTACACATATTCAGCTATTTGTTGCCTTAACAAGAACGAGAAATCCACAACTGCTTAGTCTTCATCAAGGATAATCAAATCCAAGAAAATCTTGTAAACTCTTATTTAAGATTTGCACACAATATTGTTGATCTCTCATAGTTTTTAATTCAATGAAATATATTTTCTTGAAATGAATAAAAATGATTTGGGAATGTTTAAAACAAACTTTAAAGGTTTTTAATTGTACGATAACAAAACCCATCTATTTTAACTTGAAATTTTTATCCATCCTAGGATGTGCAAATAGTCTAGTGATTTTATAAATTTCGCCACTTGCGATACAGTATGGTTTGCTAGTTAAGTAATGATTTCAAATTTCAACACTGCAATAAAGTACGGCTGTCCAGACAAGAAATAATTCTATTTATAAATTTATGTAATTTTGTGTAAGCCGCTTTGGTTTGATGTTTTCAGCAAACGTGCATCGCATTCTTCATTATTATCAATCAGCATAATAGGTATCTTTAGACTAGAGAAAGGGTCAGTATAATAGGTATCTTTAGACTAGAGAAAGGGTCAGTATAATAGGTGTCTTTAGACTAGAGAAAGGGTCAGCATAATAGGTATCTTTAGACTAGAGAAAGGGTCAGCATAATAGGGATCTTTAGACTAGAGAAAGGGTCAGTATAATAGGTATCTTTAGACTAGAGAAAGGGTCAGTATAATAGGTATCTTTAGACTAGAGAAAGGGTCAGTATAATAGGTATCTTTAGACTAGAGAAAGGGTCAGTATAATAGGTATCTTTAGACTAGAGAAAGGGTCAGTATAATAGGTATCTTTAGACTAGAGAAAGGGTCAGTATAATAGGTATCTTTAGACTAGAGAAAGGGTCAGTATAATAGGTATCTTTAGACTAGAGAAAGGGTCAGTATAATAGGTATCTTTAGACTAGAGAAAGGGTCAGTATAATAGGTATCTTTAGACTAGAGAAAGGGTCAGTATAATAGGGATCTTTAGACTAGAGAAAGGGTCAGTATAATAGGTATCTTTAGACTAGAGAAAGGGTCAGTATAATAGGTATCTTTAGATTAGAGAAAGGGTCAGTATAATAGGTATCTTTAGACTAGAGAAAGGGTCAGTATAATAGGTATCTTTAGACTAGAGAAAGGGTCAGTATAATAGGGATCTTTAGACTAGAGAAAGGGTCAGTATAATAGGTATCTTTAGACTAGAGAAAGGGTCAGTATAATAGGGATCTTTAGACTAGAGAAAGGGTCAGTATAATAGGTATCTTTAGACTAGAGAAAGGGTCAGTATAATAGGTATCTTTAGATTAGAGAAAGGGTCAGTATAATAGGTATCTTTAGACTAGAGAAAGGGTCAGCATAATAGGTATCTTTAGACTAGAGAAAGGGTCAGCATAATAGGTATCTTTAGACTAGAGAAAGGGTCAGCATAATAGGCCTACGTATCTGTATTCTTTATAAAAACAAGTCATTATAACAGGCATCTACGTCCTTTAGTCTAGAGAATAGGGTGAGCATAATGAATATCTGTTTTTATAAAAACAAGTCAATATAATAAGCATCTACACCCTTTAGAGAATAGGGTCAGCATAATACGTATCTGCATTCTTTATAAAAACACTTCAGTATAATGCTTTAAGTACACTCTTTATACAATCCTGTCAGCATAATACATATCTCCATCCCAAATCCTGTCATTAAAATACCTTATGTCATCTTTCGTTGAATCCTGTCATTAAAGTAGAGATTTCTACTCTGTTCTCTAACAATACCTCTCACTTAACGACTTCACATATCTTTAATTTAGCAAGCACTATTAATCGGATAAAAGAATTTTTTCCCCTACCTAATAGAAGTAAATAATCAGAGCAATAGCTTACAAACGCACGCACACACACACACACATATACATATATCGTTTCAAAAATAGGTATGCAATGGTTAATTTACAGCACTGTTAATTTTTAAAAATAAAATACAGAAATATCACTTTGAATACTTTATATATACATTTGAAATATTCTAAATTATACATTGAAACACACTCTCTCCCGCTTTAATGAATATATATGTACATTCACACATACAGAAAAATTCACATACACAAACATCCCCTCGCACTAGCAAACACACACATACACACACACACACACACACACACACACACACACACACACACACACACACACACACACAGCCGCTTTAACCACATAGGTCTCTATATTCGCAAAACCACCAATATTATTTTATTTTTTAAAATAAAAGTCATCAAACTCTGTAGCATTTGTTTGCTTTTATTGTAAATTTATTTCTTTATTATTAACTTTCTAAAACATTTTAATTTAAATAGAAAGAAAGAAAGAAAGAAAGATAACACTGAGCAGCTGACGTCTCCTTTACTGAAATGTCTCAAGGTCATAACCTCACATATTCAGTTATTTTTCCTGAATAGAAATTGTCTGCATAACTAATTTAGGTTATTACTGTCCATGTGTAGATAAGGTAAAGTCAGGGTTACATTCGCAACAGCTGTTGAAGTCTCTCGAGTCACTACTGACGTAGGTAATTTTAAATCTTTCACAAAATCCGTACTTTTTTTTATTTTAAATCTTTGGGCGGTGCGGGAGGAGTCTCGTTAGCAATACCGTTAGAGGTCTTTCTTTAGGTTGAGACCATTCTCATTTTTTTGACGCAGGATAGGGGAGCTGTTGATAACTGGACCATTCTCATTTTTTTGACGCAGGATAGGGGAGCCGTTGATAACTGGACCATTCTCATTTTTTGACGCAGGATAGGGGAGCCGTTGATAACTGGACCATTCTCATTTTTTGACGCAGGATAGGGGAGCCGTTGATAACTGGACCATTTTCATTTTTTTTGACACAGGATAGGGGAGCTGTTGATAACTGGACCATTCTCATTTTTTTGACACAGGATAGGGGAGCTGTTGATAACTGTACCATTCTCAGTTTTTTACGCAGGATATGGGAGCTGTTGATAACTGGACCATTCTCAGTGTTTTCGCATGGGAGGTTGTTGATAATTGTTTATAATGATATTGTACCTGCTCGGCCTATATTTGAGCCTGGTCATGTCATTAGTAAGAACGTGTTTTTCAGAGTCTTGTATAAAATTGTGTCTGGGGCTATAAATAAATAAATATATATATATATTGTCATCATATTCTCGTCATTCTGTTAGCATATTTTCGTCATTTTATCAGCCAAGCACGTCTTGACCCATTTTTGACTGCCACACGTCAGGTATAATCGGCGATGACGTATTAATATTTGACTGTCGCTCATCTCAAAAAGAGTCAATTGAAATCTTGTCATCGTACATGGGCTGATAATGCACCACGACAATGTCGAAAGATTGACTACGATTTATGTGAGAGAAAGTGATTCTAAATGAGAAACAGTTTGTGATAGTAAACTATCTTTAATACTTTTGATAAAAATATGAAATTATAAACTGTAAGGCAGTTGTTGCCGTTGTTCTTTCTTGTTGTTGAAAGCTTACTCAAGTCAAGGACTAGCTATTCAGAAAATAGGAAATTATAAACTGTAAGGCAGTTGCTGCCGTTGTTCTTTCTTGTTGTTGAAAGCTTACTCAAGTCAAGGACTAGCCAAACTATTCAGAAAATAGGTTTAACAAAAAAGTTCCAACTCGAGATGATTGAAAATTGTTGTAACAATGCCATCATATGTAGAGAGTGTAGCATCAAAGCATTCTAGAAACAATGAATGAGGGACTGAATCAAGATCACGTGACTTTGAAGTTTATTTCTTTATAACTAATCTGAGGAAATATAAGTTGATGAATTCAAATGTCGTAAAAAATCGAAACTCTTTGTAAGAATTTTGCAGGGATGTACATCGGTAACAAAAACTGATCTATCTTTCTTAAAAACTTAATCTTGGAGAGAGGCATAACGGGAGGCGAGACAGCAGTGCTTGGAGATAAACATAACTGGAGGCGAGACACCAGTGCTTGGAGATAAACATAACTGGAGGCGAGACACCAGTGCTTGGAGATAAACATAACTGGAGGCGAGACACCAGTGCTTGGAGATAAACATGACTGAAGGCGAGACAGCAGTACTTGGAAAGAGACATAACGGAGGTAGAAAAACTGCTGTAGCATTTTTGATGATTTTCTTAAAGTCCGAGATGCTGCAACCTCACCACCAACGCCATCACCCTGGCGTGTTCGCTGGGCTGTTGTAGCTCTTCTCCCTGAGTCCGTCTGCTGAAAAAAACTTGCAGCGGTTGAAAATGCTGTTGCTAGGATTATGCTTAGAACACCAAGAACCAGTTATGTCACTATTCAACTTTCACTTGGCTGCCTGTTCGTCGAATACAAGATCTTTCTTTGTTACTCTTCACTGCCTAGTTCCAGCCCTAGATACCCCTTTTGATCATATACGTGTGCATACTTCTGCTAGAAGCTTGCGTCATCTTCAGACAGATGAATCTTTAACACCCTGAAAGCAAAGTCTCTGTCATAAGGGGAAAATTAATTTTGTTAACAGTTTATCTTCCTGGAATTTGGTGCCTTCCGAGCCAAGACACAAAGAGATCTTTGGTCATTTTCAAGAGGGTTTCAAGGCATCCTTTTCTTCAACGAAAACAGCACTTTCTCTAGTGTGTCTTTTATGTCATTCTAATGTCTCTTGTGTCATTGTACTGTCTCGTGTGTGTCGTTGAACGTCTTGTGTATCATTGTACTCTCTTTTGTACTGTCTGTTGTGTGTCATTTTACTATCTCTTGTGTCATTGATTGGTATATCATTGTACTACCTTTTTTGTATCATTGTACTGTCTTTTGTATTCATTTTACTGTCTGTTGTGTGTCATTTTACTCTCTCTTGTGTGTCATTGAACGGTCTCTTGTGTTTCGTTGAACCTTCTTTTGTGTGTCATTGTACTGCCTCTTTTGTATCATTGTTCTCTGTTGTGTGTCATTTTACTGTCTTGTGTTTTTTTTTACTCACTTTTGTATCATTGTTCTGTGTTGTGTGTCATTTTACTCACTTTGTATCATTGTACTATCTTTTGTGTTATTTTAGTATCTTTTTGTGTGTCATTGTGTATTTAAAATTCTACATTAAGATCTATTTCATTTATGTTTTTCGTTATGCAAATGCATTTAATTATTTTAGTTGTAATTTTTTTAGACCGATTAATCAGCTGTGCATAATTTGTATGAAGATTTTATGTGTATATAATGTGTAAATATTCCAAAGACTTTAGAAATGTTTAAGAATTAGTGCTCTATTTTCAGTCATCACCATTTATACATACATAAATGCAACATGCACATATCAATGTACACACACACGCACATATCAATGTACACACACACACACACACACACACACACACACACGCACATATCAATGTACACACACACATATATCAATGTACACACACACATATGTCAATGTACACACACACACAGGCACATATCAATGTACACACACACACACACACACGCACATATCAATGTACACACACACACACATATCAATGTACACACGCACGCACATATATACATGCACTTGTACGTACATAACTATTTAAACACCTTCACTCGGACAATTAAAAAAAATAACATTTTCTTTTAACAACAAATATTCATCCAACCATTTATTATTATTCATTGCAAATACTTTCAAAAGACCAACAAATTGTTGTAAACAAAATAATAAAATTACGAACTCTATAAAATCACGCCGACAGATTACAAATTCCGTCCCACAGGCCCCAGTGGCTAACACATAAAAGTGAGTGATCGTGGCCTGGCTTAACTTTAGGATCTACCTGAAACACACAACAGAAATAGGTGATATCAGATTCTTAAAATGACCTGAAACATAAACATTAACACTTTTCCAAATTGATACAGCACAAACAACGACTGCAGCATTGCCACTAACATGCCGCATAAATGAAACTGGAGAAAAATGTAAGATTCCTCCCCAACTAAGGAGTGTGTAGACTACATGGGAAATAGTCGCACTATGGTGCAGATAACGACACATGCTACATCGTACTGATGAGTTTTAGATTAGATTCAAAATCTACGCTAAATCAACAGGGCAAATAACATATTGTATCGAATATGGTAATAGCTGAAGTTTGTATACGGATATAGCACTATTATAAGAGGTTTATAGTTTGTATGCACACACACACACACACACACAACGTATCTAAAAGGAAACGAAAATACTTTCAACTAATGCTGGAAATAAATTATTTTAGGCCTATCTATGTTTCTTCTGTAGAAATGTGTGTGTGTGTGTGTGTGTGTGTGTGCGCGCGCGCATTGTTATTTGGAAAGTATTTCATCGTATTGTTTGGTTATCTGTGTGTCTTACGTAGTTTGTATAAAGAACTTGTTTGTAACTATTGTTGTCTGCTTCGATCTAGCATAACCATACGGAGTATGATAAATGAGCGCTCTGCTATATTATTATTAAAACCGAAATTTTAATTACGGACAGGGATAATAGTTTGACCCTTGATAACCCTACATTTAATTCAGTAACAGGGACAATAATTTGACCCTAGAAAACCCTATATTTAATTAAATAACAGGGACAACAATTTGATCGTAGAAAACCTACATTTAATTCACTAATAGGGGCAATAATTTGATCCTAGAAACCATACATTTAAATTAGTAACAGCGACAATAATCTAACCTTAGAAAATCCCTGCATTTAATTCACTAAGAGGGAAAATAATTTGACCCTAGAAAACCTTACGTTTAATTCAGTAAGAGGGGCAAAAACGTAACCATAAGAAACCCCTAAATTTAATTCAGTATCCGGGACAATAATTTGACCATAGAGAATCCTACATTTAATTTAGTAGTAGGGGCAATAATTTGATCCTAGAAAACCCTACATTTAAATCAGTCACAGGAACAATTATTTGACTATGGGGGAAAACCCTACATTTAAATCAGTCACAGGAACAATTATTTGACTATAGGGGGGGGGGGGGGAAACTACATTTAAATCAGTAACAGGAACAATTATTTGACTATGGGGGAAAATCCTACATTTAAATCAGTCACAGGAACAATTATTTGACTATGGGGGAGAAACCCTACATTTAAATCAGTAACAATTATTTGACTATTGGAGGGAAACCCTACATTTAGTAACAATTATTTGACTATAGAAAAAAAAACTACATTGACTTCAGTAATAGGGTAAAACTTACCTCCATTTCGTAGTACTAAGGTGCTGGTGTAGCGTCTGGATCTGCTGTGGGAATGATGCCATCGACTAAATCGAGGACACACTGCACGCCCTCACAACAGTAGTGGCATTGTACTTCGTGCTGGTTGGGGTTGCACTCGGGGTCGTTGCCTGCTTGCTGAGCGAAGCAAGCTGCAAGCTCCTTCCACACAGAAAAATGAAGTGAACAGGAGTCAGTGGAAGTCAATATACAGCATGAAATACCTCTTTTACAAAGTTTTGTCTGTTGTAAAAATATGTTTTAAAAAATCAACCTCTTCATCGATGTTTCTGGCGATGTAGGTGTCTACCTATTTGCCCCTCTGACTTGTCTGTCTACTGATTGACTTGTGCAGTTAATATCAGAATGTGTTATATAAAACTTTACAAACGCAGAAAGGGACTTGTCTGTCTACTGATTGACTTGTGCAGTTAATATCAGAATGTGTTATATAAAACTTTACAAACGCAGAAAGTGACTTGTCTGTCTACTGATTGACTTGTGCAGTTAATATCAGAATGTGTTATATAAAACTTTACAAACGCAGAAAGTGACTTGTCTGTCTACTGATTGACTTGTGCAGTTAATATCAGAATGTGTTATATAAAACTTTACAAACGCAGAAAGTGACTTGTCTGTCTACTGATTGACTTGTGCAGTTAATATCAGAATGTGTTATATAAAACTTTACAAACGCAGAAAGTGACTTGTCTGTCTACTGATTGACTTGTGCAGTTAATATCAGAATGTGTTATATAAAACTTTACAAACGCAGAAAGTGACTTGTCTGTCTACTGATTGACTTGTGCAGTTAATATCAGAATGTTATATAAAACTTTACAAACGCAGAAAGTGACTTATCTGTCTACTGATTGACTTGTGCAGTTAATATCAGAATGTGTTATACAAAACTTTACAAATGCAGAAAGTGGCTTGTCTCAATTTGTTCAAACCGAATTCCGAATGTTAAATTGAAGTACGAGTCAAAAATAGCCTGTCCGGATTTCTCGGGCTAATGCCAGTTACTGCGTAAAGTGTGGGATCCTTGCAGAGCCAACAAAAGGGTTTCAATGCGCCCTAGAAGAAAGTTAAATTTTCGTCCCAGTGATACTCTGTACTCTCCATAATTAGAACCAAAGCGATTCCATTCGATATAAACATGGCGCCAGTATATAGGTTTCTAGGAAGCATGTAAGTTCTGTACTTAGAAATAATTATTAGCTTATTTAATTTAAATAATTATTTTAAAACATTTTGTAGCAATGCGGCCCTACAGACCCTTGCGCCCTAGGTGACCGCCTAGGTTCGGCTCAAGATCCCTTCTCTCCTTGAAAACTGCATGAACGAGATTGACTAGCTATTATGCTAAAGATTTACCTAATTACCTAATTAACAAAGATTTACCCGTAGACAAAGATTTACCTAATTAACAAAAGATTTGCCCGTAGACAAAGATTTACCTAATTAACAAAGATTTGCCCGTAGACAAAGATTTACCTAATTACCTAATTAACAAAGATTTACCTAATTAACAAAGATTTGCCCGTAGACAAAGATTTACCTAATTAACAAAGATTTACCTAATTAACAAAGATTTACCTAATTAATAAAGATTTGCCCGTAGACAAAGATTTACCTAACTAAAAAAGATTTACCTAATTAACAAAGATTTACCTAATTAACAAAGATTTACCCGTAGAAACAATGAAAGTTTAGAAAATCTTTAGCTTCTTGAATTTATAGCGATTTTCGAAAACTTGATTTTTTTCCAATCCAAAATGGCCTTCCCCATTTTAATTCGACTTTAGAGTTATTCCATCTTGATTTCAATCAAGATATTTTTATACTATCTGAATAATTCTTCAGTGATTTGAAATCACTTCAATAATATTTATATTAAATATATTATGTTACGTGACATTACATTCTGTTACATTCCAGCATTTATTTAGAGACCCTGTCTCAGCACGAGGACTTTAGATTATTATAAATTAACTTTCACCTATGCAGACAACAGACTGGTTGCCAAGATCTGCCCTTCAGTCCCTAAATTACCTCCGTAGTTGGATACTAATTTTAGTGACAGGCGAACTTGTGTAACAAAGCCTTGACTGGGTGCGTTATCTAATTATGACCAATTATGCATTCAATCGTTCGTCTTGCTTTTATGCCCCCAACCCAGTCTCTATTTGGTCTTCCTTGCAATAATTAGCCAATACCATAATTAGAAAACAATAAAACATTTATTAATTAACAGATAACAAAAAGACAATTATATACATCCGTTCCCGATATGAAGGTCATAGGACTGCGATTGTCTATCATGTCAAACGAGTCACAAGAATTTCAGACTAACGTTCAGTGTTCATTGATCTCTACTTAACTCCCCAAGTCCAACTGTTATGACAGCACTCATGCTTGACAAGGCGTCACCAGGCCCGATCGACGGCTGTTACATAACTCGGCTCTTCCACCAGATGTAAGGACCCCTCCGTGTGCGTCCAGTAAGTCTAGGCACGTTGAACGCTCGCACAATGTCTCTACCAAATCTCTACGAAGCTCCAGTACGCTTCAGACTCGGGACAAAGGCCAGGAAAGCCAAAGCCACACCAAAAAAACCCGCTCTGGAAAATATAATTTGTTTCATGAGCGACTCTCTTATTGACTCGCCGACCTATACATGTGGCATAGACAATATAGCGCAGCCTATTTACAAATTGATCTTTAATCGCATCTTACATGAGAAGATAAAATAAGATACAATCCAAAATCGCGTTCATGCGTATTACAAGACAACGCAATGCTTCCCATGCAAGGGATTAAACCATTACATACAAAGTAATTATATTTTACAATGAAAGGTAAAATATATTAAATGAGTGACGCGACTCAAAAAACCACGCATATGCGTGTTACAATTACAAAGCACTTACACGCAAGTGCGTTAGATTATTATGTACAAAAATACTTCAACGCACACGGGCGTTCCACAAGATACAATTCAGTTAGTTGTTGGCTTCCAAAAGATGAATTTAACGTTCCTTAATCTTTATACAATAGAGGTAAACTAATGTTCAACAATCCAACACTTATATAGAGGCGCAAATACACCAACATATAGCCACTCTGTCACAGTCTGATAAAATTGTCCGACTTCGTGACCCACTTGCCTTGTTTACTTCAAATTCGAATATTTGAAACCCTTGGCCCTTTGTTCAAAGCTTCCTTTTTCTAGGTGCTTCTAGAACAGGTCAAGATGTTATGTAACTTTAGGACCATTGTCCAGTTCTCGAACCAACCACATGCTTTGCGAACAGTCACGTGATACGCAATATACCTTTCTATATATGTACCCACACGCTTCCGCTCCCTCACTTCGAGCACATTTTAGCTAATTCCATCAGCTTACTCGGGTCGTGAGAGGCAGCCGGCGCCATAGAGAATCAAGGTACCCTTCGACTTCTCTCAAAGGTATCATTTTATTTAATAGTATTTGCCTATGTATTGTTTAAGTATGTATTTGTGCTATGTATTATATGATTTCCATATACACTTGAGCATGGTTCATAGAAATAGCTGAAAACCTATATGTTACGGAATATAAATTTATTGTAACCATTTTTCCATTTCTGTACTTTAATTTATATTGTTTTAATTCACTAAGAGCCAGAATGCTGCGCTCGATATGAATTCTTCATGTAATTCAATTATTGCGTGTAATTTAAATTGTAAATTGTGAAGCGCTCTGTCGGCTTGAATTACCCCTTGTATGAACATTAATTTAACGTTGTATCTATTTTATTGCTTCATACGTCATGACTGTTAAATGGAACACATGTGAGACGATTATATTTTTTCTAAAATCTAATTGTAAGCGACGCGAGGTCGAAAACTCTTTGTTCAGCGCATTTAATTGAGCCATGCCTAAGTAGGGCTGTTAGGTTGAGAATTATATCCAAACACGTTGCATCCACAGGTCGGCTCATGGTTCATGTTCACCATGCCTCACCTGCATTAGCTTATTGGTGTAAGCGTGTCGAAATCCACTCTGAGGGCCATGCTGCAGAAATTCCAGTTCCTAGCCACTAACAAAGGGACATCATTCCTTATGCACCACGTGTGTCGTTAAAGGGGGACTGAGGGAACGAATCAGCATGACTGAGTGTTGAGACCAAGGATACAAGAATAGAGCTAAGTGCAAAATCAAGTGTACAGATCTCAAAGGAACACTTTTCTGGCAATTTAGATTGACAAAAATCAGGCATAGGCGCGTAAAGACAGAGTGAAGACTATTCGCGTTGCATTCGATTTATTGTTAATTTGTTAAACTTTATTAAATCTTATTTTCTTTGTTAATACCTCTTAGTAGTTGATTTCTATGCACAATAGACCAATTAGATTAATTCTTAGATTTGAATGGGGGCGGATGAGCAGAAAGATTGATGACGAGTGCATATTAATTTAGAGGGATTTAACTGTTTTCAAATCTAGCTAAAAGTTCGCAGTTTATTAGTCTGTAAATTTGTCGTCTGAACTACAAGACGCACTTTTAACTAGTCAGATAATAAATTGAGCAACCAGTCTGCGTAGAATATGAGAGGAAGAATTAATTATATTTAAAGTCTTTTAATTATTCTAAGCAGGGTCTTTAAATAAATACTGGAAACGTAACAAGTGTGGGTCGTCGCGGGATTGATATGTATTAAATTGTAAATTGTAACATTTTTATACATAGGGCGCATCATAACCTAGAAACGAACGAACGAACAGAATTGCCAATTGTTCTTTTGATTTTTGTATCACTGATTTTCTTTGCTTTTGTTGTGACATGTGCATGTATTCTTTTGCAGAGTAGCGTGCATGTTAGTTAATGTTGATATATTTAAGCGTAGTTAAATATGTCATGTTAGCTATTGAATGATTTATTTAGTATTGTGTTACTGAGTACTTCATTGTGAGGAGTCGAAGGTTATACCGCCAGCTAGGAGAGTTATCGGTAGTAACAGACTTCGGACTATTATATTTAGGGTGCTAGATATAATGTGTAATGTTGTATGGTAGGAGCCGTGACATTACGGAAGTCTTGGAACAGCGGACACTGTGACAAGCAGGTGAAACGTGTAAAGAGTTAACGCGTAATTTATTTCGGAAGGTGTTCTGAGTAAATTAAATAATTTTTGTAAGGTTGTAGCCTAAAAGTTATTTTCGGGATAAGCGGAGTTATCGCCGACGGTTAAAACACACAATTCACGAGATACATTCTTATTGTAGCCAGAGCGCTAAGACAGTAAAATGGATCTAGAGCAGATTGAAAACCTGAAAAAGAAGGGTTCCTTAATAGGATACCAGGGTGACGAACTGACTAGCTACATTAAAACTGAGCTAGAGAAAGCGGAAAAAGCGGAAAAAGAGAGACAAGAGATAGAAAGAGAGGAACGTGTAGCTAATCGCGAAGCTAAGAAGTTAGAGGCTGATAGACTAGCCGAAGCTAAAAAGCTAGAAGCCGAAACCGAGGCTAAACGCATAGCAGCCAATGCGGACACAGAAGCAAAACGCATCGCAGCGGACACAGAAGCCAAACGCATCGCCGCAGACGCAGAAATAAAACGGTTAGAATGGGAAGTAAAGAAACTAGAAGTTACCAACCCAGACCGTGATCGCAGAAGCAGTGGTGATTCGCATTCTAGCGATGGAAATAATCACAGTAGAATTGAAAATATCATTCCAAAGATAAATATGGTCCCATTTGATGAGAACAAAGATCAAATAGACGCGTATTTAAAAACGTTTGAAAAGTTAGCCAGAGCAACAAACATTCCAGCGGAACATTGGGCGATAAATTTATCGGGATTATTGCAGGGCAGTGCGAAAAACGAGTTCAATAAGCTTAGCGATTCTGAGTCAGATAATTACGACACAGTCAAGGCCGCATTATTGAAACGTTACAAACTCACAGCAGATACATACCGACGTAAGTTTAAACAGGCCACTAAAGCCAGTTCAGAGACGCACGCACAGTACATACGACGCGTAGCTGACTTGTTCCAAAGATGGATAGATCTAGCCGAAACTCCACAGACGTACGCAGGTCTTAGGGATGAAATGGTAAAAGACCACATTCTCGGGTCGTACAAATCAGATCTACTGATTCACTTAGCAATAAGGGAAAAATCTACGCTAGAGGAGATAGGCAACGCCGCCGATCGCTTTGATGACGCACATTCTCAATTCTCGAACGCACACGCGAACAACAAGTCTCGACCGAACGAACCGCAGACTCGAAAGGATAAGAAAAATGACGGGAAGGCACCTAATGAGCGTGATGATAAAACATCTAAACCCGACACTAAAAACAAGTCCGACAAACAGAAAGATAAAAAGAATCTTGCATGTTACACTTGTGGTGATAGTGGCCATTTTTCACGAACATGTCCTGAAAAGAAAACAGCTAAAGTTTACGCAGTAGAAAGTCATACACCTAAAACAGAAAAGTCGAATCGAACACCAGTACAGGCAAACGGTCACGATACAATCGCTCTGCTTGATACAGGGTGTGAGCTAGACGCTATTGTAAATGCATCAGTAGTTAACCGTACCGACTACACAGGGGAGACAATCTCTGTCACCTTTGCAAACGGCGAACAAGACATTTTACCAGTAGCTGAAGTCTCGATTGTTTCAGACTTTGTAGAAGGAACAGTCAAAGCGGCAGTTATGGAAAACTCACCGCATGACGTGATCCTTGGTTGCAAGTATGTTTTGCCGTGCAAAAAACAAACTTCAACTGAACCACCACTGGTTAACGCTGTAACCAGAGCAGCGAGTAGTAAAGACAAATCTGTAACTGCACCGATGTCTGCCGCACCAGCCGTAGATAAAGCAACAGTTAGCGAGATTAAAATATTACAAGCTGAGGACGAAACACTAGACAAGTTACGCAGACAAGCTGTACTTGTTAGTGACGTCAACACTGACGATTCGAATAAGAAAGCGTGCATTATTCTGAAAAAGGGTTTATTGTACCGCTATTCGAAAGTGGGAGACGAATTTCGGAAACAATTAGTCGTTCCACAAACCAAACGAAATGACGTATTACGATTAGGTCATGAGAGTCTTTTTGGTGCACACATGGGTGTACAAAAAACAACTAGTCGTATTACAAGTGAGTTTTATTGGCCGGACATCACTGCCGATATCCGTAGATTCGTGTTAAGTTGCGACACATGCCAGAGAACACAGTCTAAAAATTCAATCAGACCCGCACCGTTAGGAGAGCCTGAACTGATCAGTGAACCCTACAAGCGCGTAGCATTGGATTTGATTGGGCCTATAATACCCACATCAACGAGAGGTAATCGATACGTGCTGACCACTATTGATTACGCAACGAGATTCGCCGACGCAGTGCCATTGAAAAACATTGATACTGAAACTGTCGCCGAAGCCCTTTTCGGATTATGGAGTCGTGTTGGAATACCCACCGAAATTTTGACAGATCAGGGGAGTCAATTCGTAGGCAACGTAATGAAGGAAGTAAATCGTTTACTTTCCATCAAACATCTTACTTGCACACCATACCACCCCCAGGCAAATGGTCTGATTGAAAAATACAATGGGACATTAAAAACAGCACTTAAAAAGCTCGCCACAGATAAACCGAAAGACTGGGACAGATACATCCCTGCCCTACTATTTGCATATAGGGAGGTGCCACAATCTTCCACCGGGTTTTCACCATTTGAGCTACTTTACGGACGTACTGTACGCGGACCGATGATGATTTTGAAGGCACTTTGGACTGATGAAAAGACAGATGACGAAGTTAAGACAACTTATACATACGTCACTGACTTAAGAAACCGTCTTGAAACTATAGGCAAGATAGCACGGGAAAACTTGACGATAGCTCAGTCTAGACAGGCAGAATATTACAATAAGCACACCAAACCTAGAGAATTTGAAGTTAATGACAAAGTGTTACTGTTGCTTCCTGAAGCACATAACAAACTTCAGATGAAATGGAAGGGGCCCTTTGTAGTTACCGCCAAGCTAGGGGGACTGAACTATAAGGTGCAGACAGGAAAGAGAGAGAAAATCTTTCATGTTAACCTACTCAAAAAGTACATAAGCCGTGAGGATCAAACCACTCAAGCTGATTTTGTCGTAGCGACGATAGTTACAGAAGACGAGGGGGATACTGATTGCGTCACTGGTACTTTACCAAACTGTCCTCTACAGACGGACGAAACTGTCAAAGACGTTAGGGTAAATGAAGCCTTGACAGAAAGACAGAAAAAAGAAGTGAATGAATTGCTTAATGAGTTCTCATCTACTCTGACAGACAAACCAGGGTTGACAGACTTAATAGAATTTTCACTGAAGCTGACTGACAACAAACCGATACGTTTGAAGCCGTATCCGTTGCCACACGCTAAGATAGATGACGTTAGACGTGAGATTAAGACTATGCTAGATCTAGGGGTCATAGAGAAGACTGACAGTGCCTACGGATCACCCATCGTGTTGATTAAAAAACGTGATAACTCGTTCCGTTTTTGCGTAGACTACCGCAAACTCAATCAAGTGACAGAGTTTTGTGCCGAACCTCTTCCTGATCCGGATCTCATCTTCACTAAGCTAGCTAACGCTCATTACTATACCAAAATAGATTTGTCACGCGGTTTTTGGCAAATCAAGGTCAAGGACACTGATCGACACATACTAGCTTTCACTACACCAGTAGGAAACTACACATGGAAAGTTATGCCTTTCGGAGTTTCAAACGCTCCAAGCATTTTTTCTAAAATGATGCGGTCATTGTTAGAACCACTGTACGGACGCGGAGTTGAGAACTTCATGGATGATTTAATTCTAGGCACCCAGACATGGGAGGAGCACTTAACACTCTTACGAGATGTGCTAGCCAGATTAAAGCAAGCCAACCTCACTGCCCGCCCTACGAAGTGTGAAATAGCACAATTCTCCTTAGACTTCTTGGGACACAAGTTGAGTCATGGAACTATGTCGCCAAGTGAAGCTAAGATAGCACAACTTAAGGACACTTCACAACCGCTAACAAAAACACAAGTTAGAAGTTTTCTTGGTCTTGCTAATTACTACAGAAAATTCGTACCAGATTTTAGTGCCATTGCATGTCCTCTGACTGACTTGACACGTAAGAATATGCCTACAAAAGTAGTGTGGACTGATGCATGCCAAAACGCTTTTGACACACTGAAATCTAGACTGACTTCAGATTTAGTTGTTAAACTGCCAGATTTGACAAAACCATTCTTGTTAAGGACTGATGCTAGCAACACAGGATTAGGAGCAGTGTTATTACAAGAACACAATGACACCAAACACCCAGTTGCATATGCAAGCCGTAAACTCACAACTACTGAACAGAAATATTCCACCAGTGAAAAGGAATGTCTTGCAATAGTTTGGGCTATAAAAAAGTTCGAAAACTATTTGTACGGAAAAACCTTTGTCATTGAGTGCGACCACCAGCCGTTGGCCTTTCTCGGGCAGGCGCAATTTACGAACAGCCGTTTAATGCGTTGGTCTTTGTTTCTGACACAGTATGACGCAAATATTCATTACATCAAAGGTTCTTTGAATGTTGGCGCAGATTACATGAGTCGTGCTTGATGCCATCAAGTGCCGGTACTGATAGAATGTTGTTTAATCAATTAACTGAACCCTACGGATTCCTTCCTGTAAATATGAAATATAGTTGCACACTTTATTTCTAGGAATGTCGAAATTTTTTTTGTGTAAATTTTTCTTCATTGTGGACTTCTACATTTTATCATACATAATTTGTAGGAGGCATTTTATCTTTGGCAAGATAAACGCCTCAAAAGCAAGGGGGTGTCACAGTCTGATAAAATTGTCCGACTTCGTGACCCACTTGCCTTGTTTACTTCAAATTCGAATATTTGAAACCCTTGGCCCTTTGTTCAAAGCTTCCTTTTTCTAGGTGCTTCTAGAACAGGTCAAGATGTTATGTAACTTTAGGACCATTGTCCAGTTCTCGAACCAACCACATGCTTTGCGAACAGTCACGTGATACGCAATATACCTTTCTATATATGTACCCACACGCTTCCGCTCCCTCACTTCGAGCACATTTTAGCTAATTCCATCAGCTTACTCGGGTCGTGAGAGGCAGCCGGCGCCATAGAGAATCAAGGTACCCTTCGACTTCTCTCAAAGGTATCATTTTATTTAATAGTATTTGCCTATGTATTGTTTAAGTATGTATTTGTGCTATGTATTATATGATTTCCATATACACTTGAGCATGGTTCATAGAAATAGCTGAAAACCTATATGTTACGGAATATAAATTTATTGTAACCATTTTTCCATTTCTGTACTTTAATTTATATTGTTTTAATTCACTAAGAGCCAGAATGCTGCGCTCGATATGAATTCTTCATGTAATTCAATTATTGCGTGTAATTTAAATTGTAAATTGTGAAGCGCTCTGTCGGCTTGAATTACCCCTTGTATGAACATTAATTTAACGTTGTATCTATTTTATTGCTTCATACGTCATGACTGTTAAATGGAACACATGTGAGACGATTATATTTTTTCTAAAATCTAATTGTAAGCGACGCGAGGTCGAAAACTCTTTGTTCAGCGCATTTAATTGAGCCATGCCTAAGTAGGGCTGTTAGGTTGAGAATTATATCCAAACACGTTGCATCCACAGGTCGGCTCATGGTTCATGTTCACCATGCCTCACCTGCATTAGCTTATTGGTGTAAGCGTGTCGAAATCCACTCTGAGGGCCATGCTGCAGAAATTCCAGTTCCTAGCCACTAACAAAGGGACATCATTCCTTATGCACCACGTGTGTCGTTAAAGGGGGACTGAGGGAACGAATCAGCATGACTGAGTGTTGAGACCAAGGATACAAGAATAGAGCTAAGTGCAAAATCAAGTGTACAGATCTCAAAGGAACACTTTTCTGGCAATTTAGATTGACAAAAATCAGGCATAGGCGCGTAAAGACAGAGTGAAGACTATTCGCGTTGCATTCGATTTATTGTTAATTTGTTAAACTTTATTAAATCTTATTTTCTTTGTTAATACCTCTTAGTAGTTGATTTCTATGCACAATAGACCAATTAGATTAATTCTTAGATTTGAATGGGGGCGGATGAGCAGAAAGATTGATGACGAGTGCATATTAATTTAGAGGGATTTAACTGTTTTCAAATCTAGCTAAAAGTTCGCAGTTTATTAGTCTGTAAATTTGTCGTCTGAACTACAAGACGCACTTTTAACTAGTCAGATAATAAATTGAGCAACCAGTCTGCGTAGAATATGAGAGGAAGAATTAATTATATTTAAAGTCTTTTAATTATTCTAAGCAGGGTCTTTAAATAAATACTGGAAACGTAACACACTCTATTATCTTGCCACATGTCAGGAGAAAATAGCGATGATATAGCTTAAAACACGATAGATAATGCAAAATTCACACAATCATCATTCTTAATAAAATACAAAATAAATATTGTTAAGAATTCGATGTGTTATTACCTTGTCTTAGTACAAAGGTACTTGTCTTGACACAACGGGTTTTCTCTTGATCCACGGAATATATGCGATGCCCCCTGTGAAGTGTGTCGGGCACTGTTTCCTCGTGAATGGCTCTCAGACTCCCGGTACCGTGTATTTAAAGACATACATGAATTATTTGCGGAATGCCTATCGGTCAGTGTCGGCCTTGGACATGATCCACCATCTGCTATTACTCGGGCATATTAAGTAATACGTCCGGCTCAGGGTTGCGAGTACGACGTAGGCGGCAGGGGTGGTTGCATCACCGTCCGCGAGTCGGGTACTCGAAAATGTCGGTTATGTGTGCGATAAGTTTCAAGAGCTATGCGGACTAATTACTTAGGGTTTAGAGTTGAAGTATAAATTTGGCTTTAACCCCATCACACATTCAAATAACGTTAACCGCTATATAATGAAATGTCGCAAGTCGCAATTAAAGCGATTGTTTTAGTTTTAGATTTAGAATTAAATTAAATTTAGAGACTGTCTTTAGTTTTTACGTTAGACGTGATTTCTTTAGAATGTCTCCAGTTTTCATCAGCACAACAAGCAAACACAATCAATTTGTCCTGCAAACACAATCAATTTATCCTTGGTTTGTAAATAGGACATTTAAACACAATCAGTTTACCCTGCAATGGCTCGTCGATAAAACGTCTAAATAGCACATTGAAACAAAATTTACCCTGCATGGCTCGTCGATAAAATGTCTAAATAGCAATTTAAACTGAGGAAAAAAAAAACGAAAAAATAATTTAAATGATTTTTATCAGGCTATCATACAAAACAGCTGTCACAGCAGCAACGAAGTGATGATTAACGACTTACGGTATTTGGTATGCAGGCCATGCTGACCCAAGGGGCATTACTGCCACCGTGTATCGCGTGTGTTTGAACTTCACAAATCTGAAATCGAAAAGATCAGTAACAAAGGTTGTGTTTGAACTTCACATATCTGAAATCGAAAAGATCAGTAAAAATAGTTGTGTTTGAACTTCACATATCTGAAATCGAAGAGATCAGTAAAAAAAAAAGGTTGTGCATGAAGAGCGCATACTGAGTATATATTTAGACATTGCTTTTCAAATCGCCTCCCTTCCTGTCCGAGTAAATGGCACGCTAAATGAATGTATGTGAGTTGTGTTTAGTTCAAGTTCACTGTATAAACTGGTTGTCTAAACATATTTTGTATTAATTAAATAAATGTAATTTTGGACCATGATAGAATAAATTAGCACACAAAGACATTTCTTTTTCCAAGCTATAATAAAGATGTAGAGAGTAAAGTTAATTTGAGTTTGGTTGTGATATTAATGCAACCGGCTCGGTCTATCACTATTAAGGTACAAACTTTTCGTTTTCAGATGTGAACAAGTGGAAGAAAGAGAACGAAATGGAAGTACCAATTGGCTAGTATTATTACGTAATAGTGTACCAATCAGCTAGTATTATTACGTAATAGGCCATCAGTCAGATAATATTATTACGTAACAGTGGTACCAGTCAGCTAGTATTATTACTTAATGGTGTACAGGTCTGTTAATATTAATATGTAATGGTATACCACTTACCAAGTATTGTTACATAATAAGTGTACAAGTCAGTGAATATTATTTCACCATGGTGTACCAGTTCAATATTATTATTTCATGACCAGAATATAACTTGAATATTCAGCGGGAATGTGTGAAACTAGAGTCACACATAGAAACTCTCTCTCTCTCTCGTGGTAATTTTCTATCGAGTGAAGACGGCTAACACCAGAATGTTGAAATAAGACAACGTAACCTCTCTCTCTTCGAACAAAATCTTGCAAAGCTCATTTGTTCACCAAAACCATTTAAGTAAAGAAGATATTTTGGTTATGTCCCCTTCCCCCCACCCCATCCATCACATCTAGAGCCGCAGTAGACTTTTCATCACTTGATGATCTGTTTTGGGATCTTCGTCCTGTCGCTTGATTCTATGGAGGGACAGTGATATGGAGCTCTATAGACAGTGATATGGAGCTCTATAGACAGTGATATTGAACTCTATAGACAGCAGGTCAAGGTGGAAATCTGCTTAATTGCTGGTTGTGTCATATCGCCCCCCCCCCCCCCAAAAAAAAAAAAAATTAAAAATAAAAAAAATTAAAAGCTTTACCTTTGGGGGGGGGGGGGTTGTGCATGTTATTAGAGGAGGTGTAGCGTTTGGTTTTTGTCAGGAAAACTGTAAGTATATTCTAATCGTAGTAATGATTCAAAGAGTGCTTTCTTTCTTATGTATAAAGAGTGCTTTAATTTTTTCTGTGTAAAGAGTGCTTTCGTTTTTCTGTATGAAGAGTGCTTTAATTTTTTCTGTGTAAAGAGTGCTTTAATTTTTTCTGTGTAAAGAGTGCTTTCTTTTTTCTGTATGAAGAGTGCTTTAATTTTTTCTGTGTAAAGAGTGCTTTAATTTTTTCTGTGTAAAGAGTGCTTTCTTTCTTCTGTGTAAAGAGTGCTTTCATTTCTTCTGTATACAGAGAGATTTTCTTTTTTCTGTGTAATGAGTGTTTTTCTTTCTTTATTCTGTGTAAAGAGAGCTTTTATTTTTCTCTGTAAAGAATGCTTTTATTTTTCTATGTACAGAGAGCTTTTATTTTTTTCTGTGTAAAGAGTGCTTTTCTTTTTTCACGTGTAAAGAGTGTTTGTCTTTTTTCTGTGTAAAGTGTGTACTGGGTAAAGAAATGCTGGGTGGAATTTTAAGTGTGCACGTCTTGGGTTGTCCTTATGGCCTGTTGTTGTCGCAGTTCGGTCTGTAGATTGTCCTGTTGTGGCCTGTTGTTGTCGTAGTTCAGTCTGTAAATTGCCCTGTTTTGCCCTGTTGTTGTAATAGTTCAATCTGTAGATTGCTCTGTTATGGAACGCCTTGGTGAATTTGATGAGGTTTTTTCTGTATTTTACATATTTCTGCATGAAGCTCTGATGAGGATGGTCGTGGTGGATGGTTGCTTCTACCTAATTTTGGTTCCAATATCCCGCCCCTCTGTCTGCTGATTCATTGCCTGGAATGAGGTTGTGGCTTAGAATCCACAAAAGGGTGGTGCGGCTTAAAATCCACAAAAGGGGTGGTGTGGGCGTCTTTTGTTTTGAAGATAGCCAGGAGTTTTTCCAGTGTATTTGTAATTTAAATACACATTTTCTTTGCTCATAATAATATTTTTCCATGCACTTTATTTATTAAAAGTTTAAATTTATAGATGCAAATACTACTGCGTTTTTTAAAAATAGAAACAATACATTTCTCTACCTACTCATGATGACAACTGAATGAGATCTGTGCAGAACTTTCCCGACCTTACTTAAAATATATGTCAAGATCGGTGAAATTTGTAAATCCTCAAAGTTTTTGTGGTCAACTGCCGGTTTTGTGAATTTGTTACTGAGAAAGTATGTCCTTTGAACCGCTCGATATAAGTTAGTCATTTTTAGAATCTCACATAAACAAGCATTCTTTGAAAGTAAGATTGGATCAGCAAAAAGATATGTTATGGGAGCGTTCAAATGGGCTAGAATTACCGCATTGACTTTCTCTTTCCAACTTGAACTAGTATCTTAGGCGTACGCATTTGTAGCAGACGACATTGTCACTGGATACCGTATCGGTACTCAGCGCTATTTAACTGCCTTTCTTGTATAACCAGGATATAATTTTGGTATAGGGTTGTCAATGGTACAATATTTATCAGTATATATAAACAATGTTGATGATTTTTCAGGAGCAGATAACCACTGCCTTTTGCTGTCTGGCTCCAGTTGGCATTCGATAAAAAGCGAAGGGTCGACAACCACGTCATTTAATGGAAAATATTCACAACAAGATTGATTTAATGCCTTTTAAAATTTTTCTCCAGTTAGTATGTATATCCTACGCATTGCACAGTGCATTACAGTTTTATATTTATGGTTTATAGCTTGAGAAAACAATATTAAATGTTGTTCGTTGTAAGATTATAGCTTAAGAAAACAATATTAAATGTAGTTCGTTGTAAGATTGTAGTTTAAGAAAACAATATTAAATGTGGTTCGTTGTAAGATTGTAGTTTAAGAAAACAATATTAAATGTGGTTCGTTGTAAGATTATAGCTTAAGAAAACAATTGAGTGGTTCGTTGTAAGATTATAGCTTAAGAAAACAATACTAAATGTGAGTGGTTCGTTGTAAGATTATAGCTTAAGAAAACAATGCTAAATGTGAGTGGTTCGTTGTAAGATTATAGCTTAAGAAAACAATACTAAATGTGAGTGGTTCGTTGTAAGATTATAGCTTAAGAAAACAATACTAAATGTGAGTGGTTTGTTGTAAGATTATAGCTTAAGAAAACAATTGAGTGGTTCGTTGTAAGATTATAGCATGAGCAATGAAAGCCACAATCTATTTTGATAACAGCTAGGGCAGTGCGCATGCTACTTGACCCATATACTCAAGAAAGCCGTGGGGTGTGCTTCCTTCGCCAAAGGGAGATAAGTCTGCTGATTTTGCAGTAAAGACATCACAATATCCTAAGATTCTAAGAGAGATGATTTCTCAGTAAATATACCTACTCTGTAAAACAGCACAATACCAAAGATGTGACTCTGACAATAATATCCATTCAAAGTTCTGCATCTTAATATGCTAAGACTCAGCTTGGTGACTGTAGAGTGAGGAAATAAGTGAGACAGTAATAAATATATGAAATAATTTCAGTAGTATTTGTACATTAGGAAGTAAATAAAAATAATAAGTAAAAAAAAAAATGTCAACCTTACCTCATCATCCTGACAGATATAATCATCCCGGACACAATCTTCTAGGGTACTTTGGTGGGGACAATTATATTGAAAGCAGAATTGATGGGACACTATAGAGATAAACATAAAAACAAAACTTACTTTTATTTTTTATTTCATTTTACTACATCTCTTTTCGTCTATCCTGTCAAAAGAGAAAGGCTAAACAAGTAAATTTTAGGTTTTGATTAAAGTCAACCCTATGAAAAGGTAATCACGATGAATATATGAATAACAAATTAAAACGTATAACCAAGAACAATTTTGTTTTATTATTTTACAAGTTCAACAAACAGGGTAGAGTGTTAACATGTAGTGTCCTATAACTGTTAAGTTACTGTATATTTTATCTTGGTCAAATGGGTGCTTAAGAATGTTTTATTGATATCTGATATTTTATAACAAATCTAATGCAAACTTGCTAAATATATCACTACACACACTAAATAACATGTACAGCGTCTACTCTAGAGGATAATCAGACGTTAACAGCTGAACAGAATGTAATGGCAAATTTGAATTTATCAACTAACCACTTTTAATTTGCTTTTTTGCCAGTGTAACCAGCTTGAGGCGGGTCTACTCAGAAAGCTAAATTTCTGCACGCAAAATGTTTGTTTAAGAACGTTTTCTTGCCAGTGTAACCAGCTTGAGGCGGGTCTACTCAGAAAGCTAAATTTTTTGCACGCAAAATGTTTATTTAAGAATGTTTCGTGAAGATCTCAGCGCGTCAAATAAACTCCATGTTGAGGAAACTTGTATATCAATATCTCGTTTACGTTATTAATGTTTATTTTTATTTATTTATTTTACACAAGTGTCGACGGCAGACTACTAGTTCTCAACTTTCTTATAGATATCCCGTAGGAAGCAGCATAAAGATTATTTTTGCACACGACACTCAAGCTGTGTACTTAGGCTCCGCAAGTATTGCATATTGCCGCTTAGAAACAAACTGATTTGTGACGTAACAGAGAGACGTGTAACGATAAATCTTAACATTGTAGAAGATTGATTTTATAATGCAAATATAATAATATAAAACATGATATTCTCAAATCGTGGGGTCCCCTCCCAAGCAAATTGGTTCAGATTCACTATCAAGTCGATGCGTACCACAAAAATTTAAAAAGTTAAAAATCTACAAATAAAAATATAGGCTAGTGATAAACTGCGGGACATGTTTAACGAGAGGGGAAAACAACATAAGTTACACAGGCCACCATATTGTAGAAAATTATTACAT
Source organism: Sinotaia quadrata (assembly GCA_028829895.1). Classification (NCBI taxonomy): domain Eukaryota; kingdom Metazoa; phylum Mollusca; class Gastropoda; order Architaenioglossa; family Viviparidae; genus Sinotaia; species Sinotaia quadrata. Next base: position 99,677,209 of record CM054180.1, read on the forward strand.
TTTATTTTTGTAGATAAGCTGCATGATGTTGATGTATTTTACGTTTGATGTGTTGTTAGGTTTATCTTTGTTCTGAATTAACTTTTGTCGTATCAAGTTGTCTTCTGTGTCGCATTTATATTTAATATCTGAGTCGAATTAGTTTGACTTATGTATTTTGACTTTAAACATACCTGCCATATATATGTTTTTACTTTAAACACACCCCTACTATACATGCATTTTTTGTACTTTAAACATATATTTTTTTATTTTAAACACACTTACTAAATATATACTTTACTTTTTGATTTTAAACACACTTACTAAATATATACTTTACTTTTTGACTTTAAACACACTTACTAAATATATACTTTACTTTTTGACTTTAAACACACTTACTAAATATATACTTTACTTTTTGACTTTAAACAGACCTACCATATATATATATATATATACATTTTGACTTTAAACACACCTACTATACATATTTTTTTTACTTTAAACACATATACTTTATGACTGTACACACCTACTATACATATTTCTTTTACTTTAAACACATATATTTTTTTGACTGTAAACACACTATACTTTTTGAAAAAGTGAGGCACCATACCGAAGTATTTTTTAAATTTCTTTAGAACTTTTATAAGAATTCTTTGGGAGTATTATAAAACCTTATAAACTCTATTTAAATTATAAATATTATAAAACCTAATAATATATATTTTAAATTGTGGTTATCGATTCATGTAGGTTTTTCTGTTTAGTTCATAGTTTAATATGTTTACACCCATCTCTTGACAAAATTCAAGTAGTTGTTTCTGATGATTAATCAGGCATGGGAAGTGAAAAAGGGGCTAGGGTTGTACTGGTCACTAATGCTGGGCTCTAAGGGGTGGCAGCGATTTCACGATTTATTCAAACTTATAATAAAATCTGATCTTTTATTGTAATGATATTGCAACATAACAGGCCTTTTAGCTGTTTCTTAAATCCTCTTACCTTCAAGTCACGCTGGGGATTAGTAACTACAGTAGTATCACAAAAAGTTCTTCACCATGTCAATTTAGTATTAGCCATGTGCCAGATAATCATATATATATATATATATAAAACTGCAGACGTAGGCTTAAGAGAAAGTGCCACATTGTGACTATCAGTAGTTGTCCTGTCAAACGTCACTTTGTCCAGCCAATCCATTTATAGCATGATTTGAGACCTGATTACCTTGAGCCTGAGCTAAGAGGATTAATGCTTTAACTTAAGAGGAGTTTGGGGCTCATGAGAAGAGTATTACTGGTTTGGAAAAAAAAAATAGATAAATAAATATATATATAAGCACAACAATTCTGACTAAACACATTTTTTTTAAAAGTGAATTTGTTTAATTAACGAACAATATTTATTTTCAAATTACAGTGTCAGATGCATATGCATATGAACTATTTTTTCTAAACAGCAACCTATATTTATAAATACTTTCAGTTTTTGTTAAGGAATGATAAGGATTTTTGTATAATTTTTAATTTATACTGTCATCTGTGTGAAATTATGCATATAAAAAGAAGTAGGCCTATAGAAATAAAACTGTGGTAAGACTTTACTGCAATTCAGATATTTAATCCTGTGCAATTGACAAAACATATAATTCTTTCCAAATGGAAACTTGATTATACATAATAATATTAATATCTTAAAAGCTACAAACATATTAAATTATTTAATGATCAACACAAGGTCTAGGGATAACGTAAAACTGCTATCGGTTCCGCCTCCCCCCTCCCCCAAAAATGTATGGGACAACTTGTTATTTTCTTTATTGTATGTGGGTTTTGCCGCACTACAGTAAATGACGGTATTTGCTCCCGATTTGTTTGTTTCTTTTAAATGATCATTATAAGACGTCCTCTGGTCTGGAGTGCCCCAGCGCGACCCACAGCTTCACACGTGTTCCACACCAGTGGAGCTTGCATTGATCATTCTTTTTAAGCAGAGATCATTCTTTTTGTGGACCCTTGCAGAGTAGCCGAGTTTGGGTGTACTCTGCAAAATGCTAAACAGATTTGCTGTCATCAAATGTCTCCCCACGCTGGATAATGTCCATGCGGTAAGCCATTCCCTCTCCCCAACTTGACACGTAGGAGAGCGCATGCGCGAGTATCAAAATTCCGGATAGGTTCTTTGCTCAGTTTGATTCAGTGTACTGTGATGGTCGCTTTCTCGCGCAACTCTAATTGAAGTGTTGGTTTCTTTAAAGAAATCGAATCATGTATTAGCTCAGGGTCTTACAAAGTATCGCGAGAATACGTTCCAAGATCGTACAATTCCCATGCCTGATGATTAAGAAATTTTCCAAAATCTGTTTCTTGAATGTGCGATTAATTTGACTGTAGTCGCGTCAGTTCCCCATGCGTGCAACGAAACTAATTTTGTGATACCGAGGGTTTAATCACGAGTGCAGTGAAACTAATGATGTGAGGTAGGGTTAATCACAAGATCCCTGGTGTGGTTAGAATTCTAAATTAGTTTTTATTTTTTATTTTACCACTTTGTGATGAGTGTTGTGGAAAAATAAATGCCTATTAAAATTGGTTATCATGGATAGGATATGTATAATGTGCATTCTTTAGTATATTCAGTGCATTTTGATGACGTCATCATTTTGTAGATTTGTTTGGCTTCAACCTGCAAATGTACCACAAACAGACCGAATACTTCTATTGCTTATTGGAAAGACTGACATTTAGAACCCTAGTAAACAAGCTTCTAACTGGATTCATTCGGTTTCAACCGGCAATAACGTGAACACAGCAGAGTAATTGTATTGTTTATCGGAAATACTCGGAACATTTAGAACCCCAGTAAACAAGCTACTAAATATTTTTATACAAATATTTACCTGACACGAGTCCCAAAAGAACCACAGCCACCAGAATATTCATTTTTTCTGAATAATAAATGGAAAAGAATAGGCAATCTGTGACTTGTGGCTCCTTTTATTAGTCTGAAAGAAAGGATGTCATACCAAAGTTCTTGCGAACAGAAGTACGTGAAACAGTTGTGTTAAAACTGAATATTATACCCATAATAACATACCACATTAAAGTGGCATTCGTTGCTCATACACAGCCCATAATAACATACCACATTAAAGTGGCATTCGTTGCTCATACACAGCCCATAATAACATACCACATTAAAGTGGCATTCGTTGCTCATACACAGCCCATAATAACATACCACATTAAAGTGGCATTCGTTGCTCATACACAGCCCATAATAACATACCACATTAAAGTGGCATTCGTTGCTCATACACAGCCCATAATAACATACCACATTAAAGTGGCATTCGTTGCTCATACACAGCCCATAATAACATACCACATTAAAGTGGCATTCGTTGCTCATACACAGCCCATAATAACATACCACATTAAAGTGGCATTCGTTGCTCATACACCTGAGATGTAAGGTGTAGGAGTTAAGTAGGCCTATGTTCTGTGTCATGTGTGAATTTGATTCGTCTGCAGAAAAATTAACGCTTACGTGAGTTTTTTTTTTCTTCTGTAAATATCAAAAAGTTGAAATTTGAAAACTTATTTGGTCTTGAAAACCTATGTTTTAAAGTTTAATTTTCAGGTATTAGTAATGAAGTTTAACTATCGGATACTATTTATTGAAGTTTATCAGATATTTTCGTTAAATATATCTTATCATGGATTTGCCCTGTAAACTCCAGTAAGCGAAATCTGGTAATTAAGGATAGGGCCTATATCCAGTGATTTCAGGTAAATTGTATTTGAGCATTATAGACTTGATCCATTAAACTATATCTTATCATTATAGACTTGATCCATTAAACTATATCTTATCATTATAGACTTGATCCATTAAACTATATCTTATCATTATAGACTTGATCCATTAAACTATATCTTATCATTATAGATTTGATCCATTAAACTAGTATATCTTATCATTATAAACTTATCCAATATGTTTACTGGCATTTAATTATCAGACACTGTTTACAGTAGATTTATTATCGATAATGTTTAATCATCAGTCATTGTTTACTGACATTTTATTATAAAATAAGGTTTACTTTATTTAATCATCAGACATTGTTTACAGAAGTTTTATTATCAGATAATGTTTAGTGTAATCATCAGACATTTTATTATAAAATAAGGTTTACTTTATTTAATCATCAGACATTGTTTACAGAAGTTTTATTATAAAATAATGTTTACTTTATTTAATCATCAAACATTGTTTACAGAAGTTTTATTATCAGATAATGTTTAGTGTAATCATCAGACATTGTTTACAGAAGTTTTATTATCAGATAATGTTTAGTGTAATCATCAGGTGTTGTTTATAGAAGTTTTATTATCAGATAATGCATGTCCATCAGACATAGTTTACAGAAATGTAATTTTAACAATCTGATTTGGATTATTGACTGATATGATAAATACAGATTTGTATTATTGACTGATATGACAACTGCAAACTGATGCAGTTTTGGATTGCTGACTGATATGATAATTGCAAACTAATAGTTTTGGATTGCTGACTGATACCATAACTGCAAATTGATACAGTTTTGAATTGCTGACTGATATGATAATTGCTAACTAATACAGTTTTGGATTGCTGATTGAACTGATATAGTCCAGTGACTGATCTCATTAAGTGTAAATTGATACAGTTTTGGATTAATGACTGACATTGCTAACTGGCCTGATAACTGCAAACTGATACAATGTTGGATTACTGATTGACATGCAAACTGATGAATGCTGAAATACTAATGTGCAAACTATTTGAAATGATGTATTACTGTTAAGGATGATTACACATGCAATACTTTATATATGTGTAATGGCAGAGTTATTGGTCTTGCATTATACATGTAATGCCTAACTTAAGGCAGTCTCCATTTATAATATTTTTAAAAATACTATAACAGTGGTAATGTAGAGGGAATGTTACACACAGATATTATAGCAAGTTTCTGTAAAAAAAAAAAACTTTTAGAAATAAAAACTAAAAGTTGAAGAACTAACTAGATGAAATCTTAGATGTAATATTACACAGGGTTACAATCAAACTGAGACAGGAGCAGTCTAAGATCAATAGATCCTCTGCCTGTTATATGCTGATGTGTAGATTAAACAATTTGTCTATAAAATGAAGAGATTTCGTGCAAACATCATACTGATTGTCAAAAAGTGCAAGCTAGTGTACACAAGACAGGACAAGTGTTGATCACCAGACATACTGTAGTCACAAGTACAGATATTCAAATAAAATGTAACAAAACTACCAAACAAAAAGAACGAAAACAATAGTTGTAAACATACATGATTAAAAAAAAGAAGAGATTAATAGAGAAATTATACATAGCTAGAACAACTTGTTTATTTATCTTTTAAAAAGTACAAGATATATCTTGCAGGTTTATCACATTAAAGAAATACTACTCATTAGTAAGTTAGAGTGACAAAATTGAAAAAACCTGTGATAGGAAAATCACTGGCATAAAAAAAAAATGTTTTCTAAATTTGCTTATAAACAACATTCTCCTTCTTAATTTCATAATGTTTTTTTTATTTGATTCATTCATTCATTCTGCAATGTATTTGACTGTTTCTTTCACACTGAATCGATAAAAGAAATTTTAAAGACCTTTCAAGATAAGGACATGTTCAGTTTATCCCCTCTTTTGTCAGATAAATAAGTAGGCCAATGTGTGTGTGCATTTACGTCATTGTTGATCTACAAAATGTGTGCTGTCTGCTTCTCACACATCATGGCACAGATAAGATTTGAACTCAAAGTTAAAAAAAAATTATTGTTACAACAACCATCCCTTCTATTTCTTCCTTTCTTTTAAAAAATATTTATTTATTCATTTAGGCATAGGATCCATTTCTCATTTAGTATTTATTTTTCATTTCTGCATAGGACCCATTTCTCATTTAGTATTTATTTTTCATTTCTGCATAGGACCCATTTCTCATTTAGTATTTATTTTTCATTTCTGCATAGGACCCATTTCTCATTTTTTCACAACTATGTGGTAAGCATCTAGATCTTGTTGCAAGACTGTTGTTGGAGAGTGGCTCATCAGGTCACGCCCATCATGGGACTTTGGAAAAGCAATGACATCACGTATGCTCTTTTCTTCACACACAATAGCCATCAGGCGGTCCAAACCTAACAGATAATTAAAAAACAATATTTACAAAAGCCACCAGGAATTTCAAAGCTAAGACAGAAGTAATAAATAATATTTACAAAAGCCAAGGGGCAGTCCAAATCTATGAAAGATAAAATAGAAAATATTTACAAAAGACCACCAGGCAGGCCAAACCTAAGACAGAGGTAATAAACAATATTTACAGAAGTGATCAGGCAGTAACTTTTGCTTATTAGGACAGTGTTAAATCTATCAACTGTAAAGTATTAAAATATCAACTGTAAAGTGTTATATTAATTCCACAAATACATAATTTTCTGTCTTCCACATTGTCGAAGTATTTAAAGAACAATATTGCCATGGGGCGGGCAAGCTGAATCTAAAACAGTGCAAGTCAGTGTCAATTGTATAAGGTGTTATGTAAATTCCACATTAACATAGTTTTCTAATGGCACTCACCAAGAGCAATGCCACCATGGGGAGGGCAGCCTGAATTTAAAGCAGTGAGGAGATGCTCAAGCTGGCTGCAGTCCTCCTGAGACAGCAAACAACAAAAAAGCACTTTGTAGAACAAAATAATGCACACAATTAATGAAACAAAAACTACATACAACAAAACAATATAAATGTTATAATAACTCAAACAAAAAACTAAACATAAATTAAAACAACTTAAATATTCAAACAACAAAATAATTTAAGCAATACTTCATACTACTATTAAACAAACATTAATTTAACAAAAACTTTACAGAACAAAACCATATACCAATACAAACAAAACAATCACATTAATTTAACAAAAACTTTACAGAACAAAACCATATAACAATACAATCAAGGCATTAAAACAGCAAAATATTCTATAAAATGAAACAACAAAACAACCCCAAGAACTAATTGATTTCAACAAGAAAACAATTTATAGAACAAGTACTGCAACAACCCATAAGATAAAAATAACTTAGCACTTCATAAAATAAAACAATGAAAAAATACAAATAAAAGACGACATAACATAAACACCAAAAATAATATAAAGAGCTAAAAGATCTTAACTAACATTACAACACTACAACACCAACAACAAAACAACTCAATGTGAAGACAACTCCGAACCTCCGAAAACTTAAAAGAACAAAACATTTCATTAGCAAATAATGAACAGCAGCAAACAATTCATACAAAACAATCTGAACATAACCAACCAAAGATTTTTTTATATAATGTCACCAAAGACCTTCTCACCGAAGAAAGGAGGGTGGTGGCTAGTCGACGCCACGTAGGACTTGCATAGATGTTATTACAAATCCACACACAGAATACCAAGATTGTTATTTGGCTCAAATTTTATTCTGCATGTAGGTTACATATTGCCGACATGTTTGCATGTGTGATTGCATACGGGTAAGGGTGAAGTGTAGACAGCACAGACCGCACAAGGTGAGAGTTCACTCACCTTTAAAATGTTGCTCAAAACATGGCGCTGCATGCTGGCATTATGGATGCGAATGGATCCACCACCAATTTCTTGTCCATTCAAAACTAGGTCATAATGCTGGCTTCTGACCTAAATATGAGAACAGTATTCTTTGAAGAAATATAAAAATAGCCACAAAAATTATATTCAAGCAAAGTGTGGCAAATTCATGCATACACCCAGAAAGGTTCTAGCTGTTCTAAGTGCAAGACAAAATCAACTTCTGACAGATATACATTAGCTTTAAATGGACTGGTGGTAAAGAATGGCTCTGAATAAGTCACAAACCTACAGAAAGCCAAACATGACAAATTAAGGCATAGTGAGAACTAATCAGATACAATTTTTAAAAAACACAAAAATAAAAAAAGAGGTCAGCTATTTAGAGTTGGAAGAGTACTCTTTACCAGATTTCTGGCGCGCCATTTAACAGACAAGATAAATTTAGGATATGGTTGTCACTTGTGACAGGACATTGCTGTTACAGTTTAGGTTATGGTAAATACACACACACTAGGATTTGACTGTTAAAAAGATACTGCTCTTATGTCAGGATATTTAAGAGGTCAAGATATGGCTGTCTTATAGTTTGGTTATGACCATTAGCTATATAGTAAATGCCAAAATACAGTTAACAAACATCAAAATATAGTTATCAGATATTTTACAACGTTAGATATTGCAAAATATAACTGTCCAGTTTAATAAGTTATGATATAGGTATGTCAGGATTTGGCTGTCCAGTTCTAATGATGTTAATGATTATCTGGACATAGTTGTCCAGTATATTGGGTTATGATAATAGGTATGTCAGGACATGACTGTCCAGTATATTAAGTTATGACAGGTGTGTCAAGATACCATAGTTAGATAGCTATCTGGCTATGGATGTGTGAGATGCTAGGATACGGGTTTATGATGTCAAGATATGGTTGTCAAATGTAAGGATATGTATTTGGAATGTCAAGATATGCTTATCTGATGCCAGGAAATGGACTGTGATGTTAATACGTGTATATGGTTGTCAGAAACATCAGGCTACTGCTGTTAGAAATGTTAATGTGGATATATGATACACCAGAAAAAAGTAGTTTTAACATTCCTGGATATGATATGCCAGAAAAAGTATTAACATTACTGGATACGATGGTCAAAAGTTCTTTTATAATAGCTAAATGAGGCAAAAAGAACTGGGGTTAGAGTTGGAGCATTAAAGAAAGACTGAAAGATGCAGATAAAGCAGTGAATACATGTTTTGGGGGACACAAAGTAAACTCACTTGTTCTGGACATGTGTACAACAAATCTTCATCATCTGGATGTGGGGCTGTGAATGGGTGATGTGCAGATTCTAACCCTTCACCTGAGATGAAGACCACAAGAGATTTACTCACAATAAGTGTCAATTTAAAAATCTATATATAACTATACAAGAAAAATAAAAGTGTAAAAGAGAAAGATATATTAGCAAATCTTCAATACACACAAGCAAAGACACGCATGACCCTAAAGATGCATGTGTAATGACACTCAGAAATGATAGGCATATGTATAATACACACACATATGCATAATATAGGTACATGTGTAACAGCACACACACAAACACACATGACAACAGCAATACATTTATAACAATAAACACAAATGAACACACAAATGGCATTTTCATGTATAACGATACACAAAAATGACAATGTAAATATATGTAAAGTAATTTTAAAAAATAAAGTGTAAAACAAAATATAGATTAATGTATCTTCCACCCCAATAATACTTATATAAGTTTCTAACTTGTCTAAATTAATAAATAAACATAAATAATGTGTGGCCTGTAAAAAAAAATTGCAATGATTTATAACCTTTGTTTCTAGAAACAAACACTGTTAGCAGAAAATGATTTATCAGAATAAATTTGAGTTAAATTTTTAAATATTAATCTTTGCCCCATGCAAGCTCTGGAGAAAAATTAACCTAAGGCTACCACCACCCTTATAAATGCACATGGATTTTTCAGAGGGAAAATATCTGATATTCCACTACACCCTTATAAATGCACATAGATTTTTCAGAGGGAAAATATCTGATATTCCACTACATCCTTATAAATGCACATGGATTTTTCAGAGGGGAAAATATCTGATATTCCACTACACCCTTCAAATACTGAGCATCCAACTGTTGTGGCCAGTTCCTCAGAATCTAGTGAGAGGAGCAAAGTCTCTCCATGGCCAATACATAACTAATAATGCTGAGGAAAAGTTCTTGCCCTGGAGGTGAAACAATGCTAGTAAAATATCAGCATAGAATGTGATATGAACCCTTGGTGGGTGCTGCCATGAACGGGTTTTTCCAGAAGTGGCACAAATAGGTAGTTACTTGTCAGAAGACAAGGCTATCTATAAGAGAAATTACAGGTGAACTTTCAGTTTTGATGTGCTGCTTCTCAATGCACCTATAATACCTGACCTACACCTGGAACCAATTCTACTTAAACACTGCACGACTTGTGGATCGTTAGTCCAAGATCCTGACATCTACACCTGGAACCAATTCTACTTAAACACTGCACAACTTGTGGATCGTTAGTCCAAGATCCTGACACCTACAGTTATTATACCCATATATTATTAGGGAAAGGAATTAGACAGTAACTCTTGAGTTATATTGATTGCACTAGGAATTTACTATTGTATTAGGGAAAGGAGTTAGTAGCTCTGTGATATATTGCCTGCACTAGGAATTTACTATTGTATTATGGAGAGGAATTAGTTTCATATTGCCTAAACTATGAAATTATTCATCAATTATATTAGGGAAAGGAATTAGTGTAAGCAAAAGAGAAGGGATTTTCCCAATGTAAAATTAATTATAATATTCAATAATTGCACCCCAAAATCTGTTTCTATCTTTCCATGTTTGCATCAAACAATAAATTTAAACTAATTCATCCATCAATCTAATCTAATCCATTTTTTTGGCAGTATTGTTTTTTATGTTTATGGTAAAAGTTTTCAATCAAATGTCATTATCTTGTCCCTTATATTTAATATAATACAACTGACTTTTCTCTTTCTGTCACTATGTCTGTCTGTCTCTTTCTTTCTTCTTTTAATTTCTTTTCTTTGTTTCTTTTATTCCTGAACAAAACTCCCATTTCCCTACGCTCTTATGACAGCTAAGCAAACAAAACAAAATCTATGCAAAGGAGATTGTGTAGATGGTTTAACAATGAGATTTGTTTCCCTTCTTACCTCCATCTTCTTTCGGCAAAAACAGTGGAAATTCGTTCACCCACAGAAAGTTCAGAGACTTTGGATCTCGTAGTTCTAGACCTGAAACACAAAAACCAGACTGGGTTTTAGTGAAAAACAAAACTCCAACTTCAGACAGACAACAATGAAACACAACTGGAAAATGAGAAATAAAGGAACTCCAGATTGTAGTCTTGAGAGAAAAACAAAACCCAGATTAGCAATGAGAAAAAGGACAAACTCAGATTTAAGACTGAGAAAAAGACAAAATGCAGATTGGAGTTTGCAGTAAAAAACTAAAAATGGGTAAATTTGGGGAGGGACAACATGAAATCAAGCATTTACTCATTTGTTGACTGTTGCTTTTGCTATTATTTGTGTGTGTGTGTGATTTTATTATATTTTATATACTTATTTGTTGTGAAAGGGAGTAATGAAAACCGGACTGGAGTTTGTAAAATTGGGGTGGTGGCAAAATGGGATTAGTAACCAGTAGGTTGGGTCATTGGGGTTTTGTGTTTTTATTTTGCTTGTTTAGTGTTTTGATATTTTTAACATAAATACCAGATGAAAGTTTGAGACAAAAATAAAATCTAGTTTGCGGTTGTCTGATGGAAAGCGAAAACTAATTTAGTGTCATAGACAGCAACCATAAATTGGTATCAGAGTATCAGAGACAGCAAACAAAAGTTGGTATCAGAGACAGCAAACACAAATTGGTATCGGAGACAGCAAATACAAATTGGTATCAGAGACAGCAAACACAAATTGGTGCCAGAGACAGCAAACTACAACACAAGATGGAGTAATTTTGAGGGGGGAAAAATTACCGTTGGAGTTTTGAAAGAAAACAACATCTAGTATGGAATTTAGATTATAAATATTTATCTCAGAATGGGTACTCAAGTCAACAATCAAGATTATTCTCCATGAAATTTTCAAGAAAAGTATGCATGCATCTAACAGCGGCCCAGTCCAACTCATGACTATGTTCCAATTAACTAGTACCCAATTCTGGGCTGTGTGGGTGTGGTCACGCAAGCAGTCCTCCAGAGTTAGAAGTATTTTTGGAGCATTTATCACTCAGCCACAAACTGGTATTGTCTAATTAGGCTAAACTGATCCTTTACTTTCATTAACTGAATTCCAATGCGAAAAAAGGGCAGATAACTTTCTGGCATGCAATCACATAATTCCAGAGTAGCTAAGAGGACTCAATCACTGTGTTAGCGATCCAGTCTGGCCTCATTGCAGTTATAAGGCAGTGCCCTAGAATCAATGCAATTTAATTTGGATTACATATTCTTGAGGTTAAAAAATAAATTTTGTTAAATATATATAATGAACGTGTGTTTTAAATAGAATTAAACATTTTTTTAAAATCGTCATATCAGTATTTTATGAAATTAAACTTACCTTTTTCTTCCATTTTATCAGCACATTGTAAGCGAATTCTTCCTAAAACTGTGAGCTGAAAAAGTACAATAAAGATACACAATGAATGCTGACAACAATAGCAGCATTAAATTTGCGTGTGTTCCAGTTGATATGTATTTAAAATCTTAAAGCATTTCTAAAGGAGGATTGAGAGAGTCTTATCAATTAATTCATCATCGTGCCTGTTGCTTGTTAGTATTATAAGTGCGTTGCTATTTTACTGTCGACTGTACAAGCAAAAGCTGTATTCAGAATGTAAGTCTTCCTGCTTCTGATATCATCAAAGATTTTAATTGATGCAATTGGAAAGGAATGTGACAAATATAGCTGTTTGTTCACTTCTTCCAGATCAAAAATCTAATTTCATTTTCCATGTTCAACGATATATGTCAGCAACAGTTTTACATTTATGATGTATTCTTGTACAAGTAATTACAATTGTGTCACATTCTTGCATAATGCTAACTTTATGAAACTCTTGAAACATTACTACATTTATGACATACTTTTCAATGACACACTGTAATGACATAATCTTCAAAGACACACTCGATGACACTTCAATGGCATACACAACAATGACTCGCTTTTCAATTATACACACATGAATACAACATACACCAATACCACACATGAACACCGCATACACCAATACCACACATGAATACCACATACACTAATAACATACATCAACACCACATACACTAATAACAAATCAATACCACATACACCAATAACAATACACGACTGCTACAGTTTTACATTTCTACATATTCTAATAACAGTAATATAGTTATGACACGAGTGCTACACTGATACATACTATAATAACAGTACTACAGTTCATACCGGATCATGTTTGTGTCCATGACTCAAGAACAGAATGTCGTCTGCACTTAGACTCAAGCATTCGAAAAGTTGCTGCCAGACTGTTTCTGGCAGATGCTTTGACAGGTAACCAGAAAGTGCGTTATTGGCCTTGACTTTGGATAAAACCAGCATCTGGATTAAAAGAAAAATCATAACATACTTCATTTTAATACTTTAGGTTGTTATGACAAGTCTGTGATATCTTAAATAGCAAGTGTTGTTCACCTAATGAAGGAAAGGTCAGAATGTTCACCTGCTATTTCTTGCACTTTGCTTTAAAAGCAAATATACACACACACACACATATATATATATATGTATTGTGTGTGTGTGTGTGCATGTTTGGATGAGTTTGAGACAAAGCAGTTTCGATACAATAAAATTAGGCACAAGAAGGAATCCATTTATAATTAGTAATTAGTGAAATTAGTTAGAGGAAATCACAAAAACAAAGGAATCCATTTATAATTAATAATTAGTTAGAGGAAATCACAAAACAAAGGAATCCATTTATAATTAGTAATTAGTCAAATTAGTTAGAGGAAATCACAAAAACAAAGGAATCCATTTACAATTAGTAATTAGTCAAATTAGTTAGAGGAAATCACACACACACAAAAAAAATCAGTTTATAAATCATCAAATAAAAGACTTAGCTTGAGTAAATGATAAGAACATTATCAGTGGCGATAACATTCATGAAGATTCATGGAGTTTGTCTTTCTTAATCTTAAGTTTGCATATAAATATGAGTATATACTCAACATTTTATGTAAACGTAAACTATATGTAGGCAGAGTAATTACTGGCCGAAGGGTAGACTGTGACTGTTAGCAGTATGATAATGGCTAATGGGTAAGCTGTATGATACTAGACTGTAAGCACTTTGATAAATAGTTAAAGGATAGATTGTATGACACTAGACTGTAAGCACTATGATAAATGGCTCATGGCTAGATTGTATGATCCTTGAATGTAAGCACTATGATAATTGGGTAGACTGTATGATACTAGAGTATAAACACTATGATAAATAGTTAATGGGTAGATTGTATGATACTAACCTTAATATAAGAATTAAGATAAATGGGTAGATTGTTTGGCACTATACTGTTGTATGACATGTGATCATTGGCTGATAGGCAGATTGTTTGGCATAGTTTGTAAGGAGTGTGATCGATAGCTGGTGAGTAGATAGATTGTTTGGCATAGTCTGAAGGCAGTGTGATTGTTGGTTGGTGGGTAGATTGACATAGCTTGTAGTTAGTGTGATCATTGGCTGGTGGATAGTATACATGAGAGTCCGTTGGTAGTGTGGTTTTTATTGGCTGGTTGAAAGATTGTTTGACATAGTTTGTAGGCTGGTGATCGTTGGCTGGTGGGTAGATTGTTGGACATAGTCTGTAGGGAGTGTGATCGTTGGCTGATAAATAGATAGTTGATCCTGTAGACAGATAAAGTGTTGCTAGGTGCAATGTTTGGTATAGTTTGTATGAATGCAAATGATGAAAGATGTATAGTTTGTTTGACAAGCGTTCTTGAAAATAACATTTAACCTTCGCACCAATCAGAAAAGATTAATGATAGGCCTTTTTCTTCTAGCCAATCAAACGTTTACCAAATCAGAGCCAACAATTCTACCTAAATAAGCATGGCGCCTAAGCGATGTTTGAATTTATTTATTGTTAACTATAGTTATAAACATAATAAACGAACCATAATCCTAACCCTTTGTTGCCGAATTCAGCATACATATGGTTAAAATAAATAAACGTAAGCGCCCGAAGAGACTTTGACCTTGACCGTTGTAACATCCGTTTGAATGAATTTTCATTGGTAGATTTCTCCTGCCTACATGACGATTGGTGCTAAGGCGTAGATTTCTCCGGCCTACATGATGATTGGTGCTAAGGCGTAGATTTCTCCGGCCTACATGACGATTGGTGCTAAGGCGTAGATTTCTCCGGCCTACATGATGATTGGTGCTAAGGCGTAGATTTCTCCGGCCTACATGACGATTGGTACTAAGGCGTAGATTTCTCCGGCCTACATGACGATTGGTGCTAAGGCGTAGATTTCTCCGGCCTACATGACGATTGGTGCTAAGGCGTAGCTGATAGACGCGTTGCAAATGGCCGACCGTGACGTCAGGCAGTGTACTAGGTCCAACATCACAATTGATGGCCACCTCAAGCGGCTTATCGTTCTCTAGTTGGCCACTTCCGTACACAACACCCCAAAACGTGCAAATTTACGGTTTTGCAATCAGAGAATTCCAGACGATTAGCGCTGCCTGAAATAGCCAGGATGCGCGCTAAGGTTCATTCCACGAGAAATTAAGATTAAAGCGGAGGGATCGCGCGCGCATTCACGCGAGTGCCAGTAATTAATATACAGTAAAGCGCTTACTTCCTCCGTCACATGTACACTCTTACATTTGCTGACTGTATATTTCGTCAGTAAAGCGCTTACTTCCTCCGTCACGTGGACACTCTTACATTTGCTGACTGTATATTTCGTCAGTAAAGCGCTTACTTCCTCCGTCACGTGGACACTCTTACATTTGCTGACTGTATATTTCGTCAGTAAAGGTCTCTCAGGGTCCGCATATGGACACACGCGCTCACATACACGTTTTAAGTCAAAGAGTGACAGCCACAGGTAACATTCCTCAACGAACACGAGTTTACAGATAGGGCCTATATCAATGAGTCTTAGGCAATAACCTTCGTTCCACGTTCCTTTCATCTAGATTCATATAACCACCATTTTTATACTAATTATCTACATCCCTTCATCTGGACTCACAGAACCACAATTTTTATACCCTATCCACTTCCTTTCATTCTCACTCATATAACCACCATTTTCATATCTCTATCCACGTCCCTTTCATAGAGACTCGTAACACCCCGCCCCCCCCCCCCCCATTCATCTGCATTCACATAACCACCATTTTTTTCGTTACCCTTCCGTTCCAGTCCTCTTCCCATCTTCGACATAACGGCTGTGATATCTTCTTCCGCCATCGCCCTCTCATATCCCCCTACACCCCACCCCCGGTTCTGTTGTTGCTGGAGAAAATGTCACAGAATATCACTGGCAAAGCTAAGTGAGAGAGGAAATGAGATAAGACACAAAGTCCACCCATGTGTTTGTCACCGAATACGTGGACTTGCTAATTAACTAATTACGCGCTAAAGTGCCAGCATCGACCAAGTACAAGGAGCACGGAATGGCATCGTGACCTTACCAAAGAAATAGTTCCGTGTAATTCGGTTGGCAGAGCATCTCGATTTACGTCCGTTCATGATATTATAATAACATTAAAAAAAAAAAAAAACAACCAACAACACATTATCGCATAATTAAGGGCTAATTACGAAATTCGTTCTCTAACTTACATTGCTGTTAGTAAGTTCATGTACTCGTACAGACAGAAATTAATTCAACACGTTGACACGCATGAATCATTATAAATCAAAGTATACAACCACTTTCTATGTACACGTACTATTCTTCAATCATGGCCTAACTAATAATGGCGTCTGCGAATAACAAATGAAGGGTATGTGTGTGTGTATACGTATGTCTGTACTATCTGTGCATAAATGTGTGCGCGCGTGTGTATTCCGTGAGTTTGTATGTGCATTTTTAAATAGCCCACAACACTTCCGCAAATACATATAATCTTTGGTTGTCACACATACACATAAACACATACACACACACACACACACACACACACACACACACTCACACACACACACACACTCGCATACACACATTCAAACACATTACACAAATTATAAACAATACAAAATAATATTGATGAGAAAAGTTCTCATATTATAACAAGCATATTTGAGATTCCAATAACAGGACTCGAACCCCCAATCAGATCGGTGCCTGAAATTACGAATGGATACACCCCTCAATAAGAACAATAACATAGTATCCATCTTAAACCAAACTGACACACCAGATCAAGAGAGTACACACAAATTACATCACTCACTGTGCAATCCCATTATGCAAGCCGACAAAATTAAAAAATATACGTCATGTTACACGACCCAATATACGTCATGTTACATGAGCCAATATACGTCATGTTACATGAACCAATAGACTTGAAATCATGTGACGGCATAGTTTGGTCTCAATGTAATGTGCAAATTATGCAAAAACATTTGGTGACACATTTTATCAGTGTCACTGGGGACAATCTCGGCCGACATTCAGGGACACATTCTGCCAGTGTCATTAGGGACAATCTTGGCCGACATTCAGAGACACATTCTGCCAGTGTCATTGGGGAAGACCTTGACTGACACTCAGTGACACATACTATCTAGTATTGGAGATACAAGTTAAGATTTTGGTAAATGTCTACGAAATTAAAAGTAAACTCTATATCCGACCACACAATGTCTACGAAATTAAAAGTCCGACCACACAAGCACAAAATGTCTACGAAATTAAAAGTCCGACCACACAAGCACAAAATGTCTACGAAATTAAAAGTCCGACCACACAAGCACAAAATGTAATCTGCTGAGCAAATTATTTTCTTCGCGCGCGCGTGTGTAATTTTAAACGTTCACGCATTGTATCTGCAAAGACAAAGGAATAAAAATAATATCACATGCATATATGTAGTCTAAGAAGACATTACATACACTGATACAGGTGAACAAAACATTACTTACAAAGTCTAACATGACATTACAGAGAGTTTAACAATACGTTATACAGAGTCCAACAAGACATTACAGAGCTTAACATACATTATTTGTAGTCAAACAAGACATTACAGAGCTTAACATACATTATTTGTAGTCAAACAAGACATTACACAGAGCTTGTCAAAACATTGCAAGCAATCTAACAAAACGCAGTATATTTGGTCTAACAGTTACATATATAATTAATTTCTTATACCAAAAACATTCACTAGTACTTCCACATTCAACATATAAACCGGTACAATAAAGGCAATGAAACTTATAACTCAAAAGTATTTCAAGTTACGAAACATTGACTGCTAAACATTAGTCACATGTCAAGTTACGCAATATTTACTGCTAAACATTAGTCACATGTCAAGTTACGAAACATTGACTGCTAAACATTAGTCACATGTCAAGTTACGCAATATTTACTGCTAAACATTAGTCACATGTCAAGTTACGAAACATTGACTGCTAAACATTAGTCACATGTCAAGTTACGAAACATTGTCTGCTAAACATTAGTCACATGTCAAGTAACGCAATATTTACTGTTAAACATTTAATTAAGCATCAAGTTAATCAACATTTAATTAAGCATCAAGTTAATCAATATCTACTGCTAAACATTAGTCACGCGACAAGTTACGTATGTATATGTCATACAAGTGTGCAGACGTCCCTATTGTTCCAATAGATTGTACGACCATAAAGTCTCACCTCGAACTTAAATCAGCGCTCAAGCTTACTTCTTTCTACAAGCACATATGTATAAAAAGAATAAAACATAAAAACTAACTATAATTTACTCAGGTTTCTCGCCAAATCCGAGAATTTAACTACTACGCCACAAAGGACACGCTACCTGAGAGTGAAAGCCTGAATTCTCCTTGAGTCGGTGCAATTTACTCCTAACAAGCTATGTAAATCTGATTTACTCACCGAGTGGCTGCAATTCACATCTAACAAGCATAGAATGATTACATCCGAGTAGCTGTAATTTATTCATTAAAAGTAAAGAATGATTACTCCCCGAGTTGCTGCAATTTACTCCTAACAAGAATAATTACTCCCTGAGTCGCTGCAATTTACTCCATAAAGTAAAGAATGATTACTCCACGGTAGCTACAATTTACTCGTAACAAGCAAAGAATGATTACTCCCCTGGTCACTGTAATTCACTTCTAACAAGTTATGTAAAACTGATTTACTCTCAGAGTGGCTGCAATTACATATAACAAGTAAAGAATGATTACTCCCCGAGTCCCTGCAATTTACTCCAAACAAGAATGATTATTCCCAGAGATCCTGCAATTTACTCCTAACAAGAAAAGAATGATTACTCCCCTGGTCACTGCAATTTACATATAACAAGTAAAGAACGATTACTCCCCGAGTCGCTGCAATTTACTCCAAACAAGAATGATTACTCCCAGAGTCAATGTAATTTATTCCTAAGAATGATTACTCACATAGATCCTGCAATTCACTCCTAACAAGAATGATCAATCCCCGAGACGTTGCAATTTATTCCTAACAAATAAAGAATGTATAATTACTCCCCGAGTCTCTGCTATTTACTCCGAAAGTAAAGAATGATTACTTCCCGGGTCGCTGCAATTTACTCCTAACAAGTAAAGAATGATTACTCCCCGAAACATTGTAGCAATTTACTCCCTGAGACATTGTAGCAATTTACTTCTAACAAGTAAAGAATGATGACTCCCCTGGTCATGTAATTTACTCCTAACAAGTAAAAGATGATAATCAATAGCTTCATTTTAAATATTTTTCCAATCAAAACGTTTCTTGATTGATGTTTCGATTTAATCTACTACACATTTATACAAAGACTAATGGATATCGTTTTATCCATTTTGTCCATGAACAGACTAACGGATATCGTTTTATCCATTTTGTCCATGAACAGACTAATGAATATTGTTTTAACATTTCGTTCAGGTACAAAGAGTAATGAATATAATACAATGTACATATACAAAGCCTAATGGATATTGTTGCGTCCGTTGCACATACAAGTCTACTGAATATTTAATATTATTTTTTTAAACACATGTACATAATGCGTGCCAATTATATCCTTTACCCAAATACATAAACTACGTATTTATTGGAACGTTTAGTCCATCATTGCTGTACATATACACAATACCGTTCTATCATTACGTCTGTAAACGAACTACACGACTAGAGTGGAACGGTTGGCCCATTACAAGCTGTACATATACACAATACCGTTCTATCATTACGTCTGTAAATGAACTACACGACTAGAGTGGAACGGTTGGCCCATTACAAGCTGTACAACTACAAAGTCATAATGTACAGTTTTATCCATCACCAATGTACACGAACTAAAAATCTAGTGCAGCACGTTAATCCATGACATTTATGAAAAAAGTATACATGACCTTACGGACCCCGTTTTTCCCATTATACGTGTACATGAACTACAAATGTAAAGAGGAAAGTTTACTACACTAATGATATATAAATAAAAGCCTCAGGAATACCGTTTTATTCATTACATCTACAAGAACTAAAAGCTTAAACGGACACGCTTAATCCATGACATTTTTTGTGCGAAATCAGCCCAGGCCGGAAGCGCTAATCCTAATCTCATCATCATCACCATTACACAGGCACAAAAAAGTGAAATGACTATCGTTTCAATTATTACATAATGTACAGCTGAAATCTAATGGATGTCGTAGTAGCTATTACATAATGTACAGCTGAAATCTAATGGATGTCGTAGTAGCTATTACATAATGTACAGCTGAAATCTAATGGATGTCGTAGTAGCTATTACATAATGTACAGCTGAAATCTAATGGATGTCGTAGTAGCTATTACATAATGTACAACTGAAATCTAATGGATGTGGTAGTAGCTATTACACAATGTACAAATATAAGCCTATGGATGTCGTTTTAACCATTACACAATGTACAAATACAAGCTTACGGATGTCGTTTTAACCATTACACAATGTACAAATACAAGCTTACGGATGTCGTTTTAACCATTACAAAAGGAAAAGATGCAAACGTAGTGGATTACTTAAGCACCCTCTACGAGCACACTATCCTCGTTGAATCCACTACCACTGCCATGGTTAAGAGTACACTGCCATGGTTAAGAGTACACTGCCATGGTTAACAGCAAAATCAAAGACAAAAGAGTTTGCGTTGCGTAATAGTAAGATAAGTAGACAGAAAAGTCAAAAACACACCGACAGTAAACTCGCGTCTCTAGTGATATTAAATTTCATTAACTGCTTGTTAAGTGTTCCTTCTAATTTTGGAATCATATATTTTAAAAATTATATTAAAACGATATATAAGTCCGTCAGATTAACTCGGTGTGTGTAAAATGAATAATGATGGGTCACCAACTATAAAATCGGTCAGAGTGTGTTTGAAAGAAATAAACTACAATGTGTACGTCGATCTGTCCGCTCGGCCCTTGCTGCCAAAATCATTGTTGTCTTGCGCCAGATTTCAGGATTCACTGACAAGCTTGAAAGCGCCCATAACCGCTTTTACACCTTCTACGAACACTAATAAAGAACTGGCCTAAATACTCTCCGTAAAACCTTAACCCTAATCAGTCTTTTATCGCCTCTCGATATTGTCAGTCGGGCTTAACTTTCCTCGAGTCGCGGTCCCTTGCAAAGATGAGGGGGGGGGGGGGACACGCCAACAGAATTACTACATTGCACCCAGAACGAGGCTGGGGTATTTTCTTTCCAAGCCTAATTGAGACAACAGGGCACAAAACTGTCTGACGACAGACAAAGTGATCACGCAGTCCGCCCTGATACCAGAGAAATCCATCGGTTACAGTGGAATATTTCGGTCTGGCAGCAAAAAAATTTTGGTAAGAACCTTTTAATTTACTAACAAGTAGACATTTTCGTATGAACAGTATCACTATTTTACAAAAGGCCAGGTAGGGTTAAACAATTATCACACATTATTAAATTGGAAATTTTGGTAAGGATCGTTTCACTACTTTACAAAAAACCCAAGTAGGGTTAAACAGTTATTATATTTTATTAAATTAGAAATTTTAATAAGAACTATTTCACTACTTTACAAGAGAACAAGTAGACTTTAACAGTCATTAAAAGTCATTATTAAAATGGGAACTGTGGTAAGAATATTTATTGAAACTTTACAAGAGCCAGATTTATCAAAAGTCATTATTAAAGTGGGAATTGAGGTAACAAACATTGTTGAAACCTACAACAGCTAGACTGGTAAAGTAGTCAATATTAATAAATGAAACAAAATAAACAATGTTATATTATCAAATTCAATGTTTCTTTTTGCTAACTCAGATTCACATGAGACCGACTCAGTTTCTGAGGATGGAGTTCTTAAAGCTCACGCTAGTGACTACAGTCAGTTAGATAGGAGCAGTGTTCAGATGTCGTAGTTTAGTACATGAAATAAATATAACTATGAACTTGCTGCAGTCTTCAGATGTCGTATTTCAGTACTGAAATGTATTTGCTGTAATCTAGTCCAAATGTATTTCAATAAATGAAATAAATATATGTGCATTTAAAAATGTCTTTCCATGTAAACAGTGAGCCTTAAACAGTACGTCTTTTCAAAACAGACGTGCCTTTAATGGAAACCTTTAATACCTACTATTATAACAAAACTGCAATCGTTTTAAAAATTAAAAGCTTTGCATAAACATGTGTAAATTAGAACGATAATTAAATGATATTACATTGTTTCAATGCTTAACAAATAAAATAACATCCTCGAGTTTTCTCATATCGACAATGAAGTAAGGATTAAAAGAAAATAAATGTTTCCTAAAAGAAGACAGTATTTTTTAACAACAAAAAATTATCAACACATTTAAGAAATGCAATTTTGCGATTATAAAACAAACACATCTCAGTGTACAAAAATGAAACTTGTCGCAAGGTTTTGCCTTAAACGAATGGCATTAAAGGAAGTGTGAAAAAAAAACTTTTCAATGTGTGTGTGATTGTAAGAGAAGGTGTGTGTGTGTGTGTGTGTGTGTGTGTGTGTGTGTGTGTGTGTGTGTGTGTGTGTGTGTGTGTGTGTGTGTGTGTGCGTGTACGTGCTGTGCTTGTCAGTATTAATCAAAGAATTTATTGCATTAAGCAATCCAAACAATTCATCCCGAGTGCTTTCGTTGGTGAAAATTTTATGCAAAGCCAAGAGGTCAAGACAAACTTGTATTTAGTGAGATACATGTACTTTCTTCCTATGCAACCCCTACCCCAAGCACAAACAACCCCCCCCCCCCCAAACCCACAGCTTTGCATTTGTTGAAAGTTAAAGGTCTGGGTACTCTATTATACAAAAAAACAAACTATCTATGTACCAGAATTAAAAGACATTTTAATCAGGCAGCAGCTAAATGTGTACCGATACTCTGTAATGATTTCAGTCGCGCTGTTGCCCATATATTTCTTCCCGAGAAATTACTATACGACAACGTTGTGCGAGACGATTCTGAACAGGGACTTGATCCAAAGTATCACACCAAGTTATGTCAACCATACAGTACATCGAGAAAACTGCCTCGTGAACAATTGACAAGAATGGAGTAAAGAGGAGTAGACCTGGCTTCCGAAGAGGCTTTTCATTCAATTCCACACGGGCCAGTAACATGAAAAAGGTTTTTTAAAACAGTTTAGAAGGAAAAACACCCAAAGAAAGAAGAAAATGTAATATAAATAAATAAATAAATTCAATCCAAAGGTTGCCAAGAGTCTAAACATATTCCTCTTCTCATTTTGATTGACACGTGCTCAGAATTTATTACTCATCCTCCACTTCCTGTCCATGGCTGCTAAAGACATCGGCATCCTGACCTTCCTCTGCATCGCGATAGCCGTCGCATCGGCCACGACTCCGGGCACGACCACCCTTGGCCCCATCTGTCCACATGGATGTAACTGCACAGATGACTATCTGAACGTGGACTGCTCCCGCCGTGGTCTGCTCGCTCCGCCAGCTCTGTCCGGGCTGGTCACGCGTCTGGACCTGTCCGGAAACCTTCTGGGTCCGATGGTCAATGTGTCCTTCGAACACCTGCGGAACCTGCGCGAGCTGGATCTGTCTGGAAACCAGCTTTCGCGAATGCTGCTCTGCACATTTGCCGCCTTGCTGCACCTGCGTCGCGTGGATCTCCATGGCAACCGTCTGGCGAGCCTACCGAGCGGCCTGTTCGCGGACAGCGTAGAACTGGAAGAACTGGACCTGAGTCACAACGAGTTGGAGGAACTGCCTGACCTCGTCCTGTCTGGTCTTCGCAATCTCAAGGTTTGTTCGTTTTTTCAGTAATGATCTTGACTTATAAACTTTTAATCTTGCCCTTGGCAAAATTATTGTTTTCTAACTTTTTTCTTGTTGGAGTAACGATTTCGACTGATATCTTATAACTCTCTTTCATGCCAAAATTATTATTTTCTTTTTATTATATCTAGCATTCATAATTCTAAAAGATTTGTTCATACTGAAATTGCCATTTTGTTTTATTAATAATCTCGTCTTTAATATATTTCAAATCTAAACACCTGTTCATGCCAAAGTATCTTTCCCTTTGCTTCAATAAGAATTTCGTCTTTAATGCCTGAAACTCACAATCTAAAGTTTTGTAAAGGTCGAAGTTAATATTTTTAAATAAAGAACAATTTTCTCGTTAATAAATGATTCATAATCTCAACGTTTATTCTCTGTAAAATTGTCCGTTTGTTTTAATAATGATCTCGCTTTGTCGGTTATTCGCAACCTTAAAGTTCGTTTTTTAACGTTGCCTTTTTGTTTTAATAATGAAATGGTATCTGATATGGAACACTATACTATATTAACAAGCAACAATTTGTTCGTGAGGAAGTTACCCCCCACCCTACCCCCCTTTGTCTCTTTGTAACGCTGGGTCGAGCTTTAACGCAGAGCAGAAATAAAGACCATCTGGCTGAAATGACAGAGATGTGGTGAATGTCGATGATGATGAACGTATCCGGGGGTTGAAATAACGGTTCACTGACAATAGTACGCTTGAAGGTTTTTCATGATAAACGAAACACCTAATACACAGTGTTGCATAATTTTAAAAGAGAAATCAACTGGAAGACATGTGCAAGTAATTTTTTTTAAAAGCAATATGCTATTAAATTTGTTTGATATTTAGTAAAGTGAACAAAACTGATTTTAAAAAAACCAAAATATACTACTGAATTAGTTTAATATTTAGAAGAGTGAACTGTTTTCTCTCCGCTAACGATGAAGAGAGTACACATATTACTTCTGGTAAGGTCCTTTAATAAACACACTAATTTGCTCACTTCCGGCGTCTATCTACTTCCCCGTGTTAAACTGTTGTTATTGACCTCTGAACTTCTTCTCTTGCAAACTACAGGTGCTGAACGTGTCCCATAATCGGGTCACGCACCTGTATCTGGGACTCCGCTTTCAGACCCTAACCCAGCTTCGAGTTTTGGATCTCTCCCATAATCCCTTTCGCAACATCTCCGAGAATGCCTTTGAGATGGCCAGCCAATGGGATCACAGCATACGGAGGTCCCTGGATCTGGCACACTGCCAGCTGGAGAATATGAGTGCTGTTGCATTTCTAAAGATTCCAGGACTCGGAGACTTGAGTCTGGCGGGAAATGGTCGAATTCAGTTTTCGCAGGTCAGACAATGTGGGCTGATATTAGTTTACATGGAGTGATGGTTGTACTGGCCGAATAGACTGTTGGCAGAGGGGTGTTTTTAGTCTACTTGGGGTACTAATTGTACTAAATAAATAGACTGTTGGCAGAGGGGTGTTTTTAGTTTACTTGG
This sequence comes from Sinotaia quadrata, assembly GCA_028829895.1. Classification (NCBI taxonomy): domain Eukaryota; kingdom Metazoa; phylum Mollusca; class Gastropoda; order Architaenioglossa; family Viviparidae; genus Sinotaia; species Sinotaia quadrata. Next base: position 99,703,052 of record CM054180.1, read on the forward strand.
GGTGCTAATTGTACTAAATAAATAGACTGTTGGCAAAGGGGTGTTTTTAGTTTACTTGGGGTGCTAATTGTACTAAATAAATAGACTGTTGGCAGAGGGGTGTTTTTAGTTTACTTGGGGTGCTAATTGTACTAAATGAATAGACTTTTGGCAGAGGGGTGTTTTTAGTCTACTTGGGGTGCTTTTCACCATTTCACCATTCTAAACACTAACACACAACCTCAATACACCAAAATAATGACCACAATAAACAGACCAATATGTCACTAACCTTATTACATTAAACACAAAAATACTACCTCATACTGCTCAATATACTATATAAAAAAAAATACTCTCTTGTTATGTTCTAACACATTACTTGGATACAACTATGCACCATTCTAATACAGGTTGTGGATGTCCTGAAGCAGATGGAATCATCTGGCATTGAGGTCTTGAATCTGTCTGACATGAATATCTCTACCCCAGATCTGTTTTCCAATGTCACTCTCATGGCACTGAAAGAACTGGACATGTCTGGTAATGGACTTGCAGCAATACCAGCTGGAACATTCGGCAACATCCGCAGCCTACAACAACTGGACCTGAGCCAAAATCATCTGACCAGATTGCACGAAGGCTTTCAAGATCTGGTTAATCTCCAGAAACTAAACATCTCCCATTGCCGGTATGAAAATTGCAAAAGATGAAAGATTTTATCAACAACAACAAATTATAACTGGTATAAGAGTTCCTGTTTTATATGACTATTTACAATAATACAAGAGTTCATTTGAAGTAGTTGAGTTGAACATAATAGTTTTATTGTTTTGCCCTTCACTGTTTAATTCCAAATTTACACCTGTGTCCTCTGGCAGAGCTCATGAGAATGATACAAATAATAGCAGTATGCGGTGAGAGTTGGAAAATATCAAATTTAAACCTGTCTGCAGTGCATCCAATCCCAAATATACACCTGGGAATGAAGTTATCAACATAACAGTTAATACAAACAGAGAATTAGGAAAAAGGAAATGTATACTGAGCAGTCCAGTGCATCCAAATGAGATTTAATCATATGATTTTATAGCACTTGTCTTGATATACAACCAATCGGTTGGCAATGTTACATCCTATATAGAATTAGGTTGTCAGACATTACACACTACATAAGGAATTAATATTAAAAGAAAATGATAAGATGTCAAACATTACACACTATGTCTAAAGAATACATTAAAAGAAAATGACAAGATGTCAGATATTACACACTAAATCTAAAGAATACATTATAAGAAAATGATGAGATGTTTAACATTACACACTATGCCCAAAGAGTACATTAACAGAAAATGATAAGATGTTTAATGAAATAAAACCTAGTGGTGAAAATTACTGGCCAGTTTTAACTCCTACATGGAAATGAGCCTGTTAACAGTTACAATGTCTAGAATGTTACATATGTGATCCTTTTTGTTTTTGTGTGTGTATGTATGTGTGTGTGTGTGTGTGTGTGTGTGTGAGAGAGAGAGAGAGAGAGAGAGAGAGAGTTATTTGCAAATTTACTGGCTAGTGTAAAACCCTAGATAATAGGTTTATGTCTAAATACTAGTAGAAGCATACCCTGCACCTATATTGAATTTATTTCTCAAGCTCGTTTGTATATCATTATCAGGGTCAAATGTTGTTCAAACCCTTTAACTGGATACTCAAGTTCTAAAAAATATTAACTCTGACATTGGCAAAAGAGAAAATCTAAATAAAAATTAACATATACCTATACAAACACTTATCAACAAAATTCAACAATAAATAGGAATATAAAGAACAAAATATATTTTGTTCCCTGGCAATACTGGACATTTATGAAGTTTGAAGTCATAACTATGAGCTACAGACTCAAATGAGGCGGCTTTGGAGACATTTCAATTAAAAAATATCATTTTAAATGTGAGAGGTCAAAAGTCAGGCAAGTGTAATTCTGAACAGAATGAGGTATTATGCAATCATAGTTAGCTAACATTATGAGGTATTATGGAGCAAATAGTTAGCTAACATATGAGGTATTATTGAGGCAGTAGTTAACATGAGGTATTAGCTAACATATGAAGTATTACTGAGGCAATAGTCAGCCAACAGTATGAGTATTATTGAGGCAATAGTTAGCTAAAAATTACAATCTTCAAGCCAAGCATGCTGTAGTGTATAGATAAAGATGACTTGAATTTACCACTAGGTCTTGCAAATCCTTCATTAAATCCATCTTTCAGTCACCATATATTTCTCTTAAAATGTAATATCATTTTTTCTTCTGAAAGGCTTGAATCCTTCAAAGGAACTGCTGTGGGCCACATGCAACACTTGACAATACTAGACCTCTCTCATAACCAGTTGCAGAATGCTGCAGAAGTGGACCTCTCTCCGCTCCATGCACTACAAATGTTGGACCTCAGCCACAACAAGTTGCAGTCTCCAGTATTGCCAGGGACAACCAGACATCTGATCTCAGTGAACTTTGCTTTCAATGCTCTAGCCAGTTTGTCTTCTATGTCTGATATGCACAGTCTAAGGTTTGCTTTCTTAAACTTCGGCACACACACAGATATATATACACACACCACACACATGCACAAATATCCATGTACACTTATACAGACATTCATACACTCCACACAACACATGCAGTTACATATCCATACCCTCCCCCCCCATGTACCACACATCACCAGACTCCACACTTTCACACACACACACACACACACACACACACACACACACACACACACACACACACACACACACACACACACACACACACACACACACATGCTATAACCTCTAAGAAGTGGGACCATATACAGTTCTCTATCCACCCTAACCCTCAAAATAATGACTCAATCAATTTGCAGATCATAAGAAGCATATTGTGACACAACACCATTCTAGTTATTGGTTATGATTATTATTATTATTAATCATCCATAACTAAAGAGACTTAATTTATGTTATTAAAAATTCTCCAGAAGACACCACTCCCTCTCACTTGGCAGATATTCAGGCACTGTAAACGTTTTTCTCTCTTCCACAACATTAAAGATAAACATTTACTATCACACAATATTTCCATAGGAGGAAAACATCTTAACAAAGGAGAAGATAAATCTATCTTTAATCTATATTTAGCAAGTCCCCAAACACCCACTATCTCTCCAACATATGGTTATCAATATGTGTAAGAATAAATTTATTAAATCAACAATCAAATATACAACACTAACTAAATGTATTAAATCAACAATCATATAAACAGCATTTAAATATAATCAAAATAGCAATGACATTTACATCACTTAACAATAATGTTTGATTAACGATAGAAAATCATTCAGTTTATCCTAGCATAAACACCAGCAGTCATACATATATATATATATATAAAATCAAGTTCATGGATTTAACTTATCCCAGAAATGAAAGTGGAGTTTCAGAGAGATAATTATAGTCAATGTACATAACCTTTTCAATGATGGCTGCTGTCACTAGCATGTGTTCACAATCACACAGTTTGCAACATGTTTCTGATAAGTTCGAGGACAATGGATTCACACACCAACGTGATTTAGTAGATACAGGACTATGAAATAAAAAAGGCATGCTCTTCTCATAAGTTAATGATTGCTTTTATGAACAGACTTGAGTTATGTTCAAATCAAAGTGATTGGCATATAGACTTTCTTTAACAAAGTAACTTTCGGTCCATTCCCATTAGATGAATTTGTTATGAACAAGTGTGAGACTATTAGTCAGAAAAACTACTCGTCCAGTTGGAACTGGTTTGGATTGTATAGCCATTTCTAGCATATTCTCCACCCAAGTTGTTTACTCCAAATCTGACTCTTAAAAATATCAGCATAAGAATTGCCCAAGGTCTGGTCACTTTGACATTTAACAATATATATAACAATTAAGTTTAGAAACATGGATAGGCAAATTTACTCTGCCACATATATATTTTGAATGTAGCATACACTTGCCTCGATATATCAATCACTCACAGGACAATTTAACAATCTAAAATAAGTACAAATAAGTTCATTTGAATTTTCACTCACTGTATGTCAATATCTATCTGATTACTGATAATCAACCTATTGTTAAGACTAGGTAACCGATAAATCATGATTCCCTGTTTGCAGATACTTTGATGCCCACAACAACAACATTCAGACTTTGGGGGACTATTTGTTCACAGAAGGCCGTGGCATTCTGATTGCCAACTTTAGCCACAACAATATAACTGACTTGAGCCTGAGAATCTTCCTGCCTTCATCTCCCCAAGTCATTGACCTATCACACAATTTCCTAAAAGAAACGAGTTTCTATAGCTGGACCTCTACAAGAGAGGTACTAAAATACCTAACAAAATTTTAAGTAATATAACTTCTTATAGACCTATGTACAATCATGGCTATGTGAGTGTATGCAATGAGAATCATTTAAATTTGTAAGAAGACTTAGAATATTATATGTTTTGACAAAAGAAAATTTGAAAACAATTTTAATTGAAGAAAGAAAGAAAAAATTGCACAGAAAGGCTGTCTCAAAATTTTTTGAACGTGTTGGCAATCCTTATCTTTTTAACAGCTTCTGATATAAATTTTAAAAAATGTTTTTCAACTGAGTAACATCCTACTGTGAGGATAATATTTGCAATGACTTAATTATCCTTTTAATAATGGTGGTATTGTTTGCTTTCTGACAGGTTTCAATGTTGGTATTTTGTTGCAAAATATGCCAGACTTTGTACAAAGTCCATTAAGTATACTCTAAGAAATGTCTTTGAACTTAATTGCAAGAAGCAAAAATGTTTCCTATCACTGAAATATTTTTTTCCTTATGTGCATTTGACTGATTGACTGCCATTCAAATACCCATGCACTCAAACATTTGCTCAACAACTTGTGTGTGCAGGTGTACCTCAACAACAACAGCATCAACCATGTGGAGCAGAACACTTTCTTTGGCATGGACAACCTGGAGGTGCTGGACCTCAGCCACAACAATATTTCTACTGTCTACGATGAGAGCTTCAAGTCTCTTGGAAACCTCACCAGCCTCTACCTCTCCCACAACATCCTAAACATGTGCAACTTCTTCCTGCTCTTCAGGCCCTTAGAGTCACTGCATATCTTGGATATGGGGTACAACCACCTCAGCACCATCAACAGTTCATCTCTACAAAAGCTTGTCAACCTCAGATCTTTGTCCCTGGCCAAGAACAAGATGAATGTGATTTCTGTTGAACTGTTCCACCACCTAGAAAAGCTGGAAGAAGTGGACATTTCAGGGAACCCTTTTCACTGTGGCTGTGAGCTTTTGCCTTTGCAAGACTGGCTTAGCAAAACCAATGTTCGAATCCAGCAGCATTATGACTGGAATGTGACAAACATGTGCCACTCTCCTCCAAAGCATGCAGGCAAAATGGTCACCATATACACTGTTGAGCAGTTTGAGTGCAACACTACTCTGCTCTATATGATCATCTTTGGTTCCATCGGCGGCCTTGGCATCATCATAGGAGTGATTGCAAGCCTAGTCTGTCATTATTATCGCAAATGGCATAAAACATATCGGGGAAATAAAGATAAGAAAGAAAAGTTGGTGGATGTCTGGCAAGGAAAGCCTTTAAAGCAAGTAGACCTAGTTCGTGTGTCCAAGAAGGCATATCAAGCGAATAAACATGGAAAACAGGATATAATAAATGGATGGGTTGTGTCAAAGCAAGTTTCTCCTCCTAAATTAAAAGCTATCCCAAGAGCCCACATTGCAGAATTGCAGCAACGACAGGGTCCCCAAAGACCACCTATGCCAGTTAAAGTCAGAAAGCATAGTCAGAGTGAAGAAAAATGGAGAGAAAGAGCAGAACCCTATTTTGCACACCTAGAGAATGCAGAGTACCAAAGTCGCTCAGCCCCTAAAATGTACATGATGATGCCACCGCGAGAAAGCCACAGACCCTATGAAAAAGAGAAATCTAGGCCAACAATGCCAGTGTGGCAAAAACGTTACTGCAGTGACAACCCTATCCAGACACCCCAGCACTCCCAAGACCGCTGGGATCATGCTTATACATACCAAACATGGGGTCAACCAGCTGGCATGTATGCTGCGCCTGCTCGTGATCCTGCGCGCTATTATACTCTACAACAACCAGCAACATGGCGCCAACCTCCATATGGACCCAACTATCCCTACAGGATTTGGTATGATGAAACAGATTATCAACGACCCTACTCTTCTCGCACCTTGCCTCAGCCACCTCGAGAACAGGAACTTAAGAGGCGTGAAGTTTATGCTCACAATGATGTTCCCCCCAGGTCTGATGCAAGAGATTACCAGCAAGATTATTACTCCAGAGATGGTGGTTTCATGAGGGATGTTAGAGAGCAGGCATATCTAAGAGACTGTGAAGAAAAATCAACTGCTAAACAGGATTATCGGGATACTGATAGAAGAGAGGTCGATCGCCATACACAGCCAGAAGAGAGAGATCAGCCACGGAACAATTGCATGAATGGAAATCAAACTGATTACCAGAGAGATCCCCAAGGTGGTGTCCTCAATCCAGATGTTCAAAACCCAGAAAGCAGTAATCAGGGAGATAATTCTAAAAATGAAAACACTATTGCAAAATCATCCACCCTGAAGCGCAGGACAAGTGAGACACAAACAGCATCATCAAAGCGAGATTCTGATTATCGCAATGCTATGGAAAATCCCATTGGACCTGATGTGTCAAAGGCACCTGCAGAAAGCAAAAGTTCTGAGTGGTTATGAGATCAGTCACCTATTTATGTAAGCAGTTATAAAAACAAAAGTTCAGGTAAACTCAATCACCTGTTCACAAAAGAGGTTCAGAAGACCAGATTGGGTAAACTCATGACTATTCCAGTTCATAGAGGCAAAGGACATTAAAAAGTACCATCATGAGAAGGAAAAACGATGTTTGATTGGATATGACATTTCCATGCCAAATGGAACCTTCCTTTTATTTTGCATTTCAAATACAAATAACTGAATGACCTCATCTAGTCACCTGTGTAATTTTAAAAAAATTGTGTTTGTATTTTAAATATCTTTCAAATGTTAACAATCAAGGAATGTAAGTATTTGTGTGTGTGTATATTATATGCATATACTGATATAAAAAATGCATGTCACCTTATACCATTTCAAAGACAACTGTGGAAATAATTGTAACACTATTAAAAGTGAAATGCTACAGGTAAATAAATATGTACATGAAAAACATTTCATAAGAAAAATAGGAACTAAACATACAAATGTGAAATAAGTTTTCACTAAAATGTTGTAAATAAAAGTTACATTTTTAAAGATGTCCAATAACTGATTTTTCTTCCCCAATATTAGACTAAAGTAAATAACACACTTTAGTAAATAAAACAAGAACAAATGAGAAAAATATTTAGTTTAAAACCTATAAATAGTTAGCTCTATAAAGTGCTTAGCCAACTGTAGGGATCTGAAAACTGTAAGTACAAAGTTCAGCAAGAGATGTGAAGAATGAATAAAGGTCCAGCTTTAGGGATCTGAAAAATGTAAGTACAAAGCTCTAGGGATGTGAAGAATGAATAAAGGTCCAGCTTTAGGGATCTGAAAAATGTAATTACAAAGCTCTAGGGATGTGAAGAATGAATAAAGGTCCAGCTTTAGGGATTGAAAAAATGTATACAAGGTCGGCTCAGTGAATTGTGAGGACTGTTTAAGGAGCCAGCTCTAGGAATTGTTAAGACTGTTTAAGGGATTAGTTGTAGGGGTTGTGAGACTGTTTAAGGAGTTAACTCTAGGGATTGTGAAGTCTTGACAGGGCTCAACCCTAGAGATTGTGAAGAATGTATAAGAAGCCAGCTATAAAGATAAGAATTATGCATAAGATGTAAGATTTAGGAATGTGATCTCTGGACAAAAGGGCCAGTTCAATGATTGCAAAACTTGCAAAAGGAATTGGCTGTACATTTGTAAAGACCAACTGTGAACATTGTATATAAGCTAGCTCTAGGAGACTGGAATGTGCAAATGAACACTCAAATTTAAGACAATTTCTTGAAAGGGCCAAATTTAGGGTATGTGAAATCCTGGTGTAAAGGTCCAACTATAAGATACACTACTTTGAAACTTTAGAATTACAAAAGGATAGCCTGTCCTATGTAAAAACTGTATAAAATGATAAGAGCAAAGGCTTTCTAAAGGGCTAGCACTAAGGTTCGTTAAGCCGTCATTAAGGATCAACTCTAGGGACTGAACTATCTGGGTCAGATACCTAGAATACTTCATCTTACACTGTACTAAATACATCATGTGATCAACAACGAGTGTGCTTTACTTTATTTATTGTTTCAGAAGCACTTTTTGTACACTTTAAAAAAGATTCTTTATTTTATTGTTGTTACTAGTTTTGGGAATTGGATGCACCTGAACAAAATCATTAAGAATTTACCTACATATATAATTAATAAATTAAAATATTAAAAACCAACAATATAAAATAAATATAAACAGGTACATACTTTAAGATAATGATATTCCATAATTATTAGAGCAGTAATAAGACTAAATTATGAATCATTATCAGCTCTTTGTCCTGAGTTCAGAGGCAGAAAAAAATAAAAAGGCAACAACCATCCCTAAGTGCTACAAAGTGTTATGCTGTATGTTTTTTCTGCCTGCAAGCTAATACTAGTCAATCTAGTTTCCATGTTTTTCACAAATTTGTCTTACCATCCTTTTTTTCTTTTTGAGGTACAATTTTGCCTGCAAGTTTTTGTTGTTGGATTTTTTTCAACAGTTTTGTCTTCAGGTTTGGTATAAAAATTTGCATGCAAGTTTGTACACAATTTTGTCAACATAATCTTATTAAGATTTCTGGTTCCCAGGATGTATGTTATTCACAATCTTGTCTGTAAATCAAAATAATCTGATTATGATTTATAATTTCCATAATGGAAGGTATTCATAATTTTGTCTACAAGATCCTGGTTTTCACTGAAAGTGAGTTAAAGCCTTGCCATGATGTAAGACAAAACATATTACCAATGAAAACAAACAAACAAAAATGTGGTCTGATTCTTTTTACATCTTATATTTTGTGCAGAATTATTTGTAATTTTTTTAATCTTTATTTCTTTTGTCAATATTTTTTCTTTTTTACACTGTGACTGATGTATGCAATCCTATATAATGCTTAACTGTTGTATCTTCCAATGACAATATTCATTTCATCACCATTTGTTTATTTATATTATTTTATTTATAGTAATTAGTATGTTTGTAATGCTATTAACAGTCTAAAATATAAATGTATTATTTACAAATATATGTATTACTGTTCTAACTATTTTGTAAATATCATAAATGCATTAAACTATATTACAATAGTCAGCATGATGATGTATACTTTTGTATAGCAAGTCTGTAAACATAAGATTTCTGAACACAAAAAATAATTATAAACCAGATTTTTTACTAGATAAATATGGAAAAAAAGGCTTATTGTAAAGAGTCATTACTAGATTTTCACAGAGAAACTCCCCACACACACAAAAAAAAGAAATGTTATTAAAAGTGTATGGACATGGATCTCTCTCTCTCTCTCTCTCTCTCTCTCTCTCACACACACACACACACACACACACACACACACACACACACACACACACACACACACACACTTAGAGATTTAGAGACCTGACCAATCATGACTTCAGATTAGAGGTTTGCAGTGTATGTGCGTGCGTTTGTGAGTATGTGTGTGCATGATAGTGAGCATGTAGGTGTAGTATTGCGTGTATATGCATGTATGTGTAGCATCGTGTGTATATGCATGTATGAAGTATGTGTGAGTGTAAGCAAATATTTATGTGCAGGTGCATTTGTATTTTTCAGTGTATGTGAGTGAGTGCAAGCAAATAGGCATGATTGTATGTGTATGTGTGTGTGCAAGTATGTGGTGTTTGTATCTGTGTGAGTGTGTATTTGAGATTGTGTGCATATGTTTGTAGATTTGGTATAAGTGGATGCATTTGTGTGTGTGTGTGTGTGTGTGTGCACATTCATTGCAATTACATGTATAGATATAAGTGTGAGTGTATGTGTGGATGTAAGCATGTGCATGTGTGAATGTGCATGATTGCATGATATATGTGGGCGAATATTAAGTATAGGTGTTTGTAAATGTGAGTGTAGTATATATATGTGTGAGTGTGTTTGTATATGAGTGTGAATAGGAGAGTGTGTATTATGTATACAAGAAGAGTAAGAGCAGATGCATATTTTTGTTAGTATGTGTAAATGTATGTGTAATGTGTGTGTAAATGTGTGTGTAATGTATGTGTAATGTATGTGTAAATGTATGAGTAATGTATGTGTAATGTATGTGTAAATGTATGTGTAATGTATGTGTAAAATATGTGTAAATGTATGTGTAACGTATGTGCAAATATAATTTAAATTAGGTGTAGGTGTTACTGTTAGTGTTTGTGGGATTTTGTACTTTTGGTGTGAGCATGAACAAACATGCATGAAATTATTTAAGAAACAATTTATACATCCATATAATCATAATTTATGAGTAAAACTAAAGAAAACTGACAGCAACAAAACCCAGGTTTTTTGTTTGCTTTTCAAATAATCTTTGTGAAAATATCCATAATGACAAGTTTAAATCCTTCACCTAGACATGAATAAGTTAAAAACCTGCCCAATGTTATTGGGAGATTGCTGAATCTAAACATTTCTAAAACGAAAAAATGTTAAATTGCCCACAAACACCCACGAGGGCATGTTGACAAAAATTCTGTCTTTCTGTTCAACTTGCCAAGTTAAAGACAAATGCAATTTCTGTTAAACTGCTTGGAACACTGAGCCATCTGTTCCAGGTAACAGGTCTCCTAAGAAGGTTCTAAAAGAAATAGTATTTACTAATTACTCTGCCAACAAATGGCAAGAAAGAAAGAGCAGTTAGACAAACACCATTAGGACTTGATGAAATATCAATGCTAGAAATTAAGGCAAAGAAACAAAGTTCTTCCCAAACAATGTAATTCTAGCAATCATGGAATGATGTCTTTTAAATGCAAGAATAGAGAAATAAATGCCTCAAACAAGCAATCATGGAATGATGTCTTTTAAATGCAAGAATAGAGAAATAAATGCCTCAAACAAGCAAGAAAAAAGATATCTGCAGTAAATGGAATGGACAAATCAAATGGAATGGAACCTGAAAGTATCACCACACAGACTCTTAAGGTGAAACCTACAACTGCCAAAATAAATTCTGGTGCCATATGGCTAAAATGCCAGACCTACAACTGCCAAAATAAATTCCAGTGCCATATGGCTAAAATGCCAGACCTACAGTTGCCAAATTAAATTCCAATGCCATATGGTTAAAATGCCAGACCTACAATTTTCAAAATAAATTCCAGTGCCATATGGCTAAAATACCAGACCTACAATTGTCAAAATAAATTCCAATGCTGTATGACTAAAATACCAGACCTACAGTTGTCAAAATAAATTCCAGTGCCATATGGCTAAAATACCAGACCTACAATTGCAAAAATAAATTCCAATGCAGTACAGCTAAAATGCCAGACCTATAACTGCCAAAATAAATTTCAATGCCATATGGCTAAAATGCCAGAACTACTACAGCTGCCAGAATAAATTCAAGTGCAATTTTTACACACAAAAAACATAAGCATATATATATAATATGAATAATAATCACTCATTTAAAAAGTAGACTAAGCTGCTATTCTTTGTATTGCTCATTGTTAGAAAATAAAGTAATTAGTAATTTTAAATAATATACAGAATGATAATTAATCACTTATTTAAAAAAATAATTATATTGCTATTCTCTAAATGTTAGTACAGATCGTTAATACTATCACTAATAGTAATAAATATCGGTAGTAAATATAATGACAATTACAAAACTACTTAAAAAGCTTTCATCATTCATATGACCTAGATTCCATTTCACTTGGTCTTTAAGGAAGTGAAGGATTGCCGTAGCATGAAAGATATGGGAAATTTTGAGTTATGTGAAACTTAAACCAATTAATTAAGTGGCTTTAAACAGTTATGACCAAACATGACAGTTTATGTCTAATGTCCTGTTTGTCATAAAGAAAAACTCATCTATACCTTTCACCCTATCAAAGAAGCCATTAAAACCAGAGGTGAAATTAAGACTTTGCTGGAGGAAGGAGGGGGGGGGGATTATAAAAAAGTTCAGTCTCAAACAAGTGATAATAATACATCTACTGCTCTATCCGATGGGTCAAGAAAGTGGAATGGAAAAGTGGCAAATTACTATTCCACTTTGTCACAAACATATCAATGTGTAGTGCAATACAACTATAATTACTATTCCACTTTGTCACAAACATATCAATGTGTAGTGCAATACAACTATAATTACTATTCCACTTTGTCACAAACATATCAATGTGTAGTGCAATACAACTATAATTACTATTCCACTTTGTCACAAACATATCAATGTGTAGTGCAATACAACTATAATTACTATTCCACTTTGTCACAAACATATCAATGTGCAGTGCAATACAACTATAATTACTATTCCACTTTGTCACTAACATATCAATGTGTAGTGCAATACAACTATAATTACTATTCCACTTTGTCACAAACATATCAATGTGTAGTGCAATACAACTATAATTACTATTCCACTTTGTCACAAACATATCAATGTGTAGTGCAATACAAATATAATTACTATTCCACTTTGTCACTAACATATCAATGCGAAATTAATGCAAATATAACTACCAATCTATTTTATCACTAACATATCACAGTGTGGTTTAATACAAATATAAATTCTATTTCACTTTGTCACTAACATATCAATGTGTAGTGCAATACAACTATAATTATTATTCCACTTAGTCACTAACATATCAATGTGTGGTCTAATACAAATATATATTCTATTCTGAGACAAACAAATCATTATGTGGTTTATAAACATATATGATAAAACATCAAAGGTTATTATAAGTTGTGCCCCCACTCCCCCCCCCCCCACTTCAATATTAGCATTGTTGCATCTTCATCTAAAACTGCTTAGTGTAAATAATTATGTGTAGTCACTGCAAAAATATCCATTCTTACTGTAAATAATTATGTGTAGTTAATGCAAAAATATCCATTCTTACTGTAAATAATTGTGTGTAGACACTGCAAAAATACCCATTCTTATTGTACCATGGTTATGTGTGTAGACACTGCAAAAATATCCATTCTTGTTTCTTATTGTACCATAATTATATGTGTAGACACTGCATAAATATCCATTCTTATTGTACCAGTTATGTGTGTAGACACTGTAAAATTACCCATTCTTATTGTACCATACTTATGTGCAAAAATATCCTTTCCAACATACTAAGTATTTATAAAAGCTTTTCTCAAGAAGAAAATCTTACCAGTGTTGGTGGCAAGCCTTTCTTTGCAAACACCATCGCTTCTTCTATATCTTTGTTTGATAAGTGTGTCTGCAGGTTAAAAACAAAACCAACAAATGACAACTAACAATCAACAGAACTGAAATTAAAGTTTAATATCCAATCTGTTGTGGATAATTTAGCAATCTGTTATACTCACACCATCTTCATCTTAGCCTAAACTATTGTATTATCTCATTCTACAACAATTTCATTGTGCTATTCCTTAACTTATCAATTATCTTATTCTATAAGTATTTTATCATTTGTGATTCTATAACTAACTTACATCATCAGGTTTATGTGAAGGATCTACAGCAAGGGCCAAGCACTAAGATAAAATATACATGCATGCTTACACTGCCAGCAGGTATGCGCAAAGCCTGAAATGAAAGTCCTTCTGACTGAACTTTTGGGAATATAGATGAAGAAACAGGTAATAATAACTCCGTTACATCTTTGATCTGCAATGGAAACAATTTTCCTTGTATGCAACAGTTATAATCTGGTTTATAATTCAAATTTGAGTTAAAAGGCACATGTATGAGGACAAGCATTTGAGAAGGTTAAAGTAACACAACAAAATTCAAAACCAAAATTTTATGTTATTAAACATCAGGGGAAGAGGAAACATTGTGAAACAAGATTGAGACATTTATATATCTATATATTTTTTAATCAAAGATTTAAGAGTTCAGTAGCATTTTGCATTCCACTGCAAGATATATAATAAAAATCTTACATGAATCATTAATACAATTCATCATCAAATGAATTATAACTTGTTTAAATATGCTGCTTGGATGCCAGCAACACATTCCATTCATGAACTAACCTTCCAAGCAAGTCTTGTATCTGGCTTATCACTTCCATATTCTTTCATAGCTTCTATGTATGGCATTCGCGGGAATGGAACCTTAGCCATACCTCTTTCCTCAGGCCATGACCTCTGCACCAAGTTTTCCACAAGGGACATAACACCTTCTTGATCGATGAAGGACATCTCGAGATCCACCTAGACAAGAAACAAGAGTTAAAACAGCCTTCCCAAATAGCAGACTGTATAGAAAAATAAAATGTTATTTTTATTATTTCTTGAAATATTTCTTATTATCTGTAATCACCCATATTAACACAATGTATTAGGACAGGGGTGGGCAAACTTTTTGTGTGTAGGGCCACATTGACAAATGTAAAGCTATTGGGGGGCCGCATATATATATTATACCCACTTTGTTTACAGCAACCTATCACAATAAGTAATTATGAATTATTTATAAAACAGTATAAAACTATAAATAACCAATTATTTCAATTTTATTTTACTTATACATTTATACATTATATTTTACAGTATGGACTAACACTTTTACTAATTTGTTAACAAGATTTTACATTTTTATTATTATAATAAATTTTTAAAATTATCTATCAGTGGCTTTAATTTAGACATTACAATTATTGATTTCTAATGAGATGTATGTAACTGCTTGCAATTTTTAACAATATTCTTGAAATCTGGAGCAAGTTTACTTGTTGAAATTCGCATGACAGCATGCAAGTTGCAGTCCGACAATAAAGACCTATTCTTAGATTTGTTGATCTTCAAGCAAGAAAATGCTTGTTCGCAAATGTATGTTGATTCAAACAATGATAAAAGTTTAGCTGCAAAGTTTTTCAAGTTTGGAAATGATTCTTCTGATAAAGATCCATAGAAATCCAGCAAACCATCTGACTTGAATTTCTCTTTCAGGTCATGATCTGCTTGTAAGTCAAGAAGCTCTAACTGTATGTCCTCCGGGGCTGTATCAGCTTCTGCACTAAAAGGGGAACTGAGAATATTGAAGTGTGGCTCTAAGTTCTTGAAATCTTTAAATCTCCTTCCAAATTCATCAGTCAGTGCATCTAACTGAGCTCTATACTTTTCAGTCATTTCGCCAGAAATGGTTTCTTGTTTCAGCAAAGGGAAGTGACAAAACTTTTTTTTCACTTGCTTGTCTGGAGAACAGTGAGAGGTTTGCCCGAAATGATTTTACATGTACATACATTTCATGTGCAAATGCACCATTGCCCTGAAGTTTGACATTCAGTTCATTTAACTTTTCCATAATTTCAATGGCAAACATAAAGTCTAACTTCCACTCTTTATTGACAATGTTAGTATTAAAGTCACATTCAATGCCCTTCATCTCTAGGAACATCACTATTTCTTCTCTGAGGTCCCACACTCGCCTCAACACCTTGCCGAGACTTAGCCATCGAACACTGGTGTGGTACAGCACATCGGAATGTTCAGTTTCCAAATCGTCAAGTAATGCCCTGAACTGTCTGTGATTAAGTCCTCTTGATCTGATGAGGTTGATGACACTGACAACTAGGTTAATAACATGCTTGATATTCAAAACAGTTTTACACAGATTTTCTTGATGGATCACACAGTGAAGTGGTAATAATGTGTGGTCAAGTTATTCTGCTTTAATCTTATCACTTATCAACTTTACCAGACCTACATTTTTTTCCGGTCAAAGCACGAGCTCCGTCAGTTGTAACACTTGCCATCTTGTTCCAAACCAACCCAGTTCTTTCAATACAGTTATTAACAGCATTGAATATATCATTGCCTGTGGTTGTGTCTTTGAGTGACTCAACACTTAGTAACTCTTCAGTGAGTTTGAAAGAAGTGTTTATTCCACGTATAAATATCAATAATTGGGCAGTATCGTGTACATCGGTACTCTCATCCAATGCAAGAGAGTACCACAAAAATTGTTTACTTGCATCTTGAAGTTTATGCATCAAATTGTTACTTATCTTGTCAACACGTCTGACCACAGTTCTCCTTGATAAAGTAATGTTGTCAAATTTGTTTTTTTGTTCTGGACACATAATGTTTGCTGCATCTAGCAAACATTCCTTGATGAACTCGCCATCAGAAAATGGCTTGTTGTGTTTTACAATTCTGTGTGACAGCACCAGACTAGCTTCTGTTGCAGCATCTTGAATTGAAGACTGTTTAGTGAAAACAGTTTGCTGTTTCTCCAAATTTTTCATCAGCTCCAGGCATTTCCTTTTCCTCTCCTAGGTTGTTAAATTGTATCCGAAATCGGAATGTTTTGTTTGGTAGTGTCTTTTTAAATTGTACTCCTTGAAGACAGCCACTGACTCATGACACAACAAGCAAACTGATTTGCTACCAACTTTTATAAACAGTACTTAGTTGTCCATTCATCATTAAAAACACGGCATTCATCTTCAATCTTACGTTTTTTAGTGACACTCATTGTTTTAATAAAATTTGTTAGAATTTTACAAATTACAAACTTTAAAAAGGAAATGAAACAAAACCTACTTCCGGCTGTGTGTGAAAATAAAATATTCGGAAAACAAGGAGTAAACTCAGAATAAATTTCAGAAATATATCAAGACTACTACAACAAATAAATTAATTTGAACATTGTAAATGTGAAAATAATTTATAACAGCAAAAAACTTTGAAAACTTTTGATCACACAGTGAGGGTAAAGACAGACAATGTTAATTTACAGTTAATAAGATGACTGGCGAAGTCTGGAGGTTGGACCCCAAGAGTTGAATCAGTCTCCAACTGAAGTCTTAGAGTTCCGTAGTCGGCCCTGTGGACTTTGGTGTTGGTCGTTCCAAGCAGGACACAACGGTTAATGAAGAAAGGCACGCTCGGTACTCGCTGCAAAACACAGAGCATAGCGCTTAGAACAATTCTTAACTCTTCTATCTTTATTTGCTTTCTCATCAATCATTCATCTTACAACATGTCTGTAAAAGAATTGATCAGCCCCATACATCCTTCATTCATTGATACAGTATTTCAACATGAATTATACATATCCATAAGTCAATATAATTTTAATATATCTCAATCGAATAATTCTAACCCAACATGTGAATAATAGTTTAACACAATTTATTTCTAAGTCTAGAATGAATAGATAGCTTACCAAAGCACATTGATGACTGCCTTTCAAGCTGGACCAGAAATCTCGTACAATGAGTATTATCGCAGTGCCTTGCCATGGGATATGACGGAGTATTTATGGACTCGGGTTTTGTTGGGTAGGGACTGTCCATCTAGACCTGTTTACATTTGTTTGCTTCAACACAATGTCCTACCCTCCTTGACAGCAGTTACCACACTGGTTCCTTTTTACATTTGTCCACCTCAATATTACGCATCCTATTCGTCCTTGATGGGTTTTCCCCTTCCCCTCTCTATCTCTAGCCAGAAAGTGATTGTAGCAGACTTCCTTGATTGCAATTAGAGAACTGACCGGAGTGCTCTCGCCCTTGACTGTCCATCAAGTGTGACTGCTAACAGTTTGACACGGTATGGTCCTTTCTTTCGTCAGTACAACGTGCGAGTAGTTAAATGTTTGCCCGAATCAATTAGTGACGATTTCGTCCGTCAAGCGTGACTGCGCTAACGGTTTCACATGAAAGGCCCTTTGTTAAATTTCTAAATGTCGTCATAAGGGCCGCATAATATCAGTCCGCGGGCCGCATGCGGCCCGGGGGCCGTAGTTTGCCCACCCCTATATTAGGAGATGCAAAGTTTTCTGTGTAAGAGGTTTGTGTACATCACATTAGTTTATTAAGTAAATGATCATCATTTTACAATTAAAATGCAAATAAAATTACATCACTGTTATTGATGTGAAACAGTACATTTAGATGAAAAAAGCATCTCATGTTTATCTCTTCCTTTGGTTAGCTCCAAAATCACATTCCATTCTATCATCTTCATTTTTAATTTCCACCGATTAGCTCTTAAGTAACATTTTAGTCTATCGTCTTTATTTTCTTTCACTCTTGAATAGCTCTTAAACTATGTGTTTTAGTCTATTTTTTTCTATTTTTTCTTACCACTGATTAGTTCTTAAACCATGTTTTAGTCTATTTTCTCTATTTCTTCCATTCCTCTGATTAGCTCTTAAAAATCAGGTATCATCTTTATGTTTCCCATTCCCCTGATTGAATCTTAAACTGCATTCCAGTGTAAATCATCTTTATTTCCCCCCCTCCTCTGATTGGTTCTTAAACTGCATTCCAGTGTAAATCATCTTTATTTTCCCCCCTCCTCTGATTGGTTCTTAAACTGCATTCCAGTGTAAATCATCTTTATTTCCCCCCCCTCCTCTGATTGGTTCTCAAACTGCATTCCAGTGTAAATCATCTTTATGTTTCCCCTTCCCCTGATTAGCTCCTAAACCATGTTCTAGTCTATCATCTTTAAACATGTTGCCAATTACATCTCTGATTTGTTTGCATTCAATCTTGAAAAAGCTAGAGCCTTTAAACCTTAAAATAATAGGCAACATTTATATAAATTTAGAAATTGCTTCCCTACTGAATGCTGCACACAAATTTGCAAAATGGTTCAGTGGTTAATTATAGAGATAGGATAATTTCATAACAATATTGCCCTCAAAAGATTTAATCTTCTAGCATTAAAATTTCTTGCCAGTCACATTTTGTATTAAAACCTTTCACACTTACCTCTCCGATCTATTACATTAATCTTACTGTTAACAGCATCTCCTATCTAAAGTGTTGGCATCTTTTAATAATTACATGCATGAACTAAGAGCATTAAACCTTTAGCCAACTACATTTCTGATCTGTTAGTGTTAAGCATTCTGCTATTTACAACTACAATCCATTAGCATTAAATTCTTTTGCATTTATTTCATGTTCTGGATTTTTAGCTTTAAACCTGCAGACATTTACATCACTCAAGTATTAACTATTGCAGACATTTACATCACTCAAGTATATTGCAGACATCATTGATCTATTAGTATTAACTATGCAAATATTTACATCACTGTAGTATTAACTATACAGACATTTACATCACTGTAGTATTAACTATGCAGACATTTACATCACTGATCTATAAGTATTAACTATGCAGACATTTACATCACTGTAGTATTAACTATGCAGACATTTACATAACAGTAGTATTAACTATGCAGACATTTACATCACTGTAGTACTAACTATGCAGACATTTACATAACTGTAGTATTAACTATGCAGACATTTACATCACTGATCTATAAGTATTAACTATGCAGACATTTACATAACTGTAGTATTAACTATGCAGACATTTACATCACTGATCTATAAGTATTAACTATGCAGACACTTACATCTCTGTAGTATTAACTATACAGACATTTACATCACTGATCTATAAGTATTAACTATGCAGACATTTAAATCACTGTAGTATTAACTATGCAGACATTTACATCACTGATCTATAAGTATTAACTATGCAGACATTTAAATCACTGTAGTATTAACTATGCAGACATTTACATCACTGTAGTATTAAATATGCAGACATTTACATAACTGTAGTATTAACTATGCAGACATTTACATCACTGGGACAACAGTCTGGATTCACCAAGTACCCGTGCTTTCTGTGCATGTGGGATAGTAGGGACAAAGCACAGCATTACATGAAGCAGGACTGGCCTATATGGGAGGAACTGGCAAGCAAAGAACCTCATAAACAACCCTCTGGTGGACAGAGACAAGATACTTTTCCCACCGCTGCACATTAAACAATTCACCAAAGCTCTGGACAAGGATGGTGGCTGTTTCGCTTACTTGTGCCATGCTTTTCCAGGGTTGACCATTGAGAAGTTGAAAGCTGGCATTTTTGATGGTCCACAACTCCACAAGCTAATCAGAGATCCAGAGTTTGAAAACTCAATGATTGAAGTGGAATTGGAAGCGTAGAAGGCTTTTGTTCTGGTCGTGAAAAACTTTCTTGGCAACAATAAGGCCAGGAACTATGCAGAGCTTGTTGCCATTATGCTGACTGCTTTCAGAAACCTTGGATGCAACATGAGCATCAAAATACATTACCTATTCTCACATATGGATCGGTTTCCTGAAAATCTTGGATCAATGAGCGACGAGCAAGGGGAGAGATTTCATCAGGATATGAAAAAGATGGAAACCAGGTATCAGGGACGCTGGGATGCAGTCATGATGGCTGATTACTGTAGGACTAAAGAGAGACATTCCTACTACTGAGCATTCTAGAAGTTCGATGAGACAAAAGTTCATGCCCTGAATTTTGAACAATGATGACCCAATATTGAATTTATAAGTACTTACCATTAGCAATGTCTACTATTCAATTTACACTAATTGACTTTTGTAACATTTAATAAATGAATTGTGTTAGAAAACGACTTTTTTAAAAATTTAAAAGAATTTTTTTTAATTTAAAACCTATTTTGGAAGAGAAATATTATTATTATTATTACTTAATAATGTTACAAAAATGTAATCGATTTAGCTAAAAGATCAGATTTTTTAAAATGGAATTAGATCAAAAACCTGACCTGATTAAAAAAAAAGCAGATGTCATTTTCAAATTTAGCAGTGCAAAATTGTTCTAAATCAGTTGAAAAATCTTAGACAACTTACAAAAAAATTTTTTTTGTGACGCAGTATTATAAATCCACTGCATGAAATAAACATTTCACAGACCCAAGTGTTTTGATTGTTTACTATTTTTGCATCAAGAGTTATCTTTTCTTTTTTAAATTATTGTTGTAAGAAAAAGATTTTTCTAAATAATAAGATTACCATCATGACTAAAATTAATTAAGTAAATAAAATAATATATTTAAATACGATCTGCGACTTCAAAATATATATTGCAAGGAAATAGCAATCAAACTTTCGTGATAGAGTAGGCACCGACTAACCTATTTTCAAACTACGAGAGTGATGATAAAAACAAAATTAATAATTCTGCTTGAAAAATAGAGATATATTTACAGATAAAATAATCACAGAGTAGAGTAATCATTATTAAATGCTTACAGAAAGATCTTACTAATAAGAGGTTTCAATTGTTCATATAAAATGTCAGAAAAATCAGTGGTAGCGTCAACATGTGTTTCGCATGACTGAAACAGGATGCGTACTACGGGTTTTTCATTTAGCGGATCTTGCAAGGGTCACTAATCGAGGACTATGGCATATCATTAGAGATATATTACAATTCTGGAGAACATGATATTTTTTTTACTATTTTGTGATAAATATTTCTCCTGAAAAATGTATCGTGAACGTTTTAGATTGAAAATTTATTTGGTTATTTGCAACAACAAAAAAAGTGAAAAAAATATGAGTGTAAAGAGTTATCTGTCCTCTATTTAATGGACCGATCAGTTTGGGGGTTACAAAACCTTGTAAGCTCGACTTTTTTCTTAAAATTTGTACTCGAAAATTTGAAATTGATTTTTTCAGCCGTGAGGCGACATTTGACCCATTTTTGTTGTAACCCTAAGGTACTTTTGTCAAAGTTTATGGATACTATAATAAAATTAAAAAAAAAACAACAAAGCAGTTCGAAAGACAAAACATCAATCTTTATTTTCATATAAAAATAGTTAGTTGAGGTTTAATGTGAAGAAAACTGCTCTGGAGTAAAGTTTAGCAAATTTGTGTGCGTTTGCGAGTTTTTGCCCGATAAGCGGTAGTGGTGGGACTACCTATTAGTATTAACTATGCAGACAATTACATCGCTGACTTATTAGTATTAACTATGCAGACATTTACATCACTGACCTATTAGCATTAACTATGCAGAGCATCAATGCACTACAGTTTCACTTTGACATGAGGCATTTAAAACTTATAGTTAAAATTAAAAAATGATTTTAACAGACAAATAAAATATTGTGCATTCTGTTGATCTGCAACCTGATCTCTGAAGTCTGATTTTATAAAATGGCTAACTCTTAACTATAAAAAATGGTAGAACCTGACATCATGAAAAACGTTTGCATTTGCATTTATGATCTGTTAGCAACACAACTGTAGGGAACTGGAGCAACTTCCAGTTGAGAGGGATTATGTATCAGAAAAGATTGGTGATATGAAGGAGAAAATACCTACAGTGTTGGTTTTCATACATGGAAATGTTACATAAAGAATGAGATTACCTGTCAAAATGAATCATCAGTATTACCTGTAATGAAGGATTACCTGTAGAAAAAGATCACCTATGAAGAGAGATCAGCTGCAGGGAGGGAAACCTACTGGGTTTCCAGGGAGTAATGACTAGGAGTAATTACCTGTGTGAACTCTGGCTGTCTGTCTGGTTTTGCACCTTCATCACGATAACAGCGAGCAATCTGGAAATAACGATCCACTCCTCCCACCATCAGCAGCTGTTTAAACTGAAATATATACTAAGACTGTCAAAAGATTTTCTTATAATTTCAGCTGTTAAAATGAAACATATTCTGACTGTCAAAAGATTTTCTTATAATTTCAGATGTTTAAACTGAAATATATACTATGACTGTTAAAAGATTTTCTTATAATGTAATTTCAGCTGTTTAAACTGAAATATATACTATGACTGTCAAAAGATTTTCTTATAATGTAATTTCAGCTGTTTAAACTGAAATGTATACTATGACTGTTAAAAGATTTTCTTATAATGTAATTTCAGCTGTTTAAACTGAAATATATACTATGACTGTTAAAAGATTTTCTTATAATGTAATTTCAGCTGTTTAAACTGAAATATATACTTGACTGTTAAAAGATTTTCTTATAATGTAATTTCAGCTGTTTAAACTGAAATATATACTATGAGTATGACTGTTAAAAGATTTTCTTATAATGTAATTTCAGCTGTTTAAACTGAAATATATACTATGACTGTTAAAAGATTTTCTTATAATGTAATTTCAGCTGTTTAAACTGAAATATATACTATGGGAGTATGACTGTTAAAAGATGTAATAATGTAATTTCAGCTGTTTAAACTGAAATATATACTATGACTGTCAAAAGATTTTCTTATAACTTCAGCTGGTCAGGAAAGCAGAAGAATGCTACTGAGATACAAGTGGGAGATTCATGACAATACTGAAGAGATAAAAGTGGGAGATTCAGGTAAATACTTGAGAGATAAAATTGGGAGATTTATGTAAATACTAGAGAGAAAAGTGAGGGATACAGGTAAATACTAGAGAGATAAAAGTGGGGGATTCATGACAATACTGAAGAGATAAAAGTGGGAGATTCATAATACTGAAGAGATAAAAGTGGGAGATTCATGTAAATACTAGAGAGATGAAAGTGAGAGATTCATGTAAATACTAGAGAGAAAAAAGTGACGGATACAAGTAAATACTAAAGAGATAAAAGTTAGGGATACAAATAAATATTAGAGAGATAAAAGTAGGAGATTCACGTAAATATTAGTAACATAAATGTGGGATATCCAGGTATAAATGTGCTTGGAATTAACACAAATATAGACACAAGCACATATACATATATTCTCTAGCTTATATTTATAATGAATGTCATTTGTAAAACATGAAAAAAGTTTGTGAGTAACTATCTAAAGATGTTGATAGCAGTAGAAGAAGTTATTATTGATAATATTATTATTATTCTTTAATGATGTCTGTTATTTGTCAGTAGCTGGTTGTGACCTTTGTTCTGGAATCCTATCAAGATCCTGGGAGATCCAGGTTTTACAGAGGATGTCGGCACTTTCAAGGAGTGCTGCTTTTAGGAGTGGGGCAAGGCTCTGGTTTCTGGCAATTTATTCAGGTATCTCTCAAACTCAGATGCTGTATTCAGGTATCTCTCAAACTCAGATGCTCCTACTACTACAGGTATTACTTCTACTCTTATGTTCCAATCTCAGGATTTCCAATCTGAGATGGTGGTATTTTTTATTTTGGTATTACTTTAGTCCTCATATTCAATGATTGCTATTGTCCTTATTGACCACTACAATATCCACTTTTAGTGCAGGAGATTATGTGACCAGTTCTTATTTCAAGTCACACACTACTGCAACTTCTGTTTTAATGACTGTTTCTGGTTGGTGTAGATAAGCTTTTTTAGTGCTTTGATTCTGCAGTTCTCACACAGATTCCTATGTCAAATCTTTAACATTTCATTCTGTCTTATGACATATTCCATTCTCGCTAAAGAATGACATCCAGAAAGTATATTTTCTGCTCTCGCTCTTACAAATTCAACTTTTTGGGATCCTTCAAGTGCTTTGTGATTTTTGCTTTTTGTGTTTAGTGTTTAATTTTCTGCAACAATGAGCACTTCTGTTTTGACTTCTGTTCAGCCATCTGCATGATGAATGCCTTGTTTTATCAGCTTGTCATGTATGTTGACAATGAAGGAGTTTCTGACTTCAGTTGTTTGTAGATGCTTGTTTTGTCTTCTTTCACATTTCTTTATTTGTCTGTGATAGTTGGTATAAACAGTGACTGACTGGCTTTTCTGCTGTTATTCTAGATGTACCTGGCAAGGCCTACCCTGATTTTCATTAGTCTTCTACCTGACATTTTCCAAGATATGTATTTCTTTGAGGTGTAGGGATTTATGCATTGTTTCTAGTCTTCCTGTCTACTTCACTGATCTTGTTTGTTGTCCAATCTATAGCATCATAGTTGATTACATGTATGACATATGCATTAATGGTCTGTATTATACTAGCATCCATGAGTTTTGATTTGATGACTTATCTGAATTATTATTATTGTATACCTGTTGAGGGCTCTGAGGCAGAGAGTAAAACATTCCAGGGTGTCGACTAGGAACCACAAACTCTTTGGCACCCTGTGAATATAGAAAGAAAATAAACAAAATATTGGCAGGCACTCTGTACACAACGGTTGTTTACAGAAGACCCAACAGCTCTGTACACAACTGTCATATTTAAAATAACAAAGGGGTTTCTATATGTAATATCAATGGGAAAAATTATATTATAATTATCAATGCAAAGTGGTACTCAATATTATTTTTACTGCAATATTTAATTTATTAAAGAAACAGAAATAGCAGAAACAAAAACTAAATGAGGAAAGAAAAGTTAATGAAAAGATAACTCTAAATAAAAAGTTTTAGTGTATGGATTTATTTTTGTTTTTTATCCTAATCATTTTTAGCTAATCCTAACCCATACCCTATCTCTAAAAAAAACACAAATCCTAATCCTATTTCTAAAAAACCTAACCTTTCTCTAAATTAAGACATGACAGTTGTGGTCAGAGCTGATTGGGTCATACGGAGACACTCCCCAAAATATTCAAGGGTAATGGCTAGATACCCCAAACTCTTTGGCACCATATGAATATGGGCAAATATAAGAAAATTAAGTACTGTGAATAGAGGCAAAAAAGAAAATGAAGTCTTCTAAGTCTGATTAGGAAACTTCAATAAAGGCAATCTAAGACAAAGACAAGAAACAACAAGAAGTAGGAATATGAGAAAATCAGTTGGAAGTGAATGAAACAATAAAATACTATGAATAATTAAGATATTGTTTGTTAAATAGTTAATGAAACAATAAATCAAATGAAACACACAAAAATTAAACAAAACTAATTTTAATTATGTAAAAAATTATGTTCCTGATCTATTAATGTTAACTTTTTATCATATACATATAAAATCTATCACCCTTTGTCACATTCCCACTATTACAAATAAATGAATTTAAAAAACTATCTAGTGGTATAATGAAATTTTTTTTAATAAAAGATTAAACCTCTAAACAACTGTCAATACAATGCCAATCTAATTTTGATTATGGTGGAAAACAAACATTTCTTATGTGCTATTATACAAGAGCATACTTTTGTTCTGGAAAAAAACTAAAATTACAATACTTACCCCTGGTGTTCTTCGAAAAAGAGTTGGAGTTTCTACCTCAACAAACTCTGAAACATATTGACAGTTCTTAACTGCTTAAAGTTATTTCTTAGATGAACCTAAAATTTTAAAATTTACATTGCTTGCTCATTTTCATGTACTGGTTCAATTAACAGACAGTATTTGTTAATCAATATATACGAGTTTCAAAAAAGAGGTTGACTCATGCATAATAAAAGTTTATGAAAGTGTATACACCTTTAGCAGGTAAATTTCTGGGAAACAAATGGCCATGTGTTGTTGGCATGTGGAGAGGACCAGATTGCATGATTGCACTCAAACACACATTTTGCAGCATAGATGTGTCTTTCATAAAATAAAAGAAGTTTAAAAATGTGTATTTGTCCCTTGGATAAATGTTAGGTTGAAAGTATGCTATTTTTATATGTTTTTAGCTGGCCAGTGATTATTTCCAATATTACAATATGAGTTCTAATATAAGTTATTTCTTGGCAAACAAGTTTTTGAAATAGCAACTACTAAATTATCAGAACATATAATAATAATAACAATAATAATAATAATAATAATAATAATAATAATAATAATAATAATAAGAACTAGCACATACCTGGAGACAGAAACCTCTACATGGCCAATATGTACGACAAGCAGACGAAATATCAACAAAGCAATCAACGTACAAATGGTTGAAAGAGGCAGGATTGAAAGCAGAAACAGAAGCACTCATAACAGCTGCACAAGATCAAGCACTCAACACCAAAGCACACAAAGCGAAAATCATGAAAATTTCAAATGATTCCAAATGTAGACTTTGCAAATCCATGGATGAGACAACAGAACACATACTATCTGGATGTCAGGTTCTGGCTGGAACAGAATACACCAAACGACACAATGAAGTGGCAAAACACATACATAGAAATCTGTGTGAGAACTATGGCATAAAAACCCCAGAAAGAGCATGGATGCATCAACCAGAAGCAGTCACCGAAACAGAAGAAGTCAAAATACTATGGGACTTCGAGATAAGAACAGACCGGGTGATTCCTGCAAGACGACCAGACATTGTAGTTCTCAATAAGCCCAACAGAACAGTAACAATTATTGATGTCGCTGTTCCAAGTGATAGAAACATAAAAACAAAAGAAAGAGAAAAAATAGAAAAATACCAAGACCTCAGATTAGAAATTCAGAGACTGTGGAATGTAAAAGCAGAAGTGATACCAATAGTGATAGGAGCCTTGGGGAACATAACATCAGAATTGGAAGGCTACCTGAATAAACTCCCTGGAAACCACAGAATCGCTCCATTACTCAAAGCAGCGCTCCTCGGAAGTGCCCACATCCTCCGTAAAACCTTGGATCTCCCAGAATCTTGGTAAGATTCCGAGACCTTGGATCACAACCGACAATCAAACAGAAGTCGTGGAAAGAGACTGAATAATAATAATAATAACTACTCACAATACATAAAGCCTTACACCCAAAAGCAGACGTAGACAGACTCTATGTATCTCGAAAAATGGGAGGCCGAGGTCTCAAGAAAATTAAACATGTCATTGAAGGAGAAGTCATTGGCCTTGTGGACTACATCTGGAATAACAATAAAGATGATCCACTGATAGAATTAGTAAAAATGAGTGGACTATTCCAATCACCAGAAACAGACAAAGAAACATGGAAGAAAACAACGAAGCAAGAACTAGCACATACCTGGAGACAGAAACCTCTACATGGCCAATATGTACGACAAGCAGACGAAATATCAACAAAGCAATCAACGTACATATGGTTGAAAGAGGCAGGATTGAAAGCAGAAACAGAAGCACTCATAACAGCTGCACAAGATCAAGCACTCAACACCAAAGCACACAAAACGAAAATCATGAAAATTTCAAATGATTCCAAATGTAGACTTTGCAAATCCATGGATGAGACAACAGAACACATATTATCTGGATGTCAGGTTCTGGCTGGAACAGAATACACCAAACGACACAATGAAGTGGCAAAACACATACATAGAAATCTGTGTGAGAACTATGGCATAAAAACCCCAGAAAGAACATGGATGCATCAACCAGAAGCAGTCACTGAAACAGAAGAAGTCAAAATACTATGGGACTTCGAGATAGAACAGACCGGGTGATTCCTGCAAGACGACCAGACACTGTAGTTCTCAATAAGTCCAACAGAACAGTAACAATTATTGATGTCGCTGTTCCAAGTGATAGAAACATAAAAACAAAAGAAAGAGAAAAAATAGAAAAATACCAAGACCTCAGATTAGAAATCCAGAGACTGTGGAATGTAAAAGCAGAAGTGATACCAATAGTGATAGGAGCCTTGGGGAACATAACATCAGAATTGGAAGGCTACCTGAATAAACTCCCTGGAAACAACAGAATCGCTCCACTACTCAAAGCAGCGTTCCTCGGAAGTGCCCACATCCTCCGTAAAACCTTGGATCTCCCAGAATCTTGGTAAGATTCCGAGACCTTGGATCACAGCCGACAGTCAAACAGAAGTCGTGGAACGAGACTGAATAATAATAATAATAATAATAGGAGAAATCATTGGCCTTTTGACTACATCTGAAATAACAACAAAGATGATCCAACGATAGAAGCAGTAAAGATGAGTGGACTATTCCAACCCCCAGAAACAGACAAAGAAACATGGAAGAAAACAACGAAGCAAGAACTAGCACATACCTGGAGCCAGAAACCTCTCCATGGCCAGTATGTACGACAAGCCGACGAAATATCAACAAAGCAATCAATGTACAAATGGTTGAAAGAGGCAGGATTGAAAGCAGAAACAGAAGCACTCATAACAGCTGCACAAGATCAAGCACTCTACACCAAATCACACAAAACGAAAATCATGAAAATTTCAAATGATTCAAAATGTAGACTCTGCAAATCCATGGATGAAACAACAGAGCACATACTATCTGGATGTCAGGTTCTGGCTGGAACAGAATACACCAAATGACACAATGAAGTGGCAAAACACATACACAGAAATCTGTGTGAGAACTATGGCATAAAAACCACAGAAAGAGCATGGATGCACCAACCAGAAGCAGTCACCAAAACAGAAGTCAAAATACTGTGGGACTTCAAGATAAGAACAGATCGGGTGATTCCTGTATGAAGACCAGACACTGTAGTTCTCAATAAGTCCAACAGAACAGTAACAATCATTGATATCGCTGTTCCAAGTGATAGAAACATAAAAACAAAAGAAAGAGAAAAAATAGAAAAATACCAAGACCTCAGATTTTCAGAGAAATTCAGAGACTGTGGAATGTTAAAGCAGAAGTGATACCTATTGTGATAGGAGCCTTGGTAAGATTCCGAGACCTTGGATCACAACCAACAGAAGTCGTGGAAAAAGGCATAATAATAATAATAATAATGTTTCATGTCAGCTTAAATTCAGAGACTTGGTTAAACAATTTGAAGGAAAATATATAGATAATATACATGTACTAAAAGCAATATATTTTTAATCAGAAAGATATTGCTTGAAGATGTTCTTTGCTACAAGTACAAGGGACCTTAAGTAGTGAACTGAGGGTAAGGTTACAAATATATGGCAGGCGAGATGAGAATCATCAATTATTAATGCATGTATTTTCAATAAACATTGCTGCTCATAAAAGACTTGCACGATGGACATTTGAGCATCAATAATTTTGATGCTGGTAATTTTGTTAATCTAATTCTCTATTGCCTGGTGGTTCCAGCAAGTCATTCAGTGATAGTGGGCAGCAGACCCTATTGTTGCAGAAAAAAAGAGTTGTTGGACTTGATGACTTCTAATGTTCTATGTTATTAATCCACTTAAAATACTTGGATATGGAAGTGTCCTCAAAATATGAATTAATCAATACTACATCTGAATACCTTTGATGAAGAGGTTTGAAAGAGAATCTATTCTGCCTTAAGTCTATGATCTATTTTTCTGTTTTGCAAAAAGTTAACTCCAGATTATTTGTACATGAAAAGTCAATGATAACCATGACTGATATAAAAATAACTCTCCAAAAATAAATAAGCATGATAAAAAGGAATTTGACCATTATGCAATCTTAAGGCGATGTGCAGGTCTGTAATATAGTGATTTTGGTAATTTTTGTGTTTAGACACTTTTACATATTTGGGCAATAAAAACTATCTTTTTTTCATTTCTAATGGTTATTCAGTTGAAAAATGTCTCTAATATGCTGTAAAAAATATTTAAAGTAAGTAACCCACATGCAGAAGTTTTCAATCGACTTCTATAATGACGATTTTCAACACTTGACAACACACATTTCTAGAAGATGACATGATTATTGTCGCATACCGTTGTGTTCAGCATTTCCTCACCTCTCTCATAAAAGATTGTCCTTCAGGATTTTCCGTTTTATTTCGGTAACAAGACGGCCGGCTTGAACAGTACACAAGCACAGTTTGGTAGTGTGACATGAAGGATGCGATACGATTTGCTTGACTAGGTCATGTGGTACTGTCATGGCGACTGTTTACATGTGCAAAAGTGACGCTTAGCGAAGTACTTGTGAATGAAAATGCCTCGTACAAAGTAGTCAACACGTAATTTAGCGCCTAAAAGTAAGCAAAATAGAAAGAAACAGTTGCAGAATCTATGGGGAGCAAGAAAGGAAGCAAAATTAGCCATAGTACAGCAACAAGTGACATCTAAATGTGCAAATAAATACTCATTATTATTATTCATCCTTTTATTCAAGACTTCTGTTGACTGTTAAATATAAACCAAGGTCTCAGAATCTTATCAAGATTCTGAGAGATTCAAGTTTTTATGGAGGATGTGCACCTTTAAAGGAGTGCTGCTTTTATTAGTGGGGCAAGTCTGTGTTGTCGAGGTAGTTTATTTAGATAGCATTTCCAACTCAGATGTTATGTTCCCCAAAGATCCTATCACTACAGGTAACACTTCTGAATTATTATTATTATTATACAAACAAAAAAGAATGTGAGAACAGTATACCATGTTCATCAGCAAGAAAGTGTCTCATTTTCATGACCATCTTGGAGCGAAGTCGCAAGTTCTGCTGCATTTTTTGCTGACGCAGGTCCAAGTACCGATATTCCATCCTTAGTGCTTCTTTGACCTTTAACAAAAGGAAAGTCAATTAAGGACCCATACTATCATACCATAAATAAATTAAAATATTTTTTTCTGTCTCAAATGACCTGAGCATATTTTTATTATTGGATACTGCCATCACCTTAGCACCAAACAAGATGGTATTTAGTTCAATACTGCCATTACCTCAATGTTCATGAAACAGTATTTATTTCAATACTGCCTTTACTTCAGTGCTAATGAAGACAATATTTATTTCAATGTTGCCATTACTCAGAGCTCATGAAACAGTATTTATTTCAATACTGCCATTATCTTAGTGCTAAAGAAGATACTATTTATTTCAATAGGTCATGATCTTAGTGCTAATGAAGGCAGTATTTATTTCAATGCTGCCTTGATCTCAGTGCTTGTGGAACATTATTTATGTCATTGTCATTTTCAAAAGTGTTCATAAAGACAGTATTTACAGTCGTATGTTAGTGCTCCGAAAGATAGTATTTATTTGCCTCTATTTGTTTACTACTCATCCCTTCACAGACCTGGAATCACTCATAAAAATATATTACACTGTAATGATCAGGCCATGAGCTCCTTGTTTTTCTATTATTTCTTTATCTATATAATAATTTGTAATTGATAGTTACTAGTTATGGCTGACCTCCAAACGGCCGATTATGTAAAATGATGTACACACCTAGCTACATGAAGTAAAGGTTTTAAGTCAGGTTCATTGGGGGAGAGGTGAGAGTAAGGAGGGGTGCATGTTGAAGGATAAGGGATGCCCTTATATGGACATGTGTGTTCCGATCAATGATGCAAGAGAACTTCACCTCGTTTGACCTAGAGTCATTCATATATATGTTTCTGATAAACCTCGCATTCTCATGCACTGCTCCCACACCATTCAAGAAGGATTGAAATCTGCATAGATGAGAAGAAGGTTTTGCACATTTCCGCGAGTGGTAAATATATTGACTTCTCAGAAATTATTGTTGTATATTATTGATTAGAATGCTGTGTAGAATGCTCATATATTTTTATTAATGATTCTTATATGAAATTAATGCATATCTTTTTCAGAGAAGGTTATGTGGTACTAGTGACAAATCATGCCATGTGTAGATGATGAAATTGAGTTAAGCGTGTGTTGTGCACTATGCTTTATTCATTGTAAAACCATTTGTCACAAGGGAAGCTAAATGGGTGATTGAGATAATCATTCAATGTGAATTTAGTGTAAACCATTCATTGATTATGGTTTTAGCCACTGAAATTCATGTAAATGTGGAAAGAGAAATATTATTTCATTTGTAAATATTTCTCCATGACGAGAATTTTGTAAATTATAAGTTAGCATGTAGCTAACATTTACTGACGTAAAACTGTAAGAGCCATCTATTGCTGTTGCCACAAAGCCTTAACGTTGTCTCATATTTATCAGCAGCTACAGAGAGATACGATTATCTATTGCAGCTGACCTTTCTTCCTTGTCACGATTTTCTGCTGCACTGGTCCTTGTGTTCGCTCTGAAATGCACACCTGACTTGCTGTAGACTGATGATTGCCAGGTGGTTGGAGGACATCATCAACACAGGCAAGGAGGCGTTGTGCGAGTAAATAACGACACAATGGGCTCATCTCTATTGACGACAACAAAGTTAAGTTGTTCCACGTCATAAAATCTATAATTGACCAGATTAACAATAATCAATTAAATAAAAGTTGGGGACAGTAAAAAGTCTTGGTTGACCTGTGTGTTTGGAAATTGAATGCTATTGTTTCTTTTTATTGTCATTATTAAATCTTTGTTTTTGTTATCTTAAACCCACATAGTGTGACCGAGAAGAGTTGGCTGGGGGGGGGGGGGGAGGGTCTGAGCTGGAAATATGTGGATGCCATATAAGTCATAATTAATCAAAGGGAATTATAACTTTGCCAACTCGAGGCAGGTCAGCTATTGTATCCTTCACTATGTTAGATGAATAAGGATCCCAAAGAACGGATTGAACACAGAGATTTAGGACAGATTAGGGCTGTTGTCAGTATTAGAGCTAATATATTTAACAATTAATAATTCAGAGTCTGATATTTTAACAGTCATTAAATAAAACCCGGCATGTGACATACACCATAAATAAAAACATGCATTTTTTATATAGTCTTCTCTGCACTCGAAAGTTGTTTTATATTTACAATTTCATGTATTAAATACCAAATCATATGGAATAATAGATTTTAAAGAAACAAACAAAAACTTTCTACTGCGCCTAAGGTAAAAAAATTTAAAAAATCATAATGTATTAATGCAATATGTTTATCTGATATATGACTCAGATTAGATCAAATTATTTTGTTTGCACAATTATGCTTCAAGAGAAGACAACTATATTAAACAAAATAAATCATACTATTGTTCTGTATAATGAACTGCACTATCTGTTACTTTAAGTGGTATAAACTGTGCTGAACACCTTAAAACAGTTAACAGTTAATATTTTTCTTAACAATAAATGATAATTACTCTATAGTTTGGATTGATATTCAAATATAAATTAAAAGAATGTCTCTTCATTCATTTAAAAATCATACCTGGTGAAATCCTTTAGGTTCAAAAGGCAGCCTTGGCATGCAGGGATTGAGCAATTTCAGATTTGAGACAATAATTTCTATTTCACCAGTCAGCATTTTCTGTGGTCAAATAAAAGTGAAATGCATCAATTAAAGCAATTTTCTTAAAGTAATGCAGGTTTTTTTTTTAAAAGATAAAATAAAAATGCATGAAATAAAGAAAAACAAGGAATGGTGTATTTCCACCTAATGGATCCTTCCAAATATTTTAATTAGAACTGGAGCAATAATATTATGGCTTGACAAGGTGATCTATGATGTATAAAAATATATATAATATATTACATGGATGGATGGATGGGTGCATGGATGGATACTAATGACAAGTTCATTGTTTTAATCTTGCAATTTTGAATCAGTTCATTGTTTAGTCATGCTAGTTTTCCACCAGTTCATGGTTTAGTCAGGCAAAATGTTCAGTTAGTTCATTGTTATGCAATTTTTAATTAGATAATCAAATTTTTAGTTCATTGTTTTTAGACATTAATTTTCAATCAGTTCATTGTTTGGCCATGCAGTTTTCAGTCCATTCATTGCTTAGACAGGCAGTTTATTGTTTTAGCCATGCAGTTTTCAGTCCATTCATTGCTTAGACAGGTAGTTTATTATTCTAGCCATGCAGTTTTCAGTCAGTTCATTGTTTAGCCATTAGTTTTCAGTCAATTTATTGCTTAGCAAGGCAGTTTTCAGTCAGTTCATAATTTTAGTCATGCAATTTTCAATCAGTTCATTACTTAGCTATGAAAATGTTCATTTCAATGTATTAGAGTTAGACATAAATTTTCAGTCACTTCAAACCACTTTTGCTCATGCAGTCATATTTTAACTGGCATTTTACCAATAACTTTTAGACAAAATAGCAGTTAATTAAATAATGGGTGACATTAAATTAAAAAACATCTAGATGCTGACAAAGGTTAATAATTATAATGAGTGAAAGTGTAAAATACAGTATCATTAATTAATTTAAGACATACTCACATAGGCACCAGATATTTCTCAGAGACAAAAACATCATATTTGGTATTGATCTACTCTTCAAATATAAAACTATGCATCTAAAAAATATATTAACATAAGCATTAGGTACTCATTAATAAAATGAATAATTTTTATTTTCATCACTATAATATATAATTTTAGAAAGACATTTTCATCAAATTCTAGTATAAACCACTTCTTTTAATTATTTAATTTCTTTTTCCTCTTTTACTATGATATAAAATTATTTAATCATCATCACCAGCAGCAGCTGAGTTGGCAGGCTATCTGAATAAACTACCTGGAAACCACAGACTTGCCCCACTACTAAAAACAGTGTTCCTTAGCAGTTCCCACATTCTCCGTATACCTTGGATCTCAAATCTTGGTAAGATTCCAAGGCCTTGGCTCACAAGTCACAGTCAACAAAAGTCAAGGAAAATGGCTAAATAATAATAATAATAAGGTTCAGTGTAGTATTGCCTGACTTACTTCATTCTTCTGACCCTCAGGTCTGGATCTAACAGTTCCTTGGACTTCCAGGACAGACCCATATGTCAAGTCAGATAGAAGTGTCACAAATTCTTGTTGCTGCAATATAAAATTAAAACGACACTAAAGTTGTCCACTGTTATGAAGTTCTTTCAACAAGAGTTTTCTATTTGAAAGACCTCTGCACATGATAAGAGAAATGTCTTAACTCTCTAGGAAAACATTCTGTATAATACCTTTTCTGCCCTATCTGCACATGGTAAAAAAAGATTACTTAATACTTCCAAGTCACCTACACTTAGCCCCACCTTCATACATTTATAGCAATGTCATATGAAATGAAAATGCAAAATGACTGTATGGTGGAGTAAATTTGACTATCCCTAAACTTAATAATTATATATTTGTTGTCAATGTTAAATGTGACCAGACCTTGGGTACTCCTTATGATGATAGTTTTGTCAAGGAGAATATGCTAGAATCTTCTGATGCAATCCAAACCAATTCCAAATGGATGAGTATTTTTTGACACTTGATCACTATTTCATCCAATGGGGTTTGACTGAAAATTAGTTTGTTGAAGAAAGTCTATATTCTAATCACTTTGATTTGAACATAACTTGAGTCTGGTCATCATTAGCTTATGAGAAAGGCACACCTTTTTTCTTTAGGCTACAGTGACTACTGTACTCATCATTTTATTGTTGAATTTATCAATAAACGAGTTGCTGTTAAATTGATTCCTGTGAATTCTGTTAAGAGCCAATCAATATGGTGAAAATTGAGGCTTTAGTTTGGTCTCAAGAATTCACGAAGATATTTTGAACATTCCTCGTGGTGTGTTGAGTGAACACTCATGAAGATTCTAGAATGCTCTGTGTGATGTACCTTTGAGAGTGCATACAAAGTTCTGGATGATTCTCCATGGTGTGCTTGGTAAGCACATTGAAGGTTCTGGAGCAGTCATATTAAATATATAAAACTGTGCTAAAATAATTCTAAAAATCAGATGAATAAGCTAAAATTCAAGAGTTTTATATCAGAATGAAAAAGATTTTTTATTCTACAAAAAATATATTGATCACCCTTCCTTGTAAATGTATCGATCATCCTTCCTTATAATCCCCCTTTGGCTTGGTGTCCAGAGGGCTACATTTAGTTTCACTTTTTTTTATTTGAGTCTGCAGACAATGACTAACTATAAACTAATCAAGTATAACACTTATAGCTTCGAGTATAAAACTATAATTAATACTTAAATAATAGCAATATAAAAAATATATTTTGTAAATAGATAACCTTTTCTGCTGAAAGTACCAGTTGTGTGGTACCTTGCCAATCACCCAGTATCAGAAATTGGCTTACTCGGATGAATTGCAGCCATCCACACAGCACTACCTCTTGTCCAACATTACTACTACGTAACTCACCACACAAGTGTGTACGACGTGAAAAACTGGTCACACCTGCACATAGGAATATCATATTTAAACTCACATTTTTCATCACATATTATATATATAGGGCTATCAATTTTTTTCTAAAAAAACTGCCTGGGGTATCCATCCAGATTTTGAACAGGTACCCAGGTACCCATTTGAAAATTAGCATAATCTCCATCGCAACTCATGATCTCTACACAAAGCTACTTAACCATTAGGCATGTGCTCTATTTCACACAGTAGCCAATGGTGTGCATCTAGCGACTTACTATTAGTTATGATCTTTATATGTACAACACAAACTTTTATTTTTAATATGATCAATCATTACATAAACTAAACTTCGCCGACAGACTTTCATTGCACAGATTGCATTTTGCCACATCACTATCCAATCGCTTGGCAAAACTCCACCAGACGATGTCTTACCCATATTAAAAATATTATAATATTATTTAATTTATTGACATTAAAATATGACAAGTTTGTTTACTGAAGTCTTATTAACATGCTACATGTGTTAATACAAGCAAAAGGAAGGGCACGAGCTTTGGTGATCCATGTCGTCCATAATTAGATCTAGGTACAGTGGCTGCTCAGTGCATGAGCCTACCCACAGCTGGTGTCAACAAATAAAGTCTCCCCCAAAATGAAGTCTTCTAGAGACGTTTTATTTTAAAACAAATTCTTCGATGGATATTTTGTTTTTAAAATAAAAGCTCCTAATTAAAATATAACCCCCCTTAATTGTATTAATAATGAACTGCATAAGGCAACAGGGCTCTGCAGTATGGCATCGCGAAACTGGATGACGTAGCCACTATTGAGCACTGCTGGCTCTCTGCTGATGGCACTCAAAATAATTCTCAAACTGTTAGATTTTTATAAACAACTCAATGGAAGCAGCCTAGAACAAAGAATTATGGAATAGCTTGGCCTATAAAACTGAAGCTACATTGTAAATGTAATTGATTAAAGTCTGAATCTTTCCCCATGGGTGATTTTATTTTAATCTGAGAGAATTCATTTTCTTCTCTCAGAGATTTTATTTTAAAATAAATCCACTGTAGGGAGACTGTTTGGGGGAGGAATTATTTAGCATGATTTAGCAGGCCAAAATCTATGTGCATAGTGTGATTGGAGGGGAAGAGTATTGAGCCACCAGTGCCAGTTCTCTCATCTAAAGCATGATTGGCTTGCTCTCCCTCTGTCAGTTTTCTTTGCACCCCCTTTGCATTACCCATTTTTGTGCCTCATCCTCAGTCGTGCAGTACCCTAGCTGGTGTATACAGTATAGACGGGTAGTAACTCGGCAATGGGTACCCGGGAACCCATTGAAGGCACTATATATATAATAATATAAGAAACAGAAACATAAGAATAAAGATACAAACTTTATTTAAATAGACGGCGGCTCTTATTCGGATAAGTTTATTGTACATCAATAGATTTACTCATTTAAAAAAATGTTCATATATAATTGCTACTAATAACTGTATTATCCTGATGAAGGCTATTTTTGTATTTACCGAAACGTCGACTTTTGCTGTTGTTTGTGTACTGTATGCCACAATTTATGAAGCATTTTGAATTTTCACGTGAACTAGACCATTCATTTTTCCTTTAATCAGAAAAAAGCATTAAGTTATAAATCAAAGGCGTAAAAACTTAACCAAAAAGAGATTTTAATACAGCAGGTCAATATATCGTTCGATGTACCTGAGGTATTTGCAAATCCATTCCCACTTAAGTTTCGTCTACAAAGATCCCACGCTGGGTTCCGATATTCGGAAAAAACATTGGGTCGTATGTGTATACAGTGGCGCACCGTACGTGATATTAATAACTGAACACATTTTAGAGATCCGGTCATGTTAGATAACACTCTTTTTGTTGTAATTACTATTGCTATTGAGTCATAAAAGACACCTAAGGATGCTTCCTTAGTGAGAGGCACCGGCAATCTCCTTGATATACTTCTTGGACTTGGAGTTATTCCTCTTTACAGTATTTTTGTTTGAGATGACCGAGACAAACAACAATAATAACAGAGAAAGCATGTGCGGAGAAAAGCAAATTGAAATTAGATAGTTTTGACAATGATACAGAAGACATTTCTTGACTGATAAGCATATTGTTTATTTCTTGATTATTTTTTTTAAGTATTTTCAAAGCTTGAACCAACAAGATCAACCAGTTTCTTGCTGAACAATAATAAATTATATATTATATATATGCGTGTGTGTGTGTGCATTCAAGGACAGTTCTGCACGTTCGACACTTGATTTGTTTACATGTATGTATTAGATAACGACTTTTACTCATAAATTATTATAAATGTTGTTAAAGTTTGCATTGTTATACTGTTTTTATAGTTTGTAAAATCAACAAATGCTGAAAGAAGGTATTAAACTATTATTAATTAAATATAAGTTGAAGGGAAAAACTACACTAGTACTAGTAGTAGTACTAGTACAGGCATTTAACATATAGTCAAATCAACATCTTAACTCTCCCAAGTTTATAATTTAAAATATAAGCAGAATGTGACTTTCATATTCAAACACTGCATGAATATTGATAGATATATTCACCATTATTACATCACTAACAGATCTTTGAAGTTCTTAATATTTAAATTAGAACACTCTACAATCCACTTATCCAGTTACATACGCAAATATGTGATCAATGGATTCCACAATACAGTTTTATATGTCCTGCCCATATCATTTAATTATAATATACTTTCTCTCTTGTTATGTTTGAAGTGTTAATAATAAAAATACGTAATTCACACAATCAACTGACAATTGCAGTGATGCATTATGTAGATTAAAGGTTAAAGTTGTAAATTTTGCAAAAGCATGCTGTAGTTTATTTTCTTATGTATATTATAATGATAACTATGCTACATGTTTTCAGTAATTATTTGTTTGTGATTAATAGTTTACCTTTAGTCTTTATGTACAACGTTTATGTTGGTTTTAGCAATGTTCAGTAATGAGTCGATTCAACTGGGCACCTGCTGCATATCGACAACTCAATGGAATTCTTTGTGTGTTCAAACCACCAGAGCTGCCTATGTCACAACTTGTAGAAATCATTAAGTTTAATTTGGCTCAAGGTATCTTTTTCTATTTTTATAATATGATAGAGATAATTATACTTCTTGTCCTAACATCACAGAGGTAATTAGACAGACATTAGATAAATAATATTTTATGTATTTGAATACATACATGTTTGTGACTGTTTGTTTGTGTGTGTGTGTGTGTGTACTTTTTAATATAAGAGGATTAAATAAATAATGCCTGATAGCCCTGTTATTGAGAGTGTTTATAATTTTCCAGATTTGAATGCTCTTCCATGCTACAAACTTGAATCTAAGATGCACAAAGTGGAACCCAATTATGATGTGAAGGTTCCAGCAGTAGTGGATTCATCTCTGCCTACATCTTCTCCAGATCTGCTAGAACACAGACTTAGTAAGAGATATCTCTTGTCTATACACATTCACATGTGTTTTGCAATAAGCATGCAATTGGAGTTTAATTATTAGAAATTATTTTATCCTACAGTATGCAGTTGTGAAGAGGGAAGGAAAATATACAAAACTTTTTCACCTGTCTGCTTGGGGGGGGGAAGGGGGGAATTATAAGATTTCATTGATCCAATTAGATTTTTTTCATATCATTGGCCAAGAAATAAAATGGAATGTACTAGCTGATTATATGTATCTTTTAATTGTCTTCTTGTCTTGGGCAGTTAAAAGCAGATTTATATAAAATAAGAATGTCAGAAAATCTGTATTTTATAGTTTAATTTGAATCAAATTACATTTCTCTTTCTTTTGTTTCAGTTAATAAATGAGTTGCTTATATTTATTTTTCTTTTTCACTTAGTTCTGGGACAGAGGTATATTCCCTCTGACATCAGAGTGAAGTATGTGCATGGTCTTCGTCGTCATTCATCTGGTGTAACATGTAAGTTGTGTCATGTCTCTCTGGTGTAAAGTTGATCATACTTTGGCACAGAAATGGTGTAGTAAGCAAGTCTGGTAAGAGCTAATTAATGTAGTGCTCAATGAAGTCTGGCAAGAGCTAATATTCATGTGGCAAAGAATTTAATATAGTAATGAAGTCTGGCAAGAACTAATCATCCATGTGGCACAGAAGTGATGTAGTAATTATGTCTGTTGAATTTTAGCTGTACTGTTGAAGCAATTACATCCTGTCAAATGATAAAATTATATAAGTATGCATGCGCTCAAAATGCCCCAAATTTATCCTGATTGCATGACAATGGAAAATACATTAAATGTAATAAAAATGTGAAGTTTAACACAAACCTCATAATATGCAACAAGGTTTTTTATCACTTTTTTCTTGTTTTTTTTCAGTGTTAGGATTGGGAAGGGAAATTTCCTTACTTCCACACATAGAAATGTCACGCTTTCTTCGGGTGAGTTAGAATCTATTTCATACATTTTAAAAGGAATGAAAGTAATATAATTTTCAAGAATGACAGGCCTTGTGCATATTTAATTTATCTTATTACATACAGTTATTCTTTCCAAAAGTGGTTCACCCTCTGCAGAATTCAGGCATATGCATTTTACCATCTATAAGTCAATTTGCCAACCAAAGCATAAAAAAAAATATTTTGAGTATGTGTTGTCTGCATGGAAACAAATTTTCAGATATGCTGTGTCAGTTTTTGCATTGCCTTCTGTTCGTGTATTTTACTGCCTCTCAAGCTGTGCATTGCACAGTTTACTCTCTCTCACTTGCTTTCACACATACTACTAATATACAAGTTTAAAATCTTTTGCATTATATAATAATACAGCAGTTAACAATGTACCATTCATGTTTTTCAGTGCAGTGTGTTACATAATCTAGATACATCACTGTAATGTACATACACTATGTTATGGCTCTAAATTATCTGTAATACTAATAGTAATTGACCTATATGTGGTAATTCTTTACATTATCTTAAGTGTGCAATGAGTAGACAAATACTTTAATAGGTGAGAAATGTGACATATAGATAATTTAATTATCTTATTGAAGATACAGGGGATAAATTTCAACTACTGAAAAGATTATGTTACCACTCTTCAGAAGTGGTGTGCAGTGG
This sequence comes from Sinotaia quadrata, assembly GCA_028829895.1. NCBI lineage: Eukaryota > Metazoa > Mollusca > Gastropoda > Architaenioglossa > Viviparidae > Sinotaia > Sinotaia quadrata. The sequence continues at coordinate 99,745,152 of CM054180.1, forward strand.
CAGTATGGTTGCTTCATAAATTTGCGTAATTGTAATCAATCAGTAGAATTAACCTTTAAACCATTTTAAGGGAACAGACAACCTCTTGCTGAAGTAATTTGGATTTAATTTCTTGCTGAGGTGAAAAACTTAAGGATAATTCTTAACCACTACCTAGTCCAGATGCTACTGGCTATACACACTCATGACCCCTAGGCAATTGAAAATCAGAAAAAAGTAGGCCATTGGCTACTGTCTTACAGAATTGCATTTAGAAAAAATCCAGTTATTCTTTCACTCTCCTACTTTGGACACTATATTTTTCACATCTAGAACAAAAAATCTCTCTCTCAAATTCAGAGCAACTTTCCAGTCAGATGATGGCAACCACATATTAGTTTTATTTAAAATAATAACATTTGTACTTATGTGACAATAAACGATATTTAAAAACTTATTTCACAGACATCGACCTGCTTTAAAACAAATCACAATCTCTTTCCATACTCTCAGGACAGAAATCATTTAGGTTTTATATTAGCCAGCCCCTTGTTTCCACTTTAGATCCAGTCAAAGACATTTGCAACCTCACTTTCTGTATAATTTGATTGGACGATCCTTACTTTCATGAGTTTGATTTGATTGGCCTATCATTACTTTCATGAGTTTAATTTCGATTGGTCAATCCTTACTTTTAGGAGTTTGTTTAGATTGGTGGATCATTACTTTCTTGAGTTTGATTTGATTGGCCTATCATTATTTTCATGAGTTTGATTTGATTGGCCTATCATTATTTTCATGAGTTTGATTTGATGTTCTTTTTCAAATATAGGTCTGTGTGGATCATCAAAATATTCACTGTGCATATCATTTTGTGGTAGGTTGAGTAGATAATCAGGACCTTTTCTTTTCCCCATTAGTTGTGCAGATGCATAGTTAAGAGAATTTGTAATAGACACTCAAAGCACCATTTTTTATGTTTGTTTAGGTGTACCATGTCAAGGGTCGATTTGGATGGGCTACTAACAACTTTTCACCTAAAGGAAAGATCATTGAAAGGACAAGTTACAGTGAGTCATAATTATTTAGTTTGCCTCTCTAGGGTGATGGTAATGAGTTAATATTTATTTTTCTTGCATTTCTAGCATCATTTTAATGAGCTAATATTTATTTAACTTGCAATTCTAACAAGTGAGAATTGTGCCAACTGTTTTATAAATATTGTATGAAAAAAAGGTATTTATTCATATAGGCTGCATTTTAATTTGTTTTCTTTTCTCTTTACCACTCAAATATTCAAAGATTTAAGAATTAGAAATTAAAACTGAATAAATTTATATTAAATTTAATAAGGACAATAACAGTGTTTAAAACTAACAGCAGTATATAATTAACATTTTATTTGTGCTGTAAGCATTATAAAAAGAAAAAGTTATGAAAATTAGATTTGAAGATGTCTTGTCCTTATATTTTTCCATCATACAACCAGATGTGCACACTGTACATATAAGCTGTCTGAAGCTGGTCAGAATTTAGACTTTTAGAAAGAAATGCTAGATCATAAATTAGAAAAAAATTGCCTCATGCTTAGCAATCCTAACCTCAGTACTTTTTCTTGCTCCAATGTGATTTGGTTGCACTGCTGGTCAGGACTGTTTCTTGCTCCAATATGATTTGGCTGCACTGTTGGTCAGGACTGCAATTTTACAGCATTTGGACGTGTGTCGTATGTCTTTATTTATCCATTGCTGTGAGTTTCCCATTCATTTTTGTCACCCATTTCATCTGTCTCATTCATTCCTGTGATCATTTTACCTTTTTCTTCTGTTCCTTAGTTTTTCTTTTACCTTTTCATCTGTTCCCCAGTTCATGTTACCCTTTGCTGGCCAATCTGCAGCCCACAGTTTGATTTTAAGTGATTTGCTGGAGATCTCATGCTTTGTGTTAAAGCATAATATACTTTATATGCTTTAACACAAAGCATGAGATCAAGTACTCAAAAGAGTGGGCAGCACTTTCAGCTTATTCCGATTTCTGATCTATGAGCTGTCATGTCATTCTGAGAGTGTATTTAGAGTTCTGGCAGCTTGCATGCTCTTGGGATGTGTCCTATAGTGTGCGGACATCTGGTAAGCATGCATGGAAACTTGTTTTTATTTTAAAAAATACCCTTTTATGTACACATTTATGGTCATTTTTATTTGTGCAATGACTTGTCATCCTTGTGCATGATTTCTTTGCAGGACATATCCATCCAATAAAACTTGACAAATTGTGTGCATCAATACAGTCACGGCACCTTCGAAACATGTTCCTGTAAGATCTTTGTCATTTGTATTCTTTTAACTGTTTTTCAACACTTTTGTGGTTTTCAAAGAATTAATAAATACTTTGTTATTATTGTTTAAGGTCAGTCTGTTCATAATCATCATTTCTCACACAATGATAATGCCCTTTTAGAATCTGGAGGGAATCTTCTTTCACCTCATTTTTTTACATTTGTGAAAAAATCTTATAGTCTTAAGCTGTCATGTAGAACAAAAATAATTACAGTCAACCCATGAAAAGTTAAGTAAAATATATCTTTTGGGGTTACATTAATCTTAACTGCTATCTTTGGAGCTCAGTAATTTTCTCCAAGCACTTTGTAAACTGAAATTCCATTATAAATGTTTAGAAACTAATTTTGAATGTTATGTTAAATGCTTTAAAGCAGTTTTTACCCAGCATACAACAGATGACCATACACAAGGAGTCTTATAGTTTCCTGGGGTCCACGTAAGAGTTCCAGGATTTAAACAGTGAAGAACTTAATATCATGTTTCATAGTGCTTTAGATGTCCCTTTTAGTAAGTATATTTTTGCTCAGTATACATAAAACTATTTGCAAGCCAAGGCTATGCATTTTGCAGATTTCTTGAGGTCTCAGCTTTCTCACGTTTTTCGTTGTTACTATTGTTTCTTTTGTCTGTCTTCAATTTAAGATATGTATTTTCCTTACTTATGGCTTAACTGACACCCAGGATGTTTATTTTCTTAGTTTTTTTTCTTAGTCTGGATAGCATCATGGCTGAGTGATGTGAATACCTAATAGAACATTTGACTACCAACCTTTTCTGTATGGCATGTACTAATTATAACAGTGACAGGATATAGATGTTCTTGGAATGCTTGTTGAATGCCAGTTGGCATTAAATGCACATATATTCAGGGTGGGGTGGGGGTGTAATCCATGTGTCAAGTGCCAGTGATCATGGTTTTAAACTTGGCAGCCACATTGATATTCAGATATTTTGCCAGTGTCTGCACAAGAGGAAATGACTAACACAAAAGTTAACATACAAAATGTAAACAAACACAGGTAATACACTAGGTTCTGTTTATTATATTCCTCCATCTTAAGAAAGGGCATCCTTCCTAAGGCAAAGGGGAATTGATGTTTTGGGGTTGATTTTTTTTTTTACTCCAGCGACTCCAGCACTGCTCATACCAGGTTGCTGGAGGAATACACTGGCATATGAGGGCTTGGAATGTTTGCTGAAGTGTTTGTTCAAAATGTATGTGGTACATGTGAGTGAATCAAAAAGAAGAAATTTTAATAAGTAAAATTAGTTTTTCCAGAATACTTGCCAGGTGACCATTCCAGCCTATAAATATTGCTTGTGGGACACCACCCCAACTATAGGATACAATACTGGGAGAGTTCCTTATCATGCAGCTCTTCTTAGGAGTGTACTTGATTGAGCCTCTTAGAGTTTTGATGTGCATGCATATAGAATCATATAACTTTTTGTGCCTGCTCACAAGGTAAGTGCTCAGAAAAAAAATCCATTTTACTTAGACAATTTTCTTTCAGTTACCCTAATAATTTATTCTTTGGTGTAAACCAGATCATTCATGATCACCATGTATATATATATCACATGCTATCATTAGTTATGCAGGTGTTGAACCACACAGCCAAGCAGCATACGAGATGGCAGCAACAGGCCTGGTTCGACCAGCAGATGGACACACCCCTCCTGTGTTGTACAGTGTAAAATGTATTGATTTTCAGCTGCCAGATTTCACCTTGGGTTAGTGTCCAGTACCTCGAGCTTAATGCTAGTCACTTTTATTTTAATTTTAAAAATATTCAGACATTGAATTTTTCAGTTTTGATTATAACTTTTTTAACTTATGATTTTTATGTAGATCCCAGTTTAAATAATAAAACTTGTATAATTTATTGAGATTATCATGGCATTCTTACAGTTAAATGATTTTATGGTTTGCAAAGAATGCCTATTTTATATGTGATTCATTCTTAAAAACTTAAGGCATTTGTTTACATATAATAAGTTAGTGTCTATTTTAGCCTTATCTTTCCCTAACAGTATTTCTGTGGAGATATTTTGAATGTATTCAAACCATTGCTTGGTCGTTTATTCTAAACTATTTTTCTGATTGTACCAGTGAGGCAAAATGTCTTTGATAAATACCAGTATTATATTTATGATAAAGCCTTCAATTAAATCTTTTCTTTTTCCTGGCCTGCAGAAATTCATGCTATTAATGAAAAGTGTGACTACTTCATGAACCTCATTCACGACATTGGGCTGCAACTTAAATCAACAGCCGTTTGCACAGGTATACGGCGATTGCGTTACGGGCATTTTGAGCTATCTCACGCACTTTTACGCAAGCATTGGACATTGGAACACATCCTAGACAATGTGCATCAAAACAAGTCCCAGATAACAGTAGAAAAATTGTGCAGGGGAGCGGTAATGCAAGATGCTGTAGGAGAGGGAGAATTATCTAATAGAAAGCAAATTCGGAGTGGAGAGGAAAAAAGAGACAATACAAGAATGCGGTTGTTGGGTAGCAATGTTGGGTAGTCACAATAAAAGAAATGGTGTCTTTGATACATATGGCCATTTACTGAAGCTTGCCGTTCATAGCTGGCTTTCTTATGCTGTTAGAGAAAATGTAGCATGTTAATTAGAAATTTGCATTTATTATATATATTACAAAGGTACAATCACTTTAACAATATTGGGAGAATATACCTACACTTGATATTTGACAGTTTGGTAATTATAAATTTAAATAACAGTGCACAAAATCAAAACATTATTTTAAAGACTGCTGAAATCCATACTGGTATATGATATAGTGTTATTACATAATCACAGACTTTTTTTGTTTTATAGGTAACCTAAATTGTATACCTAGCTCTAGCCTGAGATTGAGATTCTCCTACTGGCACATTTGATGTCACTTAGTTATATATAATTCTCTTTTCAGTTTTCTACCACTGGCATATTTACAAAACACAATCTTTGGTTATGGATAGCCATAATGACAAAAGCTTGCATATGGTTTATTCTTTAAAAAAAAAAAAAAGGCAGGTATTTATGGATATAAGTTCATGTAAATAGGACATGTCCAAGAGTTTTAAAGTAATGTTTACAGCATTAAGTTAATAAATAGAGCGCATTTTCACAGTTAAAATGCCATACCTATAGATATATATGCATTATTTATTGATCTTGAAACGAATTAAAATATTTTTTCTGAATTAGAAAATTCATCCTCCTTTTAACTGTATATTTCTGGATTTGTATTAAAATGCATATTGTTCATTTTGTATCTGTAGTGTCTTCTTAAACTGAGTTTACAAGTATGTGTGCATACAGAAAACACAAGAAAGGAATCACAACTCAAAACTTTTATCACCAAACCATTTATTGGAAATGCTAATGACCAACACTCCTTAAATGAGTTTTGAACAACTTTGAAACAAAAATTTAAAATTTTTAAAAAGATACATTTTATTTCTTGAAATTAAATAAAAAATTCATGCCACAATCTCAAACTGTCCCATAATAACAACTGTCAATCCAGTATCCAGAAATCTGCCCATGAATACTGTTAACAAAAAGTTTATTAGTATCCACTTATTGTTGGCAAAATGCTTGCATGTCAAATATGCTTTGGTTGTTCCTGATTGTTTTGTACTAAAAGCAAGAATCGCAAGACTACGACACTAATGCTAAATGATGGCGATAAAATGTGCCTAACAGATACTGGAGCTGACAGGAGCTGGCATTTTGCCTTGAATAAGGTGGATTCAAGCAGAATATAACAAAATACCATTTAATAATTAAAAAATTAACACATTTGGGTTCAACTAAGACAATTAAAACTATAAACATCAATTTGTAAACTAAATTTATCTGCCAAATTCAACAGGCTCCCATCCACCTTTACCCAGTTATAATAATAATATAACAGATTATGCATATAAAAAACAGACAATCTCACTAAATGTTTTATGAAATATTTTATGCAAACACATATTTTTTGGTGTTGATAAATTAAAATTTTGATGCATGTATATGGTACTAGGCCATGTACTTTTCACTGATCTTATCAATCAGTTTGTCATAGGAAGATAAAAAAAATAAAAGTTGACAGAATTTGGAGAATACATACAATTACATATTTAAACAGCTGCCTGCACTGTGCTAGACAAAATAACGTCTTGTGTGTGCTTCTCTATCGAGTTTTGAGCAATAAACTTTAAAATATATTAGGTGGAATGAATCTTAATGTCTGCTTACTGGGTAGAACATTTATGCTTATCTGATATTTATAATAAATATAGAGTACATAGTACAAAAACTATTCCAGAAATTTCTCCAGTACCATCAAATAAATAATTGAAAAAGTATGGGTAATTATGTGACACTATAAAATGAAGCCTAGACAAATTATATATTTAAAATCCATATGTAATCAAGATAATTTTTTAATGTTTGATGTGAAATCTTTATAATAAAAGATTTGTCTTTCTAATTGTAGATAAGAATACAATCAATAACATTTGTAGAGATTAAATAATTCTTGTTTTAATCAATCAGTCTTTTAAAAAATATTTGAGAAATTGCCAAGCCAATACTAGGAATAAATATATTACAAAAAGGAAGGCCATATTCAGATGAAAAATTAAATTAATTTAGCTCTTTTCTTTCATTATTTTCTTACAGTATATGAATGTTACACAGTTAGAGAAGTTCTTTGTCTCCTCCACTTAAACAAATTATTATATGCATGTATATGCCTGAAATAAAATAATTATTTGAACTCTGAAAACAATATTTTTTAAATACACACATATAATCTATAAATATATATATTTATAAATGTTTTCTTGAAGAGTTTAGTAATTTTCAAAAAAGTACACTTGCAAGGATCTTTGTATTGTCCTGCAAAGTTTGACAAAAATCTGTTGCAAGCTATGTTTATAATAAGCATGGGTGGAATATCAAGTTTGTTCATTGCATTAACACACCAAGAAAGCCCCACCCATAATTTGCAAAGTGAATTAAAGCCATGTATAGCGCAATTCTAAATGACATATTTTAGCTCTGGAAAGAATTTTGGTCTGTTTTTAAATGTTATCTAAATGATTGTTTAATAATTATTTTAAATTATACTTGTTAAAAAATGAATACAATTAAGCTTTTATTGACCCGTATAATATCAGCTGGATCATAAATGAACCTTTTCACTGCTTTTGGCATACTGATACATTATTTGTCTTTTAGCTCTGTATTACTGGCATCAAGGTCAACAGGTCAACAGATTTATAAGGCAGGTATTATGGATTGCAACTGATGTAAAGGGAGAATATAAACAAAATTTCAAGAACATTTTTTTTTATTTTGATTATTTCTCTCTCATCTAATTTCTGACAACTTCCTATACAAATAAATTTTTGAATGATTTGCAAATATCAGTTGAAAAACAAGACTGCAAGAAAACTTACACAACGATTTATATTAGGGATATACTTATTCTTACAATGTCAGTATGGACATTGGTAGTTACTCAGAAAGTGATTTTTAGTCAGTGGACTTTTGGAAAGAATGAACTTTCAGTACACAGAGATCAAATTACACAGTGATTTTACAGAAATCGATAAGGACCTATATAAGTAAATCTGAAACAAGGGTCTTATTCAGCTGCTGCATAGGCCACAACAAAACAGCAACATTAAATACATATTTAAAAGATGTAGCAATTTACTGGTAGGGTACATTCAGTTCAATGAAATTTGGATTATAAATTATAATTCTTCTTTGTTTTGTGTCTGACATACAAGTTTCAATTGCAGAAATATTCATATAGACCTATCATAGAAAAATAAAACTGTCTTCCAATAATTTTACATCACTCAATTATAGAAAGAGACACTATACGTATAAACTGTAATAAACCCATCAGTTTCTGCACATCAAAAATGAGTCAGTACTAGGGGTTTTTCAATGACAATAACTGCAACAGAGATGTGGTCAACCAATGATGGTAAATTATCTGGGAAAGGATCGAAAAATTTACAAGTCTGGAGAAAACATAAAATGAAAACAAGGTTGATTACTTATACTGTTATCTTAAACTGTCAGCACCTAGCTTATTTTCGTACTAAAATTATAAAACGTTGCCTTTAAATTTTAATGAAAACAATATTGTTGTGTCAAGTCTATTGTAATTTTTAAAAACCACATTAATGCTGTGTAAATCACTGAGAACACCAAACAATATATTTATAAAGCGTATCCAAATAACCTACTTTCTAAAGTAAAGAATAAATAAAATATATGCACACAAAATTAAGATGGCCTGATTATGTCCCTTTCCAACATTCACCATTAAAAATTATTTTGAATTTTTCTTTCCTCCACTGTATGGATTTTACTACAAAATTAAAATCATGAAACTTTTAACTATTTGATTGTCACAGTAATAAAAGCACCTTCAAATCAGTATTATAAGAATTCTTATTGTTTTCCTTTGTTCACAATAATAATGAAAGCAGCTGTATGTGGATATCTCCAAATTAGTATTATAAGCAGTCTTATAACCAAATGTATTAAGTAAATTCTTGCAGAGGTTTCATCTTTTTGCAGACTCAATATCATTTAAGAAATTCATGAAATATGTACTAAATGTATGAAATGCTGTCACAGTGAATGTTTTATGGTAGGAGTTAAGAATGACAGTCAACTAACAATGACCAGAAGTCTGTCCAATCTATTTGTAAAGTTTAAAAGCCCTTTGGTAAATTTAAAATTAAGTGTTATTTATTTTATTACATGGAAGTAGTATCATAATACTGGTACAAACAGATTTAACCCATGAAATAAACACTTTTATGAAACTGTGAATATGTATGTCATTTGGTTGCTGGTATCCAGAAAATTTCTCAAGGATTAGGTGCTTTCAAGAATGGAAAGAAAAAAAAATGGTCAGAGCTCTTTTCCCTATTACTGATAAGACTAGTTTGTGTTATGGCCTGAGCAAAATGGGACTACATTAGTCATAACAGAGCAATAAAAGTAGTGATTTGAAGTACATAGATAATGCATTAATACATTTTCTGAAAAAGCTGAGGCTAACAACACAAGCAATAGGTAAAACACTCCTGACACATCAAAGTCTAGTCAAAACACTTTTGAAACTGTTGTTTTCCCTAATAATATAATTTAACAATGAACAATGGCTTCAAACTGAAACAGTACAATCAATATAAATGTAGAACAGGGAGACCCTTTAAACAAAAAATGCCTACCATAAACCCCAGTCAGTAAATTGATACAAATTATGTCAAACAATAGCAAAATTACATCAAATGCATACCATTTCAAATAAATAAGAAAATTATCTGTAATCAATAAATATTTACTCTGAAAGCATGTATGTTTAACAAGAGTGCTTCCCTATTTCAAAGCAAGTGCTGAATACTAGTGATGTCTTATTTATACACCTTGAAAGTACTCCAGTGTTCTTCCTCAAGAAAATATAAGTCATTTATAAGACTTTAAAGATTTAAAATAATGGACTACTAAGTCCCTAGTTTGAATATTAAATAAGACTGAATATTCTTATATCTGCTGAAACTTTGTAAAATGATCAATAGTGAGACAGACTAATTTCTTACTAGAGAAATTTGTATTGTTGCCTAAAAAACTGGCCAATAGTGAGACAGATCAATTTGTTACTAGAGAAATTTGTATAGTTACCTAGAAAACTGGCCACAAGGGAAACAGACCAATGTGTTACTAGAAAAATTTGTATTGTTACCTAGAAAACTGGCCAAAAGGAAAACAGACCAAAGTGTTACAGGAGAAATTTGTTTTGTTACCTAGAATAGTGAGACAGACTAATTTATTACCAGAGAAATTTGTACTGTAACCTAGAATAGTGAGACAGACTAATTTGATACTAGAGAAATTTGTATTGTTACCTACAAAACCGGCCATAGTGAAATAGACCATTTTGTTACTAGAGAAATTTATACTGTTATCTGGAAAACTGGCCAACAGTTAGACCAATATGTTACAAAGAAACTTGTTACTTAGAAAATTGACATACAGTGAAATAAAGCAATTTTATTTTATATAAAAACTTTGACAATTAAACAGATCAAATGCTACAATAATGCTTTGCTTCTACGGTGTTATAGGCAGCCTATATAATATTCAAATGAAACAGACATTATCCAGTTATAATATATAAATCATCATTGAAAACAAAGGAATATAAATTATAGTGAAATGTTTATTGCAAAAAGTAAAACAAAAAGGTGAGAAGAAAAATCCCACAAAGATGCTTTTCTTTAAAACAAAATCTTCCTTAAAATATAATTCATCTAACATGGTAGAGTAATAAATTAAATTTAATCATGTTTAGGATTTTCCCCCTTTTGTAAAATAAATTTAATTTGTCAAGTAAACAATGCCAACTGATTAGCTGTTGTGAAAAAGTTTTTCTTCAGAACCACAAACTCATTCTATACATTCAATCTCTACAACTAGTCTGCAATTTATACAAAACTTAAGTTATTTGTCTAACAGCAATGAAGGAGAAAAAAAACAACTAGAAAATGAAAGAAACAAAACTTAAGTTATTTGTCTAACATCAATGAAGAAAAAACTAGAAAATTAAAAGCCAACAAAACTTAAGTTATTTGTCTAACATCAATGAAGAAAAAACTAGAAAATTAAAAGCCAACAACTTAAGTTACAATCATCAAAGAAATTTACAAAGAAAAAACCTAAACTTGTTATTTGTCTAACATCAATGAAGAAAAAACTAGAAAATAAAAGAAACAACAAAATCTTACTATTACATTTGTGTATGTTGCAAAAAAAAAAATTAACCCATGCAAAAATACAAATACAAAAACATGGATACATTTTTTTTAAAAAAAATTATGAACACAAAATGCATAGACTTTCAAGGGTAGGTGGATGGGTAAGGGTATACTGCTCATCATAATTCTGTACTGATAACAAACAGCACGAAAACATAGAATGTAATGGGTATTTTCAAGACAAAAATGGTTTGGTTTTGAACATATAATAACATTAAATGCATGCGCAGCAATAACAATACAAATTCATTTCTTTATTAAAATATAGAGTCTCAAGGGAAGTTGTCATCACAACCTACCATCAACGAGTTATAGGTCAAATTAAAGTCACATCAAAATAATTATGTTCAAACTATGAGGACCTGAGTTTTGAAATTATATGATTTATGTAAAAACTCTTGTTGTATGAGGTACATAGAAATATTTTCAATTAAGAATGATATGATTTGAGGGGGAAATCTAAAATCCAATATATAAAAAATACTAGAAACATTTATTTTTAAGTGTACTTGCTTAAGTTTGAGAGGACAGTAATTCGAATGCACTAAGTATTTCTAACATTTAATAGCAGTATTAATTTGTTTTTAAGTGCTACAATTTACCTAATACCACACACAACCAGAGAGCTGAAAAATATTTTGTTTTTTTAAAGTTAAAAAATAAACACTTCTCTTTCTTCTTGAAATAAAAATTACCTTGTTAGCAATAAATACAAATTACTTTTGAATATGTTGCAATTATTATTTGGATTAGACATTAACTAAGTTAAGTTGATTGGCATTAAATCAGCTAAAGTTTCTAAAAGATTATTACTAAATATTTGCAACTATTATTATCAAATGATCCAACTTTTCACAAATCCAGTATAATTATATTACTATTTAATTAAATCAATCCAACTTTTTGCAACATGCCAGTTTGTGTTGTTAGTTGCTGTGTTAGTGTTAGATCATTAAACCAATCCTGTTTTACTTTTGAGTGTGTGTGTGAGGTGTTGTAACTATGTTGAAACCAAAACTGCAGTCCAAACAAAGAAATAAATCTTTACATTTAAAATTCTTCTTTCTAGCAAAATTTTGAAAGGGTTGTGGTATAAAAAAATTTTTTAAAGTAGTATGAGTATATGAGGTAAGATTATTTCTGTGGAGATTATAATTGATAAAGAGAATACAGTATCACCAATTATCTACACTAATCTAACCAAGGTGATGGAAAAAAATAAAAACTAGAATCAAGCATCATAATACAAGTAAATTTTAGTCAGTAAAACAAAATGTAACATAATCTGTAGCAAATGGGATCAATCGGAAGGAAATCAGATGTATTAATGGTATGGTGAATGAAAAGATGCTCTCTAACAAATGAGAAAAATGCTGGGTTTTCTCCTCAGAATTCTGTGAGTATATTTAGTCTTTCCTCGTTTTAGAATTTTATTACCTCCTTGTCCTAGTTCACTTGTTAATTAAACTTTTTTATTTTTTTATTTTATGGATCCAAATTTTGATAAAGAGTGTGAACAATTCAGTCTTCCCTCGTTTTAGAATTTTATTACCTCCTTGTCCTAGTTCACTTGTTAATTAAACTTTATTTTTGTATTTTATGGATCCAAATTTGGATAAAGAGTGTGAACAATCAGCACCGTGTTATTTAGGCTGTTTACATGCATAAATTCTTGATATTTTACTGTTACCATTTTATTCATAATTAGCATAAATAGCAAAAAAATCTAATAATTTTACTATCAGACCCAATTTGCAACAAGTAAATGCCCTAGTAGTTGTGACAATTGCTTTTCACAGTGCAATACAAAATGTGTACACAGAGAGACATACAAATTATGACCTGTACCACAAATAAGTGAATGCCCTTTATAAGAAGCAATGGTAATTGACAATTGCTTCCTGCAAAGAAGTAAGAACAGCACAGACAGTGACAAATAACCTCCTGCACTGTGAATGAACAACTGTGTACATGATAAATGTAGTTATCACTTACATTTTATCATACCCACATAAAGGTCCATAAGAAACATATTTGCATAAACAAAAAGTACTTGTACAAGCACCAACAAGTCTCACAAAAAACCCAATTTTTACAATAAGCTTATTAATATAGATGGTAGCAGGATGCCATATCTATTTCCTACAACTGATAACCTGCTGCCTAACTACTTACCACTGACAACCATAATTCTGGCAATTTAATATTTATATATGCAGATGTAGATATCTCATTGGAATACTATTGGTCTGCAAGCTTAGAAATCTGGATAAGTGAGTAAAATAGAGAAAAAATGGACAGAATCTCGCATCTCACTTTGGAGAAGTGTCATGTAACTGCAGAGACTCTAAACACACAGAAAACAAACCCTTCAGTAAGGTTTTAGCAAATGAAAATCTGCTTTAATGCACACAAAATACAGACCCTTCAGTAAGGAATCTGGCAAATAAAAACCGGCACTAATATACATAAGCAAACAGACCCTTCAGTAAGGAATCTGTATGACAAATAAAAATTAGCCTCTAATACACACAAATACAGACCCTTCAGTAAGGAATCTGTTTAAAAAATAAAAGTTGGTTCTAATACACACAAGCACACAGGACCCTTTGATAAGAAATCTGTGTTTGGCAAATAAAAATCAGTGTCCCACTGAGAATAAAAGTGTTTATACCGATGCTTTGAATTATGCTAAATCAAGTGCAAGTAGTACCATCCTAAGTTTAAAATAGTATGAACACTCAGTAAGAAACTGTAAGAAGTTTGTTTCGAACGTAAAATTATGATTGAAATTACAAGGTGCACACAAAATATCAAATTACTATAAAAGTCCCAAGGTAAATAATGGGGAAAAGAACGTGAACACTGGGTAAGAAATGAATGAGAAAAAATAATTTATTTTGAACGTAATACTATTGACTTCTTCGCAAAAAAAAAAATTCACTATCAAAAATCACAAAACAAGCAATGAAGAAAAAATCATTAGTATGTAAATATGTGTCCTAGCTTCCACACAGAATAGTTACCTACGAGATGCAGGAGAATATGGCATGACCAGATATAACCATACTCTTATAGTTTATCTGCTCCATACCTATATACAAAATAAGACAACGTAGAACAATCATTTGTACAGCTTATCGCTAGTCCATATACAACTATACAAATAAGGTGGTGTAGAATGTACAGTATATTTTAGTGTATGACTAGTCTATACCACTATACAAAACAAGACAGCGAGCCTCAGGGAGAAAAAATGTTTTCCAATACTAAAGGGACATAAGGATGCATGGGAATTGTCCTTTGAGTAAATAGTAATCATACAAAACGATGACTTCCTAGCATACTTCTTAAAGTGAAATTAAATGTTTTAATATTTAAGACATTTTGATACAAAATAAAATACAATTTATGACTGCAACAAGGGACTCTATTAAACAAAATTAAAATCTCCTTTATGCACCATAAAAACTATTGGTGTTAACCTCGCACAACCAAAACAAAATTCTGCAAGATCCACTTAATTTTAATTACTAAATTTACTAGATCCAGATGAAATCAACTCCAGTAAAAGATAGATCAATACCCAGTATGTAGGAATTTAAAATCAGGACCTATCATCTTGAAAATGAAGATTTATGAATGGTTTACAAATGGGAAAGTGTGATATATGAATTTTAGTTGTGCATTATATCACTCAACAGACATATAACAAATTGACCAGTCTCTGAGATCCATGCAACATTTTATAAACAAAAAAATTATAATAGTATTTTATTTTCATGAAGCAAAACATGTGGCTTCGACCATAGCAAACACAACAGTCAAATGTGTCCTTGGTGAAAACAAAATAAAGGAATAAAATGTGTGCTTAAAAAAAAAAAAAGTTAAAACTTAAAAAAAAAAAAAGGAAAAAGTCTGACCCCGACCCCTGAACAAATGAACTGCAAAAACTAACTACAGTAATACATGCACATACCAATCAAGGTGTCTATAAAAGTTAAATGCATCAGATTCTAAGAATCAGGAAAGGATGCTATCATTGCAGGAATCACCACTGTGTTTTTCGCCTGAAAGTACAGACAATGAATAATGTTCATATACATTTTTGCCTTAGCCCATATTACAATTAAAATCAGGATGTATGTTAATTTTAGAAATTACTCACACATACATTTGTTAGTTTGCTCAGCTATAACAATCAGCCTATCAAGAGTTATCCAAATTCATAATGGTACACTAAAAATTCACAATGGCTTTTATATCAAGAATTTATAAAACATTCGTATCCTTATAGTAAAATAATATGGGTTCATGATGTTTGTGATCAAGAATTTATAATACTTTATGTCTAATATTTAATTTTGGCATTAACTAATGAGAGTCAAAGAAGTGGATAACTAAGGCTGGTCTCTCATTTTTATGCAAGGGGCAAAACATCTATTGTTGTGGACATAGGATTGCATGATAGAAGTGTGTTCACATGCATGAGAGAGATAGAGCAAGCACATGAGAGAGAGAGCAAGAGAAAGCACATGAGAGAGAGAGCAAGAGAAAGCACATGAGAGAGAGAGAGTGCTGAGAATATTCTTATGTTATAAATTGCAGTATTAAGAGAGTAGCATATATAGTTTTTTAATGAGTAGCTTTCTCCACAAGACTTCAATTCTAGGACACCTGAAGTTCAAGTCCTTAAACATCTGATGCAGTATTCATTCATCTTAAGGATATTCTTCTTTTAAAAAAACAAACCCTAGACAAATAAATCTACAAATTTCAACTTAAAACGCAGTGTAAAAATACTGTTAATTTCAGTCCCCTCACCTGCCAAATCTTTTGCTGCCTCAACCAAGTGAGGCAAGTGCTTGCTATTTCGTCGAGAAGGAAGAAATGCACACCATTCAGAGCGTCCATGAGCCAAGACTTCAATGGTGTTCAGGAATTTCTTGCCTGAAAAACCTCCAATGGCATACAGACTGCCGTTGGTGCTGACAGCTGATACGTTTGCTCGAGGCATGTTCAGTGCTGGACCAAATGTCCATGAGTTCAGGTCACTGTCACAAATTTCCGTCGAGCGCAATGAGCTAACACCATCACTGCCTCCTACTACCCACAGTTTGTCTGAAATAAATATCAAAATTTAAGCTCAAGAAGCCATATGGATGAGAAATGAGTAGATTCTGTCAGTAGATCACAAAAGGAGGGGAAAATGCCATAAATAAACAATTCTGTCAGATGCCCCTAAAAAAAAAGTAATTTAATGATCAATAAAAAGAAACAAATGCACACCCAAACAAATTGCTTAACAACATTACTCATGAATATCACAGCATTATTTACAGTAAATATATTCAGAAACTAATATAGAACAAAGAAAATAAGTGTCAGTGGACAAACAAAAGGCACTGATACTGAATGTGCAAGACATATATAATATGGTAAGCAACAAGCACTCTAGATATTTTAATTCTAACTGCAATTGTTTTTCCTATGATATTTTTCATTTTACAGTTAGTCTATATTAGTTATAACAAATGTAACATTTTTATTAAGATTTTTTAACATAAGTATCAATACTTGGTTTGATATATTTCTTACTTTTTTACCAACTAGAATGCAACTAGAATGCAACTATAACTTCAGACTAAACTTAGGTCAATTTCATCCAGTTTTATCAATCATTTTCAGTTTCTGATCCCATGTTTCTAAATCCTGCATCTCAGGTCAAATTAAATTAGTCAAAATCTCCCAGATATTAATGGAATTTGGGAAGATAAAAATAATTATTCAAATTCCAATTACCAAGATGTAGCAAATACAATCTTCAACATGACTTTTTCTTGTATAGGATTCCGCAACTCTACTCGCAGATTTAATAAATTATCTCTTCATATATTTTACTAACTTCTGATTAATCTTAACACACATATATACAAATGAAATCTAGATACCTATTAATAAAAATACAAAATTATCAAAAGAAAAATATTTGCATATTACATCAAAAAAAGGAAGAAATGAACAATTTACTTATTCACGTAATTTTGTTATAAAGTTTCCTTACTATCAACAACATCAATGCCAGCACCACGGCGAGGTGTACCAAGAGGTGCTGTTAGAGTCCATGTGTCAGTTTGGGGGTTATAGATCTCAACAGAACTCAAGCAGTTCCAGGCATCTGTACCGCCCACAGCCACCAAACCACCAACAAAGGCACTGACAGCGGCTTGATATCGAGCTGCAAAAAAAATTTTTAAATCAAAAGAGGATCAAAACATATTTCACCATAATAAAAATATGCAGAATATTTTTCAAAATAACAAGAAATAAGGTCAAGAATACAGCTCATTTAGGAAAACTGCATCACATGGCTGTTATAAATTTAAAAAACAAATATTCTACAGCCAGTAATAATAAGTAAGATTTAAAGAGCAAAAGTACTGACTTAAAAAGAAAGAAAGAAAAAAAACCTCTTCCAGTAAAAATGATTTTTAAATACAGTCTTAACATCTGATGTAATAAAAGGTACCCTAAAGGTGTGCAAACATACCCCCAAGTAATATAATGTACCCTAAAGAAGACTACCAATAACTGGAAGCAATATATGGCAATTTTATGTGCAACATCACACGAGGATTATTGCTAAGTAGTGATTGAATCAAAGTTGCATGACGTCTAGTGACAAGTTAATCTAATTTACCCAATTCTTAGCAAAATAACAAGAAGAAAAAAATGGCAATTCTTACATGAGGCAATAGATGTGGATTTTTTACAAGAAATTACTACATTCTGATATTAAAATTATGGATGATATCCGCTTTACAATTAAGGATTGTTTTAAAAATTATATTCAAAACTGTGCAAATGCATTTTACAAAATTATCAGAATTTAAATTAATGCAGCAAAATTTCAAAATACTTAGCACACAATATAAAAACAAAAAGTCAATGTTTCAGCTTCATCAGGACAATAATTATAACAAAGACATATGAACAATGAAATGAGTAAGTGTACTGATGTTTAATGAAATGAGTAAGTGTACTGATGTTTAATGAAATGAGTAAGTGTACTGATGTTTAATGAAATGAGTAAGTGTACTGATGTTTAATGAAATGAGTAAGTGTACTGATGTTTAATGAAATGAGTAAGTGTACTGATGTTTAATGAAATGAATAAGCATACTGATGTTTGACAAACTTTAACTGTTTAACATTAAAAATGGTTGTATCAGTTCTTATGTATATGTATATGTATATAGAGATTTTAAAAGCAAAGAGAAACACTCCAGCTATGTAACTACAGTAGATTTCAAAACAAATAAAGACCTATTATTAATCATAAGAGATTTCAAAACAAATGATAAATCACAAATATATTATTATATGGTGACAGACTCTGCTACAAAAATCTCTCTGTGGGATGCATGGTTTCTTATTAAAAAATCCAATCCTGATCAGTCCTAACTCTTAACAGAACCAACAATGCTCCATTTATATGAAGTCTGCAACCAGAGATCTTGGAGTAAATGAACATCTTTACAGCAGACACCTAGTACTTGATAAGTGACTTGATCAGTCCTAACTCTTAATAGAACCAACAATGCTCCATTTATATGAAGTCTGAAACCAGAGATCCAGAGTAAGTTTAAATGAAAATCTTTATAGTACTTGATAATTGACTTGATCAGTCCTAACTCTTAATAGAACCAAAAACACTCCATTTACATTAAGTCTGAAACACAGATCCAGAGTAAGTTTAAATGAAAATATTTATAGGCGACACCTAGTACTTGATAATTGACTTAATCAGTCCTAACTCTTAATAGAACCCAAAAAACGCTCCATTTATATGAAGTGTGAAACCAGAGATCCTGGAGTAAATGAAAATCTTTATAGGTGACACCTAGTAATTGATAGCTGACATGATCTGCTAAAATATTTATTGACTTTTTACATGATTCATATTGTATTTATTTTGTTATATATTACTACGGTGGACAATATAATTTTAATTTTTCTTTGATTGATTGTCATTTGTACTCCAGAATCTCAAAGAGAGCAATGCTCCATTTATAGGTCAGAAACCATAGAGATCTATTGGCTGGTTTCAGCATGTTACCAAATCTACTTAACTATTAGTTGAAAACAAAAGTATACTTCACTGTGTTATCTCGAAAACCAATTTCTAGTAAGTAGCACACTTTTACAGTACAGTGAAAGGCAATTGAATCCTACTGAGACATTAAATCATTCACTCTTAAAATATCACACATTTGACATTATATTTAGCAAAGTACAGTGAAAGGCAACTGAATCCTACTGAGACATTAAATCATTCACTCTTAAAATATCATGCTTTTGACATTTGTAGTTAGGTCTAGTGAAGTAATCAAATCCTATTTCAGCAAGCTTCAACAAAAGGGGAAAAAGAACAAGCAAATTTATTTTTACCTGGACCAATTACAAAGTCTATATATAGGTTTTAAAAGTGCATTGTTCACTAATGTATAGAGAGATCACTAATTTGTTATATGTTCACCAAAGATATTTTGTAAACAAATCTATAGCCAATGAAAATTAGTTTCTCATCAGAATGAATATTAAAAACCTGAATGATAAAACACTCCACTTACACTATAATTGAGAAGTGCTTATCTAATTCACATTAATCACAATAGTAGTGTTAACATTAAAAATAAAGGTGTGGCTATACCATAAAATATTCACTGGTGCAGTGGCATGGAAGGCCAGCGATTCTGAAACATTTCATCGTGTTTGGCATATGGATAATACCCACAAGAACTAAGATCACAATAATTATGGTAAAATGTATTTTCTTTTCGTAACAAGTGCTACATTCACATCTGTTTGTGGCGACAGTGCATTTAAGCCATGCTACCATGCCACCTCTACTGAGATGTTACCTGTATTGAGAGATGCAATGAAGCACCATTCGTCCTTGTCCACATCATACACTTCACAGGTATTCAGACTTTTCTGACCTTCACTGCCACCAACGCAGTAGAGATGCTCATTCAACTCAGCAACACCTATAAATAGGACGACAAAAAATACTAGGAATCATCTCTACAAAAAACATCTAACAACAAAATAAGCAAACTTTTTAAGTGACCATAAGTTCAAGAAGCAATAACCCTCAATTCCCACCAGGTTTGCACCTTTACAAACTAAGAGAGATAGTGTAGGGGGCAAGAGGGCATTTCTGACTGATAGGGTACAGGGCAAAAGGGGCACTTGACAGAGAAAGGGTAATGAGTGAGAGGGGCACTTCTGACAGAGAAAGGGGTGGAGCAAGGGGCACTTCTGACAGAGAAAGGGGTGGAGCAAAAGGGGCACTTCTGACAGAGTGAGGTTAGGGAGCAAGAGGGGCACTTCTGACAGAGATAGGGTAGTGGGGCAAGAGGTAATTCTAATAGGGTGGATGGGTGGTGGCAAGAGAAGAACTTTTGACAGATATAGGGTGGGGGCAAAAGGCATAGTTGGGGCGGAAGAGGGGTATTTCTGTTTCTAACTATTCTGTTTACGGATAATGAGAAGGCATGTCTGAGTAGAGAATTGTTTCTAATAATATTGTTGATTTTGCTTCCGATGAGTCTGGGCATGAGCTAATCCAAAGTTTTACTCGGAAACAAACAAAAGTTGAAAAGAACCAAGTACCAACAGCTGTAATCAAATAATCAAAATCTGTGGGAGAAAGTGGGCACTCTAAAATAAAAAATACATGCAAACTGCACAACTACGGCTTGCAAAATACCTTTACTCTACCAACCACACACAAAAAAGTGGGCAAAGGGAAATTCCCTCCAATTAAGGGGCATACAAGAATTCCTTTCCTCTTTACCTCTACCTGGCAGCAGATGCAAGCCCCTTCAGGGATCTGGTTGGTAAGTCTATAGTTTTGCACATTAATTTTCTATGGTGCTCAACTTCAAAACTGTAAACTAAATGCATCATTAACTCTTTACTGGGCGTAGCATCCAAAACCACCAAAATGTCGCATCAGGCACAACGCCCAAACGTGTCCTTATCAACCAGTGTTCTTTTCTTCTCATATCGTTTGAGAAATCGTGAGAGTTCCGGTGTCTACAGGAAGAATGATGTTTGTACAACAATTTCCATGCCATTTTGAAACGTTTTCTCCTTGCTTCGTTCATTTTTTCATAAAGTTTTCTTTGTTTTTCGCATTTGGTGTTTCAAATGGATTTTTTAGAATCGTCGAGCAATAATGAGGAGTTTAATGGATTCAATTTATCAGATAATGAGGTAAGAGAAGTTTATTTTGAATCGGACGATAGGATTAGAAGTGACATTAGTGTCAGTAGATTGCACATGTAGCATCTTTCAAATTTAGGAGGAGAGTGCATCAGATTCTGAGGATATCGAAGAGGAGTAGGGGGAAGGGTATCATGAGATGCACATGGTTGGAATAGTAATATTTTAGCACTGAAATATATCGGAATTTATAACAGAAATGGGGCCGAATGTGACTGTAACTAATGATAGTACTCAGCTGGCTTTCTTCTACCAGTTTTGCAAAGAAGAAACATTTGACAAGATAGCGGAATAAATGAATGAGTAGGCATATCCGAAAATCACGGAAAAACAAAATGGCGATCCAGGTTGGAAGGAAACTAATGCCAATGAAATTAAGGCTTATTTTGGACTTATGATTTTGATAGGAATTCACAACCTGCCGAAAAAAGAGATGTATTCATCGTCTGATGACAGATTAGTGTTCCTGGCATCAACAAAGTGTGTGTACATAGTGTTTGTAGCGGACAATAACTGGAGAATATTTTTTTCATGTAAATATATATTTTCATGCAAGGATTCAAATTTAACACCAGAAAGTATACTTCAATTAAGGATATTAATAACGCTGCTTTCATTTCCTTTCATTTTGTATTTTATTTCATTAAAATATATGCACTAATACCTAAGATATGATGTTTTTACTAACGTAACCCTAAATCTCACTGAAATCCTGAAAATTTTGGCCTGCACAGAGATAAATAAAGGAAAACACTCCGCCCAGTAAAGGGTTAAGTCATTCAATTAATTTGAATTTGTGTATAAAATGCAATACTCACCAACATAAGAGCGTTCTTTGTTGAGTGAAGCTGCCTGTTTCCATCTTTGGGAGGCAAAGTCAAAGTAATTGACACTTTTTAAATCCTTTGTACCATCTGAACCGCCAATGGTATAGAGACGACCACGCAACAATGCAGCTCCAAAGCGAGCACGTGGTTTGGGCATTTTCGGCAACTGTGACCAATGGCCATCCCTAAGGTTGTAGGATTCAGAAGTGACCAGGCATTCACCTCTGTCATAACCACCTGGATGTTATGCATTTTTAAATTAAAAGAAACACTTAAATATCTACTGTCAAGTCTCAAAAGTAATGCATAGATCTTTTGTAAATTTTACTTTTCAAAATCATGCATGCATGCATGAACATGTATTGCCTGCTACAAACAGGAATACACTTTTCACAGTTTTATTTTGATTCTTCTATGTAAAAAGATGAATGAAGATGTCATTAAACACAAAATCATATTGTTGCTAAGAATCTTATTTTGAAATGCCTACATGTACATTTACGGTATTAAATACAAATGAACTTTATGTGCAATGCCACACATTTTATAGTGAACCAATAATTTGTATAGAGCTACCTGTATTCCAATAGATAGTAAAATGTAAATTCCTTCTTCAAAAGGATGTAAAAGGAACACCCCATTTAATTTGTGGATGCACAAGGCAACTTTTACTGGTAAATTTTTTGCATAACCTGTATTATCTTTTTTCTTTGAAAGGATAACCATCATAAAAGAAATGCTAGTAAATATTAGTACATTAAATAATGGTACAAGGCAATAAACCAGAATGTCAGTAAATTAGGCATGGGCATTTATCTAATAAAATATGCATAAGCAACAGCAACAACAGTTTATCTAATACAACAGCTAACAAGCAGGGTATGCATCATGCCTAGATGCATATTATGCTTCAAATTTTACGGTACATTTTATAATAATAATCAAATGCTGGAAATTAATCACAAGTATCAGGAGAAACAAAATGAGATAACTGTCATACAGTATGTAAATAAAAATATAAACACTAACATATATATACTTACCAAATACTGTAAAGAAATAATTTGACTTACAGTGTGTGTGAGCGAGCTCGTGTATGCATGATGTGTACATATACTACAAGTTAATCATTTTAAAAAGTCATTCCTAAATTCACTACTTTAATCAAGAAAATGATGCTTGTGTTTAAGTGATTTGGTCTCTGACTCATAATATTTTTTAAAAAATGATTTTCTGAACCAATAATAATTATTTTTTAAAAGGAGCAAAACTGAAGTCGAACAAATCTGTATTATTTAGCATTTCTCATATTAATACATGACTTGGTGTAATTACCAGAAATTATTAGAAAATAGCACAGCAGCCAATACATATTTTTCTAAAAATTATATAAAGTTATGTAACTGCAGATGTAGCAATTATTCGTTGATGCGGCTATAAACTTTCTAAGGGGTACTCCTGTCTAAAAACAAAGAGTCTACTTCAGAATGAATTTTTTTAAAATTCTATTCTCTTTTAAATCAGTTTCTGTTTTTGTTGCTTTTAATAAGGGGACTAGGCATCAAAAGTGTTTTAAATAACACACCACAGACAACTATGCTGTCATTCCACAGGCAAACACCAAATGCGCATCGGGATGAAGCCATGGACTCCAAGGGTACCAGCGTGGGACAGACTTCTCTGGATTCAATTGCAGCTGAGACAACATTTGGATATGGATGAGGTAAGTTGGCTATGGCAGCTTGGCGTAAGTGAAGAGTGATGGCCATCATTTTCCCGGCCAATACAGCTATCCCAGCAAAAGAACTTTCTGTGGAAATAAAAAAAAAAAATCAAATCTGTGAGTTAAAGATTTTTTTTAAATTTACAACAAAAAAATTTATTTGAGTAATGAAGCTATAATAGGCTTCAAAGACTATTATTGAAGATGCTGAACAGGTTAAATATATTTAGAGAACATTTTACCCATTTTTACTGACTTAAAAATATTTTGAAAAATGTGGTGAGTGACCAAGGTATTAAAAATATTTAAAGAAAAGAATTAACTCACCAGACTGTTAAAAATACTTAGTTAACCACTGACCATTGTTAAAAACACTGGCAGAACAAATGACCCACACAACTTAAAAGCATTGAGAGAACAATGAACTCACCAATTATATATTAGTTGCATTTAAAAAATATGTAGACAGCAATGCACTTACCTGACTTAAAAAATATTTAACTCACCAGATTGTTTTAAAATGGCAACAACTGACCATTCCTTCTCGGGCTGGCCACGTTCAGGGCTGATATTAAATTTATGAAACACAAGCTGTTTAGTTCCATTGGAAATGATGTAATTCTCACCAATATCATGATTCTTACTGGAAAGAAAAGTCTGAAATAAAATAAACAATTTTTAAAAAATCAAACCCCAAAGTATAAATGTAGGGATGCATGTACATGTGTTTGAATGGTTAGTGAGGTGGGTGGGGAATCATTACAGCCCGAAAAAGCAGAAAGAAAAGAGAATGAAAATGCCTGCTATACAGACAGCACATATGATCACAACACATAGCCCATTATAAACAGAAACAAGAAAGGGGGGAATATACACAAAGACGTGTCAAAGAGCAAACCTGTATGGTGTGGGAGGGCCATGTATACAAAGACCTTGAAAGAGCCAAGTTGTATGGGCCATGTATATAAAGACCCGTGAAAGAGATAAGTTGTATGGTGTGGGAGGGCCATGTATACAAAGATGTGTGAAAGAGCAAATCTGTATGGTGGAGGGCCATGTATCCAAAGATGTGTGAAAAAACAAAGTTGTATGGTGTGTGTGTGTGTGTGGAACATGTATATAAAGACGCATGAAAGAGCAAAGTTGAACGGTGTGGGAGGGTTATGTATCCACAGATGTGTGAAAGGCCAAGTTGTATGGTGTGGGATGGCCATGTATACAAGGACGTGTGAAAGAGCAAAACTGTATGGTGTGGAAGGGCCATATATATAAAGATGTACAGTGTGGGAGGGCCATGTAAAAAGATGTACAGTGTGGAAGGGCCATGTATAAAAAGATGTGTGAAAGAGCAAAGATGCATGGTGTGGGAGGGTCATGTATACAAAAATGTGTGAAAGAGTAAAGTTATGTTGTGTGGGAGGGCTGTGAATGCAAGGATGTGAAAGAGCAAAGCTGTTTGATGTGGGAGGACCATGTATACAAGGATGTGTGAAATAGTAAAGTTGTGTGAATAGTATGGGAGGGATGTGTATAGTAGGTAGAACCAGCCTCTATATAATGATAGTGGACAACTACTAAATTTAAAAAAAATTTACCCTTTTGTCGCAAATGTTGTGTTTATTTATTATTTATTATGCTTGTGAAATAATTTGTTGAATAAAACTATCTTCCAACTTTTCGTTAATGTATTTTTTATTTGTAAGAGAGCGAGTGGAAGCGAGTAAGATTGCATTAAGTTTGTTACGACTGGCGTGTTTTGATAGAGGTAGCCATTTTCTCAATCTCCGGTTCTACCATCGTATTTTGGTATGCCTTGCAAACACTAACACGGGGTCCGCTACGACTGTCCAATCAGAATGTATCTTACATCAAACTAAGGCAAAATGAATGTAGAATGCAGCCATGTTAGTTACGAATCTTGTATTTTTATTTTTATTGTACCTAAGTCGATTCAAAAAAGCCTAATTTGAATTATTACTTTTCGCATGGTTATTTTTGAAAATATAATTTTTTATTAATATCATTAGAAAGTAGAAAATCTTTTCTTTAAAATGGTATATAGCATGACAAAGTGGCATTTTCGTAGCAGAATCCGTAGAGCGGGAAAATGTGCAACCCAAGCATGTGCAAAGTAAACTGTCACAGGAAAGGATGGACAAAAAATTATATTTTATTTCACAAATAAAAACCGCTAACAAAACTAGGGGAAGTAACCAGAGTTTTGTTATAACGCATATATGTATTATGTAACTCCAGTAACAGACAGACATTGTAGACACAGTGTGTGTTATCATATAGTATATCAAAATATATAGTAAGGAATTAGGGCAATTACACATGACTGATCACGTGTTGTTTACGAAGAAGAAAGCTAATGTGTAATTGAAATTACAACAGAGAGCATGCGGCGCGACGAAAATAGACATTCAAGGACAAATCATGTCACGAGGCATGAAGCTTCGGGAAGTTTTTGAAAATTTTAGGGAGGCTATATAAGGGGGAAAGGAAGGTTTTTACACTTATGCTGGAAATGGATTCATGTGAAGACATATATGAATATCTCATGTACAGAGATTTCATAAAGGAAAGCTGAAAAATACCTCTTTCCATCCGTCTGGCTGCCAAATATTGAGTAACGAGGCAAAATTACCAGTATATTTTTTTTGCGGAATGGGAAGGTTTGCTGTCAAGACAACTATGCACGTGACGTTGGTTGTATGCAGTTAACAACACGAGAGGCCACTTTTGTTCTCCCCTGTCTGAGCTTGTTTGACTTCATATTCCACAGTCGAGGGGCTAGCACCTACGGTTTCCTTATGGACACAAGGATTTCTACACTTGATAGAATGCGATGACACATCCCATTGGACGATTTATCCGATAATGTTCAACGTCGTTGGGTTCTTCCGTTGACACGGCAAATAGCAAATAACAACAATTATTAAGGTTGGCAAAGGTCAACTGAGTATAAGATTTTTCCCTTGCGATAATCTGAAAGTGGTGCCTAGATTCCTGCAGATCTACACTGTTATGCGACGCAGCCATTGTGTCATATCTTCCTTCAAAGTACCCCTTATAAGTGACGTGTGAGATTACGTCATCTTCTTGGAACTCTGACATTATTAAGCGAGTAATAATTAGCAAGTGCAAACACGCATCTAGAACTTTTGAGATTAAGAACATTTAAATCTTATGAATACTGAATCTATTCTGTTTATATCCATTACTATTGTATCATTTGTGAAATATGAACTTTAGACTAATGTTAAAATTCATGCCTATTTTGATGTGAACTAATGTTGAAGCAGCCCCATTTGCTGCATAAAATTGTGTAGTTAACCTTTATTTTACATTTTGAATTTCATCATTTTCATCTCCCCTTAAATTCCCACAGTTTACAGTTGGTAATAGGTTAAATTATTGTTAGGGTTCATTTCACTTGTAAAAATTGGCCAAGACTTTGAGGGAACCCGTTTCAGAATACATAATATTACTGTTTTTATTTCAACCTGCCTCTAGGTTTCAATCAGCCCTCTACCTTTATTTTTAAATAATCATAAATTTTAAAACATAAGACATTAATAAGTGCATAGTAACTACAAATGTCAGCTAATTTTAAATTATTTCATTATAATTAGTTAAATGGAACTCAAAAGAAGCAAAAAAGCATTAATATAGTTCATTTTCAATGTTGGCTCAAAAGTGCCATTGCTCAATTTTTGTTTTTCTCATTTTTGAGAATCAATAGCTCAAAAATTAAAAATGTTATTGCCTCGGAAAAAATTAGCTTCATGTCAGCATTGGATACATGAGAATGCAAAAAATTAGCTCTGTCAGATAATCAGTTTTTACTTTAGGATGATGCAAAAATGGCAAAACGTAAAAACCATGTAAAAAGCATTCCCCCCCCCCCCCCTTTTAAAAATTGCGCACCCCGCAAAAAAGTAAGAAAGATTAAGCAACCATTTTTTTATAAAACTGACATCTTTCACCATGATAGTTATATGGTGTAAATTTCATTCATTTCCAAAGACTTTGAAAAATAGCTGGTTCTACCTAGTATACAGAGATTTGTGAAAGAGTAAAGTTGTACGAATAATATGGGAGGGCTATGTTTACAGAGATTTGTGAAAGAGTAAAGTTGTACGAATAATATGGGAGGGCTATGTTTACAGAAATGTGTGAAAAAGTAAAGTTGTATGAATAGTGTTTGTGGCTGAGAAAAAGTAGATGTATGTGAGTGGTAATGGAGGACTTAGTTGGGCAGTATGATTTAGTGAAGCTGTATATGTAAGGTCAGAGGGGCTTTGCGAGTGTGTATCTATATATAAATGACACTTAGGAGTGACAAAATAAATACCTATATATTTAACATTTAACACTGGCGAGAGAAATACCTAGGTAACAAAAGACATACATAAATACAGTTATATTGTTTCTATTTTTTTTCAGTTTTAAAATTAAAACTTTTAGATATTAAAAAAGCACCTACAAAACTTAGCTTCATGTCAGCACTGGATACATGAGAATGCAAAAAATTAGATCTGTCAGATAATCAGTTTTTATCAGGATCAAAGGCAAAAGTAATACTGAACTGAGGATGTAAATGTTTCGTAAAACAGTTTCAGGATACATTAAAAACAGAAAGAATTAAAGAGAAAAGATTAAATTTTGCTAGTATGTAGGACTTAAATGATTATTACAACCCATTAAAAACAGAAAGAAAGAAAATGAAAATGTCTGCTATACAGATAGTACGGATGATCACAACACATAGCCTATTTGAAACAGAAAACAAGAAAAGAAAAGAGAAAAATAACTTTTGCTATGTAGGAGTTATGATTACAATATATATAGCCAGCCACGCACCCTTCTGTGGGAGTGTTTCTTGTAGTCCTTGACAACATCATCATCTGAGATAGCTGAGTCGTCAACATCTTTGCAGTCCAAAAGGCGGTTTCCAGAATTCAGGTAGAGTACACTCAACTTTTACAGCATTAAAATAAATTAATAAACAATTTCAATATTAGAACAAATAAGTAAATGACTAATGCAAAAAGAAAAGAAACTGACAACAAAGTAACAGATGCATTAAGAAATAACAAATATAAATATAAACAAATAGCTAAACTTGTTCAAAATACCAACTCTTCATGGCTGTTTGTGGATTTAGGCTTTAAAGACAAGAAGCAATAAAATTACAGGATAAGATAAATAATTTCAAAATAAGCAATGTATTCATTCAAACATATTGATGTATAAAATAATTTTTAAATAAATAATACAAGTATGCAAATGTGCTCAATACTAAAAAAAAAAAAAACACTAATTATTTTGCAAAGGAAGTGGACTTTGTAAAATGGTAGAAATAACTGATAAAAAAGTAAAAAATTCCATTCAGAGATGTGGACACCCCCAAGTTCCAATCCCACCAAGCAAATGTATATTTTTTTAAGCTAAAATCAGTAAGTCTATGCTCTATTGCATTTAGAATTTTAAAATATAACTAGAAAATTATGACTAAAAGTTTACTTAAGATCCTGTTTAAGTACGTGAAAAGATGCCTGGGTCTGCAATAAACACAAATCTGGATTATTCAATCATCAAACGAATCACAAGAAAATGAAAATAAAATAATACAAGAGGGCAGCACAAAAAATATTTAGTTAATCTTCAAATGTAAACAAATAATAGTTAAAATAAAATTTGTAAAGATAAAATAGATGAAATTGTAAAGAAATGTTTGACAAAATGAATTACACTAAATAAAGGTGAAAACTATACCTCCTCTGTCAAGACTTCAACTTTCAGCTTTGATTCGTCTATGTTCTTCTGTGCCCATTCTAAAACCAGATTGAATAATTGGCGCTCACTTCCTCCACGTTCTAAAGCCTCCTCAGCCCCTAAAGAGAGAGACAGAGAAAATGTAAATCTTATGCACTTCAAACTTCTATGTATGTTCACCCAAATCCCAAAGTTATTTTTAAAATTAAAAATACTACAGACAATTCTGCCTACCGTGAAAGAAGTCAATCGTACTTGGTTTCAGCTCTGGCCTACCCATCATAGTGTCAGCATCTTGCTAAGCAGAGTGCAATTCTATCTATTCTATGAGGAAATAAGTAAGATGCATAAGCATTCACTGACCATGCTTGTGTCTAAAAACAGTCACCAAGCTTCCATTTTAATTTTTCACAAAAAAAAAGAATCAGAAAAACCAATATATATTTAGTCCAGACCTGCCTACCCCCCACCTTAAGAAACCAGAAGATCACTGGTCCAAAACCAGAAGATTTTGAATGGAAACCAGAAGATTTTATGCGGAGTCTGGCTTTTTAATAGAAATACCAATAATATAAAATAAATGCAAAATAAAAAAAATAATGTTAATATTTGTAAATAAACTTACCAATAATGTAATGATTAATGCAAAGCACAACAATTTGTCTACATTTTGTCTAGTCTCCATTCCACTTTTATTTTAGATGAATTTTTGTCAAGCACACCAAGTGTTAGGCAGTTTTATTTAGATATTTCTTTAGACTTCATTTGAAGAAGGATCTTCACATTTCAAAATAATGGGCCATTGAAGTACCGCATCATGATTTTCACTTTTACAGAAATTCATTAAATATTTCATAAATGGATTTTAAAAAAAATATATATTTAACTTTTTATTATCTAATGTACAAGCCACAAAAAGGAACATGTGCCTATTGAAAAATTTTAAGAAAAAAGTTATGATTTTTTTTTATTGTACCCATCTAAAATATATATTTTGGGAGAACATGTAGAATTTAAAAAAATAAAATTTACTTAAACCTAAAGCATATAGGCTTTCATCCATGCACAACCTTTTAATTTTATGTATGAGAAACTAGTATACCAAATTTCAGGGACATGGAATAATTACAACTATTCAAAAGGGGTCTTAGCATTTAGTTCAACAGAGGAAAAAAGTCATTTTGAGAAAAACACATTTAAACTAATTAAAGTAAAATAAAGACACAGAACTTTAAAAGTGTTCAAGTGGTTTATTTTTTTAGAATAAATATACCCTATCCATACTACATTGGACTGCTCTTAGTCATTTAGCTCTCTCAGAATTAAATATACTAATACTATATATTACTATCCTTTACATCCTCAGTGTACAGTCTTTTTATTTTCTAATACTACATAGAACCAGATTATTGCAAAGAAATTTTTTTAAAAATATATTTATCAATCCACATTAATAAAATTTGGAATATATGTTGTCTTTGTTATGAGAAAGCAATACCAGTTATTAGTTTTAGAATATATGGTTCAGATTTTAATTTATAAATGATTTAAATATATAAAACACCTGTATTTTTCTAAATTTACATGTCCATTAGACTACTGACTAGAGAAAAAACAGTGAAAGTCTTCCTGTAACATTTAAAATGTTATTAAAAAGACATTATTCTTCAATAAGCATGCTTTGTTAATTAAGAATTGGATATGATTAATATTATTATTTTTAATGTTTTATGCATTTCTTTTGTCTTCAAGTTCAATGTATGTGTATTTATTATCATGCCTTCTAAAATTCTATTATAATAATGTGTGTACTGCGTAATCACAAAATATCAACGGCTAATTTACAAATACATGTATATATATAGGCCTATATATATTTCTATTTTTTTATTATTTTTTTTAGCAGAAATGATTAAAATAAAAAATTCGACTAAATCAAAATGTTCACAATTCCGTAAATTACTTTCAAACAAATTTGACTCAGGATCATTTCTTTATCGCCGATGATCTTTTGTTTTAAAACTTGTGTCACTTTTTTTTAAAAATAAATTTTGAAGCCTTACATATTATATAAGAATAATTACAACGGATTCTAGAAAAATGATTATTTGAACTTCAATGCGGTTTCAAACATAGGCCTACCGTTATTGAAAACGCCAATCTTTTTCCTAGCATTGCAATATAATTCGTCAAAGTAGCTCGTTTTGGACGGATAATTTCTGAAGAAAATTGCATAGACTGTCTTACATGTAAGTTGAATGTTATTTATTAAAGTAAATAGTTCGTAATTGACACGCATATACTATCGCTACGTGGCCGCCATTTTGAAAAAGCGAACTTCGTCTATCGGTCGAACGGCAGTAAAAACGTTATGAACCGAATTTGCTTATCCCGCTAAGCTCTGACTTCTCAACATAAAAAATATTTAAAGAAAATGTTTATTTCACGAGCGAAATTCTGTTTTGTCAACTAAAATTAATAACGGCCGACGAATAAGATTCCGGAAGTGTTAGAAAAGGACTCGTATGCTGAAGAGCTCATAGCAGACGACAGAGAAGCAGTTAGAGTTATGCCGCCGTTAGCTCTATTGAACGCACGGTAAGTTTTTCGTCCTGTCATAATCGATCGTGAAAAAAAAAATTGAAAATGAAAATGAAAGCGGAAGATTTCTTTTGGAAGCGGAAGAGCGGGAGATTCGAGGTAAAAGCGGGAGATTCTTCCGCTAAAAGCGGAAGGTAGGCAGGTATGATTTAGTCTGATTTGGACCATGGATGTACCATCTTCAAAAATCATTTACAAGGTATTTACAATATAAGAAAAATATTAAATTTGACAAGTCTTTTATTTTTTAATTGCAAGAATCAAGTAGGCAGCAAAAACAAAAAGGCTTGTCATTCTGAAAAAGCAATTAAAATCAAAGTAATTTTATGTTAGATTCTTTTCTTTCACTTCACAATACAAAAGGAAAAAGGAGTGAGAATCTGTAAATCTGAATATGTAAAACTGTTAACAAATGTATGCCTGTGCTCCACACCCACACAAGATCACTAACCTATTATACCTTTCATCAAACTAACCCATCAAACCTACATACACACTAACATCATATTATACTTTTCATCAAAATAACTCATCGAATCTACACACACATAGGCATGTGCACACACATATACACCAATACCACATTATACTTTCCACCACACTAACAGATCAAATCAACACACTGACATCACATTATGTCTTTCATCAAACTAACTAATCAAATCTACACACACCAATATCACTTTATATCTTTCATCAAAAACCCAGTGACTCTAGACACACATTGCTATTACATATCTTTTATCAAACTAACACCCATCGAATCTACACACAAGCACACACACCAGTATCACTTTATATCTTTATCAAACTAACACCCAGTGACTCTAGACACACACCACTATCATATTTCACATTATATCTTTCATCAAACTAACACCCATCAAATCTACAGACAGCAGCATTACATTTCACAAAAACATTGTATTATTTGTATACATTTGTATTACTTACAAAGTCAATTAATCTTTATTCAATATTGCTAATACCAAACATTTGCTATCAAATAATTTTTCACTGACACACAAAATATAGCTGACAAAAGATCTTTAGATGGAAACAAATTCCACACTGAAACACACAAAAGGAAACACATTAATGTAGCTGACACAAGTCTTGTAGATGGAAACAATTCCAGACTGAAACATACAAAAGGAAACACATAAATGTGGCTGATACAAGTTCTTGAAATGAACGGATTCAATTGAAACAATTCAAGACTGACACACACAAAATGTAGTTGACAAAAGATCTTCAGATGGAAACAATCCAAGACTGAATCTTACCAATGACTTCTACTCGGAAATCAGGAAGCCCAAAGAACTGTTTCTTTTTTATGACCTTCTCTATGTTCTTCTGAATGTATTCATCAACAATAGCTCGGAAAGAGCTATCTTCCGCACACAGACGCACACCTAAAGGTGAAAAAATATACAAAAATTGAATTAAACAATTCAAACAAACCACAGGATTAAAATATAGATAATACAACGACTTAAAGACATTTCTAAAAAAATTAGGACTGAACAAGATTGCAAGACAGGAGTATAGATTTAAAGTTTTTAATTTAACAGTTTCAAATTACATAGTTTGGTGGGAAATTTTGAAATATAACTACTGTATATGTACAAGATTTATCAGTAAAATAAAATACAAAATGCATCAATTATGGCTTCTTAGAATTGGAAAAGACTACAATGAAAATGTAATCTTAGAATATCATTTTTCCCAACAACTGAAAGAAATAAAACATTTCCAAAATTCATTAAAAGAATTTTTCTCGTAAGGAATAATCTAAAATACAAGGCCTTGCTATCAAAAAAATCCTGGCAATGTATCTTCAGCTCAATTTACTGTTTTTCCAGTAAAACCAAACAAACATGAGGCCTTGATACCATAAATACTGGTACTTTTTCATCAGCAAAATTGACTTTTGCCAGTAAAACCAACTAATAAACATGAGGCTCTGGTATCAAATACTGGTACTTTTTCATCAGCAAAATTGACTGTTTTGCCAGTAAAACCAACCAATAAACATGAGGCTCTGGTATCATAAATACTGGTACTTTTTTATCAGCAAAATTGACTGTTTTGCCAGTAAAACCAACCAATAAACATAAGGCTCTGGTATCATAAATACTGGTACTTTTTTATCAGCAAAATTGACTGTTTTGCCAGTAAAACCAACCAATAAACATGAGGCTCTGGTATCACAAATACTGGCACCTTCTTTTCCTCTCAGTTTATTGATATGGTGGTAAAATAAATACATACAAGGTATGTGACAAAATGCTGGCACTTTTGTTTCAGTTCATTTATGCTATGCCAATAAAACAAATGCAAGGCCTCAATACCCACAAATCTTTGCACTCCTTTCACCTCAATTTACTAAGCCAATAAAATAAAAAAATCATTGCAAAAGTTTAAGAGTGTAGTATAAGGCATGAAAAGGGGAGGGGGGGGGTAAGGGTGAACAAAAGTTATCTGTCATTTTTTTCAAGCATTATATAAAAAAACATCCAGCAAAGACTTTGAGGTGAGCAATATAAATAAAAGCTAAAGATATGAGAAAAATATAGCATAGGCTAAAAATGTTAGGCAATGAATAGAGAGATGGGAAAAGAATTAAAGTGATAAGAGCAAAAGCTGAGATAAATTAGGAAAGACATTAGTGTGCAAATATGAACACATACATGCATACACACACATGGAAGGAAGGGGCTAGGGAGTGATAAGAGAGTTGAAGAGATGTAGGGAAAAGATGATTAAAGAGGGATTTGTTTGTTTAAATGTCAGATTGACTGTACATATTAATTCATGATTAAGCTTAAATTTAAAAAAACGAATTTATGAGAGGCAGATTAGATTCTAAGCAAAATTATGATTATAAAAAATATTAATTTTAAAAATGCTTAGATTCAAAAGATAATTAATATTGCTATTACTACTGCTAAAGAGTGTTTTATAAAGCAACGAATGTATTAGAAAATGAATATCAACACTTTATGTCACACAAATACATAACAGCAGTAGTGTGGCTATGAGGGCATTAGTTAGGAACTAATACAACAAAACTGAGTAAACAATATTATTAAGTTATATAAGCATTAAATAGCATAGTGTGGTAGTTAGGAAATTGAATATGTAACATAACAATATGTAGCAAAATATAAAAACAGAAGTAGTGCAATTGCCTCTGCATAAAATTACAAAATGTATGAGACTAAATAAACAATATTACCCTACACAAGTATTATAAGGCATAATGTGGTGGTTAAGAAATGGATATAAGAATAGCATAACAAAGTAGCACATATATAAAACAATGTTAGTGCACTTGCTCTGCATATGGTTACAAAATGCATCTAGACTGAGTAAACACAGGTATTAAATAGTGAAGTTTTTATTTCTCTGCATATGGTACAAAATGGATCTAGATTGAGTAAACACAAGCATTAACAGTGTAGTGTAGTAGTTAAGATAATGAGAATAATAAATATGAAACAGTGGTAGTGCTTTTGTGCATGCATATGATTAGGAAATTAATATAAGAGATTGAGTAAACAACAGTTCATTACACAAGTATATAACAGTAATACTAATAGTGTAGTTGCATCAAGTTGTATTTCTGAACAAACCACAATGATTAACTGTCCAGGTTATTTGGCAGATTGTTTTCTATTAAATTGTGATGTTTATTGCATTAAATGTATCAGTATACATTTGCACCCTATGCATAGTATATTATATAACTGTTTTTTAAATTTAAAAGTGTTTTGAAATTGTTTCCTGCTGAAATTCACTTCTCCAATCCCACTTAGTCATAGCACATTTATGAAAATAAACTTTAATAAATATATAAATCCCGTTTTGGGTGTTATGGCTAAGGGGCCTTAAATTACAACAACAAAAAACAGGAAGAATAACTTTCTAGCAAATCTGCCTGCTGCATCATTAATATCTACATACATGTGCCAAAGAAAGCATTTTGGAGTGTATGATATCTGGAGAAACTCACCCACATAATTCTTAGTGTCTTGATAATTCATCTAGAAATCAAGATCCTCATAAAACAAGTAATTAAACCTCATAGCTAATTGCTTAAAATATGTCTGCCCAATAAAAGTTTCAATCATTAATTAATATAAAGATAATGAGAAACATTTCCACATGCTAATATAATGCAGTTAGGTCTTTCATCTGTATAACACGAAGGGTTGCTATCTATAGAAATAAAGGTCATTGCTCATAAGAATATTTTTATTTGTAAGTTTATTTTTCAAAAAATATTTTGAAATTTTTTATGGCAATGATGCCCAAGCAAGTGGGATATTTAGGAACATGTTTAATTTAAGATTCTTTGTTAAATATCTTGCATTTCTATATATATATAAAAGAACAAATATTAAAAAATGCTGTCTTATGAGAAAATCTCAATGTATTGTACATAAATATCAATACATACAGACAATATAAAACAAACAAGTAGTTCTTTTTTTAAATGATGGAAAAAAATAGACATATTTATTTTTCTGAAAAAAAGGATATTTCAAAGAAATATAAAATATTGAGACCTCTGCTTAGTAAAGAGTGTGTGACATATATCACTCACTAGCTTGTTGACAAAATCTAACCTATGACAGTTATAATGACCTAGTGAATTAGAACAAAAGTAAAGGCATCATCCTTTTATGCAATGACTGTAATATGGCAACATGCTTGGTGTGGGTTTCACAGTCTGCTAAAACAATCTGTTCACAAGATAATTCAAATTCTATCACCAACTACTAAATTCAACAGATGAGAAATCTAAAGTTGTTTGTGAATCTATGGTTAGCTTCAACTTCTTCTATCTTGAAGTATTGTTTTCACATTAAGTTTAGACTTTAATTAGGTCAGTTTTACTAAGCAGGGGCCATTATGAAATAAATGCAACATTCTGTATACTTACTGACATGGCTTACTGCTGTCCAAAACACTTCTAACCAACAACAATATCCCTGGATCAATTGGTCAAGATTCACTGGGGTGGTTTCTGATTACAATTTACCCACTTAGTTAATGCAATGCATCTTTTTATGCAATTTTAAAAAGCATTTTAAATATATACAATAATACAGTTTGGAACCTAACTTATAAATATTTGAAGCTTATGTGCTGCTAATACTTTCAGTTTGTGAATCTGGATCTAACAAGCACATTTTAAAATTTAGTCCAGGAATATGGGTGTTGATTTTTATAACATAATCTTACATGATTTCAAGTTTTTTTCTAATATTCACACAGCAATGTTTGAAGTGTGAAATTAGAAACCTTAATATTTTAAACAAGAAAAATGGTGGGGAAAAACAAAACTTGAACACTGACTTGAAAAAACTTGCCCTTCCATCCAAGGCTGGTGGTAGGCTCCAACATTTCCAGTTACTTACTGTCACTCTGCTGCCACTTCTGCATCATTCCAGTGAATTTTAAAGGAA
The DNA here is from genome assembly GCA_028829895.1 of Sinotaia quadrata. Classification (NCBI taxonomy): domain Eukaryota; kingdom Metazoa; phylum Mollusca; class Gastropoda; order Architaenioglossa; family Viviparidae; genus Sinotaia; species Sinotaia quadrata. The sequence goes on from CM054180.1 coordinate 99,783,039, forward strand.
TACAACTGTACCTACCTTTTAAATTTTTCCTCCTCAGTGAATGAATACAATAAGCTGCCTAAGTATGCAGTTTATGGGGTTGCAAAATGGCTCCAACCATGAATATGCCACTTAATAAGCATTTTATGGGTCTGCCTATTTAGTTAAAAGTTAATCAGCATAAAAAATAAATGCATAATAATTCTTAAAAATATGAGAGAATACTAACGTGGGAGGTTCGGGGTGAGGTCTTATTGTGTTTTGTTTTGAAAAGCAAAATTTTAAATAGATCCATTTATCAAATGAAGAATTTCATTTCATTTATAATTTAATAATGTAATACTAAAGATAAACAGAAACATTTAAGTAGACATCTTGTAAGAAATGTTCATGTATAAACCTGCTGATAAATTAGTGTATTAGAGCTTAAGCCATTGTATCAGTGCTATGTTATTCATGTGCCTAAAGATCTGATACACTGTCATGATTTAGTACCTTTCCAACAAATGAAAATGGCATGCACTTCTCTTCCTCAATTTTATTATTTTACACTTTAATAAAGTAAACCTTCATTCTGAAATAGAGGTGTAGATTTTTACAGATCCTCAGATATAGTATCCACCTCAAGCTTTTTAAAATTAAAAGAAAGCACAAATGAATACAGACATTTCCAGTTCATTATAAAATTAGCTATCTAATTTTCTGATATGCATTCAATTTATAACTTTTACCATATTTCCATTGCAATACTGATAGCCTTATATTATTATGACCAATATTTGAAATAATATTTAATAATAATAATTCTCTAAGTCTCAATTAGTATAATTGAAATAAGGGTAAATTTATTCCCTCATATCAATGAATAACTGAAATAAGGGTAAATTCATCCCTCATATCTGTGAATAATGGCAATAAGGGTTCTACAGTTCTACAGCTATAATGTTGTTATATTCACTTGTATGCTACTACATAAGAGTATGAATAATTATTTGCTGAAATAAGAGTTCTACAGCTATAATGTTGTTATATTCACTTGTATGCTACTACATAAGAGTATGAATAATTATTTGCTGAAATAAGAGTTCTACAGCTAATAATGTTGTTATATTCACTTGTATGCTACTACATAAGAGTATGAATAATTATTTGCAAAAGAGCTCTAAGTCTAGAGCTAAAAATCTGATGACATTCAGTCAGGAGAACTTCCCACAACCAGTTTACAATAATACAGGGTTCTAATCCAAGACTTCTTCTGGGAAACTAGCACCTATATCTCCGTTGCCATCGAAGATAATTCCGGGCAGTAAAATGCAGATAAGGCTTTAAATTGATGGCAAGGCTGTTTGGATTAGATATTTGATTGAGGTTAGCATCTTTGTATTGCTGCCCTCAAGATCCTCTGTTAAATAAATGTATCATTGTACTCTTTAAATACAAAACTAAATTTAATTTGAAATCAGAGTTCTAGCAACATTTAAATAAACTGGAGGAGTGGGGGATATTTTTGTCTTTAATGTTTATTAATAACTTTAATATTAATAAAGTAAATAATTTCAAGTTTTATTTTTATTTGATTTACCTGATGATGCACTTCGGTCAAATGAAATGTGTGACAACACCTACATACTTTTACAACTGTTTTGTAAAGATAAACAGATCAAATGAAACCTATATACTTTTACAAATGTTCCTTTATGTAAACAGATCATACAATACTGAAGCCTGACATTCTTAGTGGATATGAAAGAATTGTCAAAATATATTCCAAACAAATTACAAAATAAATGATTTTCACCAAAACCTGTCAAATTTTTATATTTACACATTTTAATTTCAAAATTTCAAAAGTTACCTTTCAAAATCTCATAATGAATGTCATCTTCATTTAAAAAAAAAATGTTTACTACCTAAGATACCTTTGAGAAGTTAACGGCTGAAAAAGAAATTCCAAAAAGCTTTAAACATTACCCTTTCACAGAAGACACTGGGTCAAACCACATGGATGAATCTACTTCTATATGGCGGTCTGTTGGCTGTAGAAGTAAAATGGTCATGGGTAGCCAAAGGTCATGTGTTACACATGAACAGGGGCTGATACCTAGACAGTTGGAGGGTGTAAGGCGGCCAGCCAGAAAAGCCGAGCAGGCCTGGGCTGCCTGCCCCATGCGCAAGAGCTTGGCTGTTCTGTACACCTCACTAACTTCATTCGCAGCAACACGCAACCTGAAATATAAACGATTTTGACAAATTATTTTTATTTTTAATATTGCTCTCTCACACACACACACCAAATGAATCTGTCTCTTTATTAATTGCTTCCAAAAGATATTAATGTTCATAAATAAAGAACATCTGTTGCAAAAATGACAAATATCCTATTAAAGAAAAGAAATTTAAAACAACAATTTGCACATATTCTCAGAAGCACATTTACAATGACCTGCACTATGACAGATGAGGTAGGATGAAACTAACAGGCAACACAGAAAAAGAGAGAGAGAGAGAAAGAGCAGAGGCAAAAGAGAAACAGTAGAATGAGAGAGAGAAAGAAGAAGAAAAACCCAGTAGCAAAGAGAGGAGAGAAGGCAGAAGAAAACATCAATATCTGGAGAAAGAGTGAGGCAAAAGAGAAATTGAAAAATGAGAGAGAAGGAAGAAGAAAAAGCCAGTAGCAGAGGGAGGAGGGGCAGAAGAAAGTTAGTAGCAGAGAAAAGAGAAGAAAAAATCTAATAGCAGAAGTATCAATAACGGGGGGGGGGGGGGAGGGAGGGGGGAGACTGAGAAGAAAGTTAATAGCAGTGTGAGGGAAAGCATAAAAGAAAATCAAATCCAGTATGAGAGAAGGCATAAAGGGGAGTCATTAGCTGTGAGAGACAGGAGGAGGTCAACAGCAATATGAGAGGGAAGGGATAGAGAAAGTCAACAGCAACAGAAGAGGGTAGAGATAGAGAAAGTCAACAGCAATAGGAGAGACAAGGGATAGAGAGTCATCAGCAATATGAGGGAAGGGATAGAGAAAGTCAATAGGTGTGAGAGACAGTGAAGACAAAAGAAAGTCAATAGGTGTGAGAGACAGTGAAGACAAAAGAAAGTCAATAGCGGTGAGAGACAGTGAAGACAAAAGAAAGTCAATAGGTGTGAGAGACAGTGAAGACAAAAGAAAGTCAATAGGTGTGAGAGACAGTGAAGACAAAAGAAAGTCAATAGGTGTGAGAGACAGTGAAGACAAAAGAAAGTCAATAGGTGTGAAAGACAGTGAAGACAAAAAAAAGTCAATGGCAGTGAGTGAAAAAGATGTGAGGCAGGAGGAATTCAACAGCAATAAGATGGTGAAAGCAAAGGTCAAGATAGTGAGTAAGAGAAAGAGAGATCAAAAGAGAAATGTCACTGGTGTGTGCGAACACATGTGTGGGAGAGAGAACAAGGGGGGGGGGAAAAGCAAAGGTCAATGTAGTAAGAGAAAGGACAGAAAAGAAAGTCACTGGTGTATGCATGCATATGAGAGAGATCGAGAGGATGAAAGAGGAAGGGGTCAATGTAGTAAGAGAGAGGACAGAAAAGAAAGTCACTGGTGTATGCATGCATATGAGAGAGATCGAGAGGATGAAAGAGGAAGGGGTCAATGTAGTAAGAGAGAGGACAGAAAAGAAAGTCACTGGTGTATGCATGCATATGAGAGAGATCAAGAGGATGAAAGAGGAAGGGGTAAATGTAGTTAGGGGGAGGTCAGAAGAGAAAATATAAAGAGTAAATCAAGTATAACAGCAAAAACAAAATAAATAAAGCATTCAGACCTGCCAGAGTACATGAAGTCTAAAAGGTGGCTGAAGCCTGTGAAGCTCACATCCCGTAGCTTGTACATGGTGCTACCATGATGTGTGTCTGCTGACCGTGAAAATAGGTCAAACAGGAATGGTGATGAAGCAGCCAGGACAGCACGCTGTACCAAAACCTGAAGCAATGCTAACATGTATCAATAAAAGAATACTGCTAGGTGAGTTCTATCTAAGCATGAATGATTACGTGCAAACAGAATGGTAAAAAGTGTATATACAACAGTACCTCTGCTCTACCATCATTGGTATTGGTAATGAGCAAATATAAACAAAATTATACATAACAGTACTTTAGTTCTATCTGCACTGGTAATGAGCTGATGAAAACAAAGATTTATACCAAGTTAATGTTCTCCGTAAAGCATTTCTGAATAAAAATCTGTTAATATTATGTAAGACAACAACAAATTCCAAGCAATGTCAGTTACTTTAAACTATACAACCAAGTGTATGCTAATAAAATAATATTTAACAAAACAAATTCCAAGCGCTAATAGTCGGACAGATTATTGTGAATGACCTGTCAAGATGGACAGATAAAATTGTCGGATAGATTATTGTGAATGACCTGTCAAGATGGACAAATAAAATTGTCGTAAGTTGTATTTTGTAGTAGTATAAGTTTATTAACATGAAGATAGCAAGATAGGTTGATAACAAAATTAACATCCTAAGAGAGTTGCTGCTCCCTGGTCAAGTTATGAAACTTATTGTTCATTGCAGTATTAACTATTAATAGGTAGTCCCACCGCCACTGCTTTACAGGCAAAAACTTGCAAACGCACACAAATTTGCTAAACTTTACTCCAGAGTGGTTTTCTTCACATTAAACCTCAACTAACCATTTTTATATGAAAATAAAGATTGATGTTTTGTCTTTCGAACTGTTTTGTTGTTAGGTTAACTGATGTCTGTCATATTATTCACCCAAATGAAATAAACATATTTCATTTAGGAGAAAAAATCTTTATTGTCAAATAAATGTAGTTTAGGTTAACAATGGAAAACAGGCTCAACTAATGTCTGTCATATTATTCACCCAAATGAAATAAACATATTTCATTCAGGAGGAAAAAATCTTTATTGTCAAAAAAAAATAGTTTAGTTTAGATTAACAGTGGAAAACAGGCTAGCTTGATAAAAACTGGCTATTTTGCAAGTGTCTATGCAACACCACTGAGATTATTGACTTGAAAATATTAGATTCAAAAATAATCAAGGGGTTCACCCAGCATGAAACATAATAATTCTTGTAACCTTTCTTGGACATGTTTCTTATAATACAGTCCTGACTTGTTCACATAAGGGATACTATGTGTAGCTCATGAATAATAAATTAATAGTTTTTATGGTCATCAAACAAGAAGTAAACAAAAAGGGATGTGTACATAAATGTCAACCTTAATTAAAATCAGATAATTAAAGTATTATTTTAATATCACATGCATATTAGAATTTTGGTTGTGTGTGTGCTTGATCAGTCACAATGTCATAGCTATTTTTTTTTTATTTTAAAAAGCATTATTTGTAAATATGTTCAATTAACAGTTTAAAATGATTTGAATTGTTACATAATTGCCAATATTTTACATATATTTAAAATTCAAAGTTACATACTAATATCAATATATATCTTTTCCTACTCCTAGCACCTGTTAGTATTATTTTTTGTACTAAAGACTGAGTTTGGATCACTTACTCAAGTCATATGCTCGTTTTTCTTTGCTATTAATGAGGTTGGACCACATGCTCAAGTTTCTACACGATAGTACTTTTAGTATTTTTCATAAAGAATCTCCATTTTAAAAATAAAGTATTAACAATCAAGAAGACATATTTAAACCCAATTTAAATTATTAGCCAGTTCAAGTTTCAATCATGCTATAAAATATTCATTTTAAAAAATAAATCACAAAAATGACAAGGTATGGTGTTATGATCGAACACATCAATAAATTAAAACCTAAGTCTAGAAATATTAGCTCACCTCTCGTTCACCAACCCGTAGCACTGCATCACAGAAATGATTCTGGCGTCTCAGATTTCCCATGGATTCAAGCAATTCAGCATGGTGACCAGAATAAACAAAGTCCAACCCTTCTTCTTCTTCACCATTTACTTCCACATCGATTAACCCATTGCCATCACCTTGATTTCCTGGAAGGGATGAAGTGGGTGAAGCAGGAGAATAAACAGAGGAGCAACTGCCAGGATTCAGCTCACTGTGACCATTGGCCAGATTCAAACTTGACGACCCACTTAAGTTGGCTGACATGTTGTTTGCTTTATATGCTTGTTTTACTCCCTCTGTAAAAATTATAGGTAAATAAAATTTAAAACTAAAAAAATTAAAATTAAGAGAAAATTCAAAATAGGTATTATCTGGGGAAGCCACCATAATCAACCAAATTATTAAATTTTTAGCATTATTAATTAATGCATTACTAAGTACTCTGACATACACTAATTTCCTGAAACCTGTTAAATAAATAATTTTGTTAAATTAATAGCAGAGTACACCATTCTTTAAGGCAAAGGTGTATAAAGTGTGGCCCACTCAAGATATGCAGCTCATGAAGTGGATAAGTTTCTTAAGATGCTGAAAATCGCAACCACTAATTCTGTAAATATCTTTTTTAACCAAAATTTCTTCAAATGATTGCTAGAAATTTTTTAATGCACAAATAAGTCCCAGATTATAAATCAGAGAAACATTTTTAACATAATTATAGGGTCAGCAAAAAGCAAGTATGATTCTGATTTGCTTCATTTTGTGATCCAAAACTTGTACCCTAAATGTTTTGTTGCTATCATCACTCAAATGTTTTAACCCCATAGTGAAGTGCTAAAAATATGCACTATGCTAGAGACTGGTGAAAAGGCTGATTGACCAAAGAGCCAGTTGACACTAGTCCCTGGAGAACTGTTTAAACCAGGGGTCACCAACCTTTTTGATACTGAGAGCTACTTCATGGTTACTGAGTCATACGAAGGGCTACCAGTTTGATAATGATACACTCTTCTAGTTTGTCTTTATACATTATTAATAATGTGAAGACTTAGAAAAGGCATGCGGGCAACTCATGTGGTCTTTGCGGGCGACCTGGTTCCTGCGGGCACCGTGTTGGTGACCCCTGGCTTAAACTATATGAGCTGTTTTTTGTTGATGCACTTGTGATTTAAGTCAGACATATTCATGATCAAAGGGAAACTATACTTTCAAAATAAGCTCAGAAGAGATGAGAAAATTCACCAGTTCTTCTGGAAATATGATACAACATACTGCCATGCAGAAGGATGTACTGACCTCATGATGGTGATCTTGAAAATGATTCCATTGCTTCTGTAATGACCAGGGACTACTTCCAGGAGATGATGCGTTACATTCACCTGTGCAATAATGGACATCTTGACCCTTCTGACAAATTAAGGCAGGTATGGTCTAATTGTAATCTAATCTGATCTATGGTCTAATAGCTGAATAAGCAATTCCTCAAGTTTTTCGTCAAAACCCCAAACCTCAACACTGATGAGTCGACGATATGATACCATGGTAGGCATGGAGCCAAACAATTCATCAAAGGAAAGCCCGATCCATTTTGGCTACAAGATGTGGGTCCTAACACCTCTTGGCTGTGTTATTCAAGTGGAGCCATATCAGAGCAAGGGGAAGGCAGACTCATTACCCAGACTTGGTATGAGGAGGTCAATTGTTGTTGACCTGATTGCAGAACTCCAAGAAAGTGATTCATATCAACTGATATTTAACAAACTATTCACATCTTTAAAACTTGTGGTTTGCTTGACTGAAAAGGGCAATGCTTGCACAGTTGTTCAAACCGTATGGAAATCTGCCTCTGAAATCTGTCAAAGAGATGGAGAAAACTAAGTGTGACACATACAATTATGCCATTGACAAGACTGAGCTGATTGTCATCCACTGGAATGATAACAATATAGTCAATGTGGTTTCAAACAAGGTGGGTCTCCACCCCATTCAGACAGCAAATCAGTGATCAAGAGCTGAGAGCCAATGTGTTGGAAGTCCCACAGCCATTCATCAGGCATTACAATCAAACCATGGATAGCTTTGATCACATAGACCAAAATGTTGATGGTACAGTTTCAATCTGCTTCAAGAAGTGGTGGTAGCAGATCTGGGCGTATTGCCTTGATCTGTGCATGCAGCAGGCATGACACCTGTACAGAGCTACCCTTGCCAGCAAAGAGGACTAGACCTGCTTGCTTTATGCTACTTGAACCGTTCATAAGCTGAAACGAAATTCTACTTTTAGTTCCCAATAAACACAACTCAGGCTGAATAATACATTTTTTAAAAAGTACTTTATAGTCTATCATCAGTCCATTCATACGCACAGTACTAGGTGTCACCACCCAATTACCATTTTATTAAGATAAAAATATACTGCAGTCTGTAGGCACAATTCTAGCTCAATGCATAGTCCCCAGTTTATATTTAATTAAGCTAAAATCTACTGTACAATCCAAACTCACAGTTCTAGCTCAATGTACAGTCACCAGCTTATATTTAATTAAACAAAAATCTACTGTAAATCCATACTCAAAATGCTTCTGAAGTGTTTCTCCTCTTAGTCTTACCTTCAAAACTATCATATTGTAAAATTTAACTAGTAATGGTACTAAAAAGTGGAAATGTCATTTTCAAGATTACTCTTTTTTGTAATTTTTACATCCAGGAGCAGTTCTGTTAACCATAATACACATTCACACAGTATCAGATATACCAAGTGTGTGCTTAAAACCAAAATAAATCAAACCAACCTGTTTCAGGGCGAGGAGAACAGTAAAAAGAAACTAGAAAGTAAAGTAAGCTCTACTATTGACAACAACAACAGGGGGGAAATGTGGGGTGATCACTAGTGCTGCTAATTCAAAAAAAAGAAAATGAGTGTGTCACTTATGGTGATAGTGGGGTGGGAATGGGGAGCATTTTGAATTCAAAAGGGTCTAATCTTTTTGTGCTAACATTAAAATGAAAAGGATACATGGATACAACCTTACATTACTTGCAAATTTAGAGCTCAGGCAGCCACATTTTCATGTATTCATTTTGGTTTTTGTTAGAGTTACCCATAAAATACATTAAACAATTCAGAACTTATTATTGAACATGTCAACAGAATGACTCAACATTATTCAGGAGGGATTTAATTTACAAATATGTTTATGATATACTTGACAAAATAATCAGAGCATTTATAGACACTAATGACAATTTAATATCAGGTTATTTATACAGGTCAATCAGTCATTCATCACACTCAGTCCAAAATATTCACAACACTGTTGGCTTTGTTTGCTAGTTTTCAAACAACAAATTAAAAGTTAACAGTGCCCTGTTAGTACAACTATCAATTGACTTATACTTTTTTAAATGCCTAATACAGAGTGACAACTCAACAACAAATTAAAAGTTAACAATAACAGTGCCCTGTTAGTACAACTATCAGTTGACTCATACTTTTTTAAATGCCTAATCTCACAGATTAATACAGAGTGGTAACTCAACAACTGCTTGATCAATCAAAAACTTTAATTATTTTATCACCTGAATTCGATTCAACATTTTAAAATCAATGCAATGTATCCCCCCACCCCTGCATTACAATTTATATATTAAATAGAGAAACAACTCTTCCTAGCCCCACTCCTGCATTACAATTTATATATTAAATAGAGAAACAACTCTTCCTAGCCCAAACGCCTCTGGATGCAGTGACATTAATAAATGTGAATATATTTTAATGTATGCCGTTTACACAAAGTACCGCTTAGTAAATACTATCGGCAACACGCAAATGTGCATTTCCAAATCCAAGGCACTTTGTATTATGTTCATAAGACTTATTATTTTGAGAGCCGTGTTGCGGCAGCATGGTGCTGTACAGTGTACAAAGTTACGTAGATCGTCGGGCAAAGGTTCACCTGTCTGTGTCAGTGACGCAACTGAGCTGTTGAAGAGAACAATGCTATTCATATCGCCAACAGCGCTACTCAACACTCGTCAAGTTTTATTCACCAACTCTAGAGAACCGGTAACGCTTCACGGCTGAAATGACTTCACACAATCGCGGAGTAAAAAAAAACTTGATGACATTGCGCGTTTACAGATTTGTCTAAGTTTTGGTCTATACAATCACGGGGTAAAAAATTTAGATGACGTGTGTTGATTGCTTTGTCTAAGCTCGAAATACAACATCCTGTTCGAAACACAGTGTCAATGTGATATGGGAAGCCATAGTAGCAATCATTCTAGTACTACTTATCCATCTGTGTAGGACTCTAATGTCATGTTCACACCTGCCCGGTCAATAGGTCGAAATCAATTACGTCATCCAATAAAACCAACAATTGAAAGAAACCAATCCGTTTGGTGTTAAACTTTTTATGCACGTCCTCACTAGCTTTCACTTTAGGAATGCTTATCTGTTTTGATGTGAGATAAAAAAAAATTTTAAATGACATAAATTTTTAAAGGGCAAGAAAGACGCCATTCAGTTCAATAAGTGTCAGATCCCATTTGAGTCTGTAAAGGTGTAGGAAGTGTTATGAGAAATCTACACTTATCCAATATACAGAAAAACTAAAGACGTCATTTGCCAGATCCCACTGACTTAGTAATGTTATCACATTATGTGGAAATCCACACATCCAATATAATGAAAACTAAAAACGCCATTTTGGTTCAAAGATCGCCCGACTTGTCCCTCAAAGCAAACTTGACATTAACCAACAAACTTGTCTGATATTAGCAACATTATTTAATGGATTCATCCTCTATCAATATTGAAATAAAATAGCACAATCGATTAAGAGCAAAGGATTACACGTGAAAATTCTGCTTAAAGCAGACTTTACACTGGCCTGCAAGATAAAGACTATGAAAATTCTACTTACGGGTGAGTTTACATTAAACAGCAAAAAGCCAAACAAGATTTACTGGAACAAGGCACTGGTACGATTATCTGGATGATACATATAATTTTAAAACTTTCTCCTGTTGCTTGTCGTCATAGTGATGCAGGTATTTGAAGTGTATTTTTAAAAAAACGACTTCTGCTGGTTGTCGTCAAGGTTATATTTGCTTTTTATAATGATATCAGGCATCCCCCCCCCCCCCACATCAACAACATACTCTCACTGATTATCGGTAAGATGATATATGTATTCCAATTTTGTTTAGAAAATCATCCGTATTATATTATAACATTATATGGAATTCGAACATCAGACTGGAAAGTTTCTGGCGTGCGACGAAAGGGAAGGTCTGAAAGAATGAGTTCAGAAGATAAAGCGGTTGAGGTGGGGTGGAGGTGATTAAAAAAAAAAAAAGAATCTAGTTAAGCGCAAACATTTCAATTTACTTTTCAACCAGCCGCTAAGCCCTGATTAACTTCCACGGTAATGGCGGCCCTTCTAAACTCAAATGTCGCAGGTTGTAGTGGAAATGAAAATTGTCACTGATACTGAAACCAAAAACTTTCAAAAAACACAAAGGGAGTTGTCACTCAGGGTCAACAGCTACTAGTTGGCTACTTTCGACTGGTGGAGAGGGGGAATGTTAATTGACTTCTTTCGCATACTGGATGTTTCAAGACCCTAGTGCAGGTCGAAAAGCCGTAAAAATCAAACACGCCGATATTAAACATTGCATGTTGAGAACAGAAACCCCAAACCGGGTATAATCATACTTATATAATGCACTACATTTTCCAACTCTTATAAACATAAACAGTGTTTGTATGCATTCTAAAGGCAACTGACAATTAAATTAAGTACGATGGACTGAAGTGATTATTTTTAAATAATATCAATAAATAACTGTAGAGACAGTTGGTTTTACCCCTCTCTACTTCCAAAATTAAAGGCATAATCTTTCCAAGTTTGATTAAGTATGAAAACTTTGCAAGAAAATATTAGTTTACATGGTTGAACGATGAGCCTTGAAAAAATATTTGGCTTGTTAGTAGAGCTAAAGAACTTTCGACAGGCTGCCACACAAACCTAGCTATTATAAAAATATAAATGTAACATAACAGGCTGCCACACAAACCTAGCTATTATAAAAATATAAATGTAAACATAACAGGCTGCCACACAAACCTAGCTATTATAAAAATATAAATGTAACATAACAGGCTGCCACACAAACCTAGCTATTATAAAAATATAAATGTAACATAACAGCTCTCCAAATCCAGCAATTGAAACGCGCTCTAGTTTGAACGCGAGATAACTGCAATCGCATTTCTAAATGTCAGTAGTCCTTGACCTGATTCCGTTAGTGACTTACATTAGTACGAGTTCTGAGGTCATTGTGCTACCGCGTCCTGTTCCTGTCCGCTAGAACACCTGTCTGCACTGCATCACGTTTCCACTACTGCGCAGTTCACACTAGGCAAGGGTCTGCATACATTACTGGAATAGGACACCTTTCAAATGATGTGACGTCACTGCTTAGGGTCTCAATAGATTCAGTCGTGGTAAATTCAGCTTTAGCAAAGGCGCAGTTCAAAACTTACCTTTAAACTAATATTGCAAAGCAAAAGATGAAAGCAATTTCATAAAACTATTTAAATGAGCTAAACAACCTGAGCGTTAGAATACACGCATATCTACTCTAGTATGTGACTGTAAACGGCCTCTAATGTTTGCCAACAATTTTGTTAATCTAATCAGCTGACACTGCTACGTGTACTAACTAGCACTTGATGATCCCCTTTCAAGTTGTGTTACAAACTATTAAGACTTTCAATTTAGAAATTCAATCTCTATAAATGTCACATCTGATTGTATTTTAAATGTTTTTGTTCCAATCGATTTTTCATTCTTGTAAACATGATAATGTAGAAGCATCATTTGAGGTAAATGTGATTAAGAAGCAAAGTTGAAAAAGGCGCCATCATTTTTGTGTTGATCTGATTTATGTCCAAGTACTGGTAGATTTTTTATATTTTTTTAAAGTGGAAAAACTAAATAAACCTAGTGGCAATTCTAATTATGATCAATGTAAAGAAATATTTAATTTTAAGTGGCAATAGTAAGCCACTAGGATTTTTTTAAAAATAAAATAATTGATCGAATTATTTGCCTACGAGAGGAAATCAATTCATGTTAATTTCGTCTTGCGAGACATGAAAAATAAGCATCTGGACATGTCTATACTAACAGGACCTTTTCATAGAACTCTCAGATTTTATGTAAGAAGGATTTACTCTTGTTACCCTGTAACTAATATTTATAATGTTCGGTTATTAACAGTTTATTATCTATCACTGTTACTTTACATTTATAGTCAACACAGGAGATCAAATCTATAAAGTAGAAATGCTATTTTATAATAGACAATTTACTGAGACAGTTTAATGAGCGAGTTCTGTGGCTAGATGCGTGTTTAATTAGCTTATTTCTGTTGCTAAATGCGCGTTTAATGAGCTTAGTTCTGTAGCTAAATGCGCGTTTAGTTAGCTTATTTCTGTTGCTAAATGCGTGTTTAATGAGCTTAGTTCTGTAGCTAAATGCGTGTTTAGTTAGCTTATTTCTGTTGCTAAATGCGTGTTTAATGAGCTTAGTTCTGTAGCTAAATGCGTGTTTAATTAGCTTATTTCTGTTGCTAAATGCGTGTTTAATGAGCTTAGCTTTATCGCCAAATACGTGTTTAATTAGCTTAGTTCTATCGCCAAATGCGTGTTTAATTAGCTTAGTTCAATCGCCAAATACGTGTTTAATTAGCTTAGTTCAATCGCCAAATACGTGTTTAATTAGCTTAGTTCAATCGCCAAATACGTGTTTAATTAGCTTAGTTCTATCGCCAAATGCGTGTTTAATTAGCTTAGTTCAATCGCCAAATGCGTGTTTAATTAGCTTAGTTCTATCGCCAAATGCGTGTTTAATTAGCTTAGTTCTATCGCCAAATGCGTGTTTAATTAGCTTAGTTCTATCGCCAAATGCGTGTTTAATTAGCTTAGTTCTATCGCCAAATGCGTGTTTAATTAGCTTAGTTGCAACAATTATCTAGGTAACGTGTTGTCCACTCTCGCCTAAACACCAATATCCTTCTCTGGACAGGCGCTGGACAGGGCGAACAAATGCCAACAGTGCGGATCACTACCATCTTCCGGGAACTTTCTAGGATGCTGAGTAAATGCTAGAACTACGACAATGACTTAATTTCCGTTGTCGTAAACTTTAAAGTGAAAATAATTGTTGAGCCTCAGTCTCTAGCAGCATCAGTAAAGTTCTATTGCATGTCGTGTGTACTGCTTGAACCACTAGTATACTTAAACCGCAAATGTACAAGTTCAGGTTTAGATCAAATACAAATTTTAATCCCTTGTGGACAATTATATTTGTCAAGTATGAGTGAACAGGAAGAGGAAATTTGAACAAATTACAAACCACTTTGGATTTGTATAGTTGCTGGACCTCTTAGTCTTAAATAACATTCACCTCATACTAACACTTAAATAACATCCACCCCTTAATATCTCTTAAATATACTGATCATAGACTATATTAGTGTAATCCTGCATTGTTTTAAAAAACATTTACTACTTAAAGCTTAGCATTTAATGAAACAAAAAGCAGGATTTTACTTTAACAGTTTATTGCTATATAGTATATGAACATCAAAAATTGGTACAATAGATAGGTTGCAAATTTCATCTGAGTGGACAAAAGTTGAGCATCTTTTTTTTTTTTTTAGATAAAGTGGAGATAAATGAGTAGTCTTGTACAAACTGTCTTATAAAAATACTACTCTGCATAAAACCATTAACAATTTATATCTGATTGAGGCACTGTAACAGTAAAATGTCCCAAACTAGCCAATAAATGGATAGGTTATCTACACTTAGTTGTACAAACAAAAATATTAAAAAAAATATATAAATAATACAGGACCAGAAAAGTTACATGCTTTCTTTCTGCTCAACCCAAAAGTGTTTACTTACAAATATGATGATTTTGCTGAGACGATTTAAAAAGAAATGGATTTTGCAGAACATGGAACAGTTTTAAGTATCTCTAACTAGTCTAAGCATTGTTATGAATTAAAAATTGCTACATTTCATTTAGACCCTATTTCTCAGGATTATGAATCGACCATGCAGCAAAGAGCCTGTAGAATACACTCCTTATACAGTGTCTTATACTTCATGCAATTATCCTTGAAGCTAATGCATTCATTGATGTATGGAGCCCTTTTATTAATGATGAGATGAGTGAATGTTTTATGGGTGATTTTAGCCATAATAATCACATGATACTGGTCACTGCTTCTTAAAGGTACAAGCAATGCAAAATGAGCTGACAGGTCATAAGATCCTTCATGGTATAAATTGCAAACATGCAAATAACAGCCTTCATTTAGTTGTATTTAAAAAAATAATTAAAATTATTCAGTATTAATATAGTAAAAGTACAAGAAATCTTTGATTTAACTAAAACTGCTGGCTATTAACACAGGAATAGGTAAGAAGGTGTAAGTTTAATTAAAATTGCTCACTATTAATACAGTATGTATTAGCGTGTAAGAATTCGTGGGTTTAATTAAAATTGCTCACTATTAATACAGTATGTATTAACGTGTAAGAATTCGTGGGTTTAATTAAAATTGCTTACTTTCGGTTTCTTTTTGCTGCCTAACACTTCCGTCAGTGATTTCCACTGTCGTCTCAAATGTGCGAGCGTGTACACGGCTTTTTGCCTTCTTATGTCATGGTGTGTAAAAAAAACGGAAGCTGTCCTCACGACCCACTGATATGGCAAGTCAATCGTGGTAAAAGGCACAGCCTTACAGTGGACGGTTTAAACGCGTTACGGTCCAATGACAGCGTAGCACACAAGAGTATACAGGCAGGCTTTTCTTCTTCGTACTGAACAGCCATCGATCTGACAGCGGTGTTTAATAGACAACAGGACACCCCACACAAACACCAAAAAGACCTAACAGAGTGTACGGATAACGATTAAGGCTTTCGTTGCTTGTACTGACCTATACATGATAAACGACAGAACTAAGCTTTGGTAACAAAGACCTTTCTACATGATAAACGAAAGCACTCTGAGCTTTGGTAACAAAGACCTTTCTACAATGATAATCGATTCCAACTTTGGACGTGTGTATTAGGTTTTCCGGGGTTAGCACCACAGTCTAGAAACAGTTTCACATCAGTCATATCCACATATTAATCAAGATCCACAGAGAAAATTCCCTGAGCAGTTACCGGTTCAAATCTCAGCTGTCTTGCCGTTTGAACCTTTGTGCGGCTTCAAACTAAGCCTCGGTGATCTGAAAAAGAGCATGATACATGGCAGGAGCGGGTGCCACAAGGACCCTTTGGCACTTGTCAGCACTCAGCACCTTCATGAGATAACTTGTCTTGCTAACGCGACCTGAAACCGCTGCCAATCTTATTTACACATCTGCGCCTGGTTTACACAGCTATCGATCAGTCTTATCGCCAGATCTACATGGACAACCGGCGCCCTCTCTTTTCACCCCATTCGCACGGTAGTCACAGCAACTCCACCTGTTATTTTTGAAGCTTGAATTTACCCTTCGGCATTTTACAAGATTACAATCAAGTCCACAGGTTATAATTTAATTACGTAACTACGAACGCAGGCATGTACATATATGTATGTACAACATTAAATACGATATACTGAACACCCCGTGACCTATGTATGATTTTATTTTCTGACACACACCAAACAACAACCCCCCCCCCCAATCTATAATAATTTCCACTACAGCTCGAAGTAAGCAGCAATAAAAATTGTGGTTTTTTTGAATCTGTGATGTTACTCCTGAGACTAAAAAGGGAGATAACCTATGTGGTTAGTTTAAATAGCACCATTAATCGAAAATAGGGTCAATGTAAGGAAATATGTACCATCTGATCATCCATAATAGGGCTTTTATTATACGGGTCAGCACGTGTGAACAAAGATACAGGGTAACAAGAAACAGCGCGCTAAACCTCTTACAATAGATGCAATGATTTAAACACAATGCAGGTCTCTCACTCCCACTCTTCGCCAACACTCACAACTATAAAAACCTCTTAGCAAACACAAATTCCCTGTTCTCGTCTAAAGCACACACACTCACTCACTAGCTAACCAATAAAATACACATATTAACTAGGTTCAAATTACAAATAGTCTCTGGCCTCAAAATACATATATAATAAATAGTCAATAAAGTCTAAATACACATTTCTAAGCCTCAAAATACATTCCATATCGCGAGTCTTCTCAATTTTCGAGCGCGCAAACGCCTTCTTTGGGAGCGTTCCAAAAAAACCGGAAGTGAATCCGAGAGCGAACAACTGACACATCGACAATGGCGAAAAGAAGCAGAGGTAGCTGGCCTGTTTCGAAAACTTACATCGCAAATTAAATAAATATTGTACATTAGGACAATACAGCCAGTTTCTGTGGTCGGTCGGTCAGTAACCTGGAGTCAGCCTGTTATGCTGATATTACACTACTTCACGGGCACTCGTGCTGTTCGATGCACTAGTGACTAGACCATTGGTACACAAACTTTTTAGGCAAGAGGGCCAAATTTCCAACTGATAGTGCGTGGAGGGCCGCATGTCAGAAAAAAAACAACACAAATAATGAAATAATGTGTTCTACATTCGTAATAATGGTAACATCCTAAAGTCTTCCGGGGGCCGCGGTTTGTGCAAAGCAGCGTGACCCCACAGGACAAAGCAGCGTGA